>LPNX010261988.1:154070-262127 GCA_001517045.1 Pseudotsuga menziesii
ACTAAAACAACAAAGAAACATATTAAAACTAAAACAAATAACTATATAGAAAGAAAGAAAGCTAGTATATATATTTGTTTGTTATTTTTTTTATTTGTTTATTCGGTTATTTATTTTATTTTTAATTGTTTATAGATTTAGAAACTCAATTCCTAATGCAATTTTTTATTTCTAGTGTGATTAGAAAATTTATTAAAATGAAAAATGGAAATGAAAAGAGAAAAACAATTTCATAAACTTTTCAGATTCAAAAGATTAAAACTATATTTTTAATTCCAAATAAAAACATTAAAACAAACTAAAGCAAAGCATCCTATATGCTAATTTTAAAAACTAAAACCTGCCTACTTTACTTTAACTAAAAACTAAAGATTATTTACATAAAGTGAAATTTCCAATGTAACCATCTATCTAAAAGAAGTAAAAGTATGTTCACATATGATTTTATAAAATGAAGTTTAATATATTAAAAAATATGTGAAACTAAATGCTGAAAATGTAAGTAAATGAAATAAAAGTAAAAAAAAAACTGATTTAAACTAGTACTTACTTGGATCCGTTGTTCGATGTAGCTCTTGTTTGCATGATGATCACCCGAGATCCCTTCTTCATCCTCTTCAATATCTAGTTCGAGCAGGTGTTCCTCATCTGATATGAGTGATTCTTTGAATATCAATCCTTTCTTGTTTGTATCAGGAGGATTACTTACATCTTTGACTGCTATCAAGATCTCCTCTTCTTGAGAAGAGGATATCCCAACTCTTGTAAGGATTTGAGTGAGCTGCTCTAGGATTATGCTCAACATTTTACTAAAATCAAATCAAATGCTTAAAAATAAAAATGAAAATGAGTACACGACAAATGCAAAAAAACAGAATGAGATGGGTTTGTACAAAACGAGTGCAAAAATAGAAATAAAAAGTGCACAAAAATATGTAGAAAACAAAAATGAACATATACAAAGTCAAGTTAGTGTGAAATAAAGGCTAGCAAAAAATGAAAGCAATCCAAACTTTACACTACAAAAACTGTAAATGAAAAAGAAAACTTCCATAAAAACAAACTCGAATTTGTAGAAAATGAAAGACCACTCTTGCAAGAAAAGGTAAATACTTTGCAGAAAAATAAACATGCTTGTGTAAACAACAAAGATTTGGGGTGACCTACTAAATTGGATGTGTTCGGCTTTTACAATAAGCAAATTTCATAGTGAAGTCATCCTTACATCTTACCGTTCCCCCTCCCCCTTTTTATGTAATAAAAAACGAACTATCTACCTATCTAAACTATGATCCCTTTTAGCACCTCCCTGACAACGACGCAAATTTTTTTGGGAAAAACATTAAACAAATTATAACATATATCCAACGTTTTAATTGTCAACCCAGAGAGATCGTAAACTTGTGAGGTACATACAAAATATATGCAAGGGCGGAGTATTACTAACTTATTCTACGACTGAAATTGAATCTAAGTTATGAAAACACGAAATGACATAAAACTAAATATAATATAGAAAAGCAGGAAATTACGTGAAATAAATTTAATTGTAGAAAACATGAAATTGAATAAATTAACTTTATAAAGAAAGGCTAAAAAGTATAGATGTGAGCTCACAACAAATCTATACTATCAATTCATAAGAAAAGAACTCAAAATTAACATGAGAGAATCAAAGGATTTGCATTAAGCATCATCTCCACTACATAACAATCAAAATCCACTCTATGACTAACTCTCAAAAGATCTAAACTATTATCTACTTCCACACTACAAGAGAGACCTTTAACAAAATGATGAGAAAGCTCTTCTATTTATACATGAATTCAAGATAACTAATCATAATTATAGATCCACTATTCTCTCATCTTATCCCTTCAAATCCTCAACAAACCCACTTTTCTCTCAACTCATTCCTACAAATCCTCAAAAAATATTGGATGAGATATTCTCTCCACATTTCCACGATCTTCTCCTTGGAATTAGCCCACATCTTGCAGAGAAATTCGAATTTGAGGCTAGGTGGTGACTTTTGAGTTTGTTAAAGTCTTCAAATACACCTATGAGCATCACCAAACTCATCCAACTTTAAAGTATAATGAAAATATGTTATTTTTCTCAATAATTAACCACAAATTCACTCAAAATACTCAAAAATAAATGATTTGGAAAATAACAAGGTAACCCATATTTAGTCATGAAAATAATGGATATTAATGGTTTTATGGAAGGATTAAATAGGAATAAGGTGATAAATGGTATGTGAAACATGAATAAAATGTGGTATTTTTGTGTCAATAGAGGATAACTCGTATGGAAGAGGAAGAGACTAGAAGACAAGGTGTTCCACTTGGAAGGATATTCTATGCACTCTATGACAACAAATGATGGAAGATTCTATGACAAGTATGGAAACTTTAGACCTGATTGCTGACATATGGAAAATATGACATGATAGGGATAAAAATATCCTCCAAGAGGTTGGATTTTGGATTTAGAGGAAACCATTCAAATTGGGGAAAGAATTGGATCATGAAGAGGAATACAAGTGTCATGAGAGTTACTAAACAACTAAGATTCATTGAAGGAATTTCATGGAGGGAAATTAGGCGTTAGGACGCCTCATGAAGTTAATAAAAGTATTTCATGAGGAATGAGAATATATTTTTATCATTTTTGAATTAGCCTTTGGAATTTCGGAGAGCGTTTTCTTGTCCATTGCACAGTGAGTGTTCACTCTCCCTGCTTGTGAGCCAATTTCGAGGGTGTTGGAGTCCTTTACGAGTTGGTTGATGGAGATTCCATCCATACCTTTAATTGGAGCTTAATGAAGGATTTTAATTTCCATTTAAGTTCCATAAATTCATATTCTCATCTATCTCCCCATTCTCTCATTCCTTCTTCTCCATTCCCCCACGCTCTCATTTGGTGGCGCACTTGTTGGAATGGTGTTTGCACTTTGCTGAGTATAGTTGATGCCAAATATTTTATATATGGTGAATGGATATGTAATATAATTTCCATATGATCTATAATTATAAATATCAGAAATACATGTATGAA
Organism: Pseudotsuga menziesii; assembly: GCA_001517045.1. Lineage (NCBI taxonomy): Eukaryota > Viridiplantae > Streptophyta > Pinopsida > Pinales > Pinaceae > Pseudotsuga > Pseudotsuga menziesii. Next base: position 157,134 of record LPNX010261988.1, read on the forward strand.
AGGCAGGCATTCCCATGCTATTGAATAACTAGTTTTCATGGATTTGGCTTCAATATTGAAGCAACATTATATGAGATTTGTATGAGGAATTTTATCTGAGTTTTATGATATTGTGGAATACATATATTATGTAATACTATAATTTCATGCTCACATTATATTAATTTCTAAATCCAAGAAAATCATGTGTGAAAAGCTTGCATTCTCATGCCATTGTATCACTAGTTTTCATGGATTTTGTCTTCAATCTTGAAGTAATTTTATACCATATTTGTATGAGGAATATTATATGAGTTGGATGATGTTGGGAAATATAGATATGATTTATTACTCTTTCATTTCATGTTATTATACTATGTGGCTCTAAATCCAATAAACTCATGTGTGAAAAGCTTGCATTCCCATTCCATTGAGTCACTAGTTTCCGTTACTTTGGCTTCAATCTTGAAGGAGTCTTGTATCAAATTTGTATGAGGGATTTTATTTGAGTTTGATTATGTATTGAAACCCATATATGATGTGTTACTCTTTAATTTTCTTTCCCTACTGTATGTGGGTTTAAATACAAAAAATCCATATGTGAAACTCTTGCAATTCCATGCTACTAATTCACTAGTTTTCATGTATTTGACTCCCATACTAAATGAGTTGTATATGATACTTGTATCGGGGGATTTATAAGGTGTTTAGTATGGTTATTGAAGAAATTTTTATGTTGTATATGGTGTCTATATGTCACCTCATGTTATGATCCTTTAACTCTACCTTCCATATGTCAAAATCGAGCTAGTTATGCAATTTCCCCATAACCATTTTCATTGTTAGTTATCAAATGAATGTGGAACTCTATAACCAGTTTGAAGCACTAACAACCATTTTTATTTATATACAATTAGGTATTATATCAGTCCCCATACTTTTCTTGCAAATTTTCTAGGTTCATACATGATTTGGGAAGGCTAGTTGGCCTACACCCTAGGGGGGATTTCATCACAATTTCCTAGTAATTTTGGCAATTTTGTCATCAGCCCAAAACAAGGTTTTTATAGGTCTAAAGTATGATACAAATAATACATAAAGCATCTTGATATTTTTTAAGACTCACCATACCACTTCCTTTCAAATTCGGGAGCATTTGGTGAAAGTTGAAACACTCTAGAGTCAAGACTAGTTAAGCTCGAATTTTTCCCGAGTTTCACTTTTCTAGAAAATTACTAAAAAGGGAGATTACAAAATATCTCTTAATATGAAACTAAAATAATTACATTCTAAAACTTTGATATTAATCAAGTTGTACTACAAATTACTACAACTAAATTATCTCAAGAGTTCGACAAATAACTTAACAAAGTAATACAACTATCTTCTTCCTCCATAATAATATCGGTAGAGTATAGTTGACTTACTAGAGTGTTGAAAATATCTATACAATATTCCACAATGTCACCATCCGCCATCCTAAGATAAAACACCTTCTTTTAAATAAATAACTTGTTTACTAGAGGCTTTGATTGATACAAATTCCTGATATTATAACACAACTTCTTTGTTCTACTTATCCAAATATATTCAATAATAAATATAAGAGGTAAATTTGAACTATTATTTTTCCTTTTCTCTCCCTCTATTCCCAATTTTCTTTCAACATAATAATCATTTTGTACCTAGATCCATAATAACCTACTGATCTTTGCCTACAAGAATATATTCCATATCCAACTTCCATAACTTAAAGTTATGGTTATTAAAATTCCCAATTGATATTATTAAACTACTCAACATTTTCCTTTAATCAAATTCATTTTTCAAAGCTCCCACTTCAACATGGGTCTATTAAAAACTAAAAATACCATTTCTCTTCAGAATATGAACTAAACAATAACAATGAATTAATCACCTTGGAGGAAAGAACCTTGCTATGATACTAGACAAAACTCTTTAATAAACATGTGTAAGAAAAATAAAAAATAAAAACAAAATATAAAACATGAGTATTATTAATGGCGCACACACACCCATTACACAAACATTTTTCCTTGAAATATAAAACCAAGAAAAACAACATTCCTAAGAGTTTATCGACTCTTTTTCTTATTGTATTATCTTTTATATTAAAACACAATATTATAGAATCCAAAAAGTATCCCCATAAAAATAATATGTATGCCCACCAACTAAAAGTATCCATTATAAATACCCTAGTTATATATCCTATTTTTCATGATTTATTCAAAATTTCAAAATTTAGCATATTTCTTTTACAATTATCAAAACATAGTGCTAGAGATATTCACTATATTTAACAAATTTTACTAATCTATTCAATATGCTTATTGGAGATCACACTATATATGACCTCGAGAATATGTTTCCTTTTCTTGTGAAATAGATGTTATTTTCAAAGATGAATATAGGTGTTGATGCTAAGTTAAATGACATTTCTTGTATGTTTGGTTGTATATTATAATTTCCCATATAAAACCATTTGTTGAACTAGTTTTCTATGATAGGACTTGGAACTATAGCATATAAATTTGTCAATTTGCTTCTATGACTAGCTTTAGGCTATGTATCTCTAACAATCCGTTGACAAGATTTTAGGAAGCTCCTACCCTTTTTACTATAAGAAAGTCACCATGTGTTATTTAATGATTATGAAGGAATTTCCACACCATTGGGGTCTCTAACATTGTTGTAAATAATTTATTGTTGTTATTGCATTCATTAATTGTGATCTATGACAGAGAAACTTTTGTTTCCAACCATGAAGGGAAGGATCGAGGCATGGAGTCACTGTAAGGTAAAGGAAAGGAAAAGAAAGGTGCTCTAATGATATTATTAATTTTATGGAGTTAAATATTTTTTAAATACACAATATTATAGGTTATTTCCCTTTATGAAATCATCAATCACCCCCTCCCAAGAAACAATTTGTAAAAAACATAAGACTAGGAGATATGCATATATTAATGTAATTTTCACTTTCATTCCAAAACCACACCAAAATCCATAATGGAGGCCTTAATAACCTCATACCCATCCTCATGCAAGTTATGAATAAGCTAAATAAAGGAATTAGTACCTCGTAGAGCTTGGTTGTTCATCCATATTCACTATTATATATTTTATTAGATTTTTGAGTATGCCCACATGCACTTTTATCTATCCTATTTTTCAAATTTACAGCTTGTGCATCCTTCTTCTACAACTATCAAAACATATTTTCTATAGATATTCTTTACAAGCCGTAGTAAACTATTCAATCCCCTTATTGGAGCCAACACCCTATATTCCCTAAAGAATAGATTAAATTTTATTTAAAAGACATGCTTTTATTTTAAAATAAGAATGTATATGTTGTTGCACATTCCATTATTTATACTAGTGGTTGTATGAATTGTTTTTTTGGTCTTGATTCATTATCCTTCGTTATGTGTTTGGCACTACAAACTACCATAATATTTAATTTGGTAAGAAAACTACATTATAAAATATAGCCACCACATTTACAAATAATATTAGTTTAATATCTATGGTATTTTAAGATGCAAGCATTTTATAGACCCAAATTTAATAATATTTTGTAGACGATTGTGAAAATAAGTTCAAAATTACTAGGAATTAGATTTATCATAGTCAATTTATTTTATAAAAAAAGTTTCTTTTGTATCTTTTTTATTAATATTAGGGTTTATTGTGTTGAGAAGCACTTTATAGCTCACTATGGGGAGATCTTGTAACGTTACGTAATATTATTTTTATTAATAAAAATAAGTTTTTTAATTATAGGCAAAAATAAATGTCACTTACAAAAACAATCTAATATGGGGGAGATGTTGTAATCTTCCTACCTAACAAAACAATAAAAAAGTAAAAAGTTAATTATCTGTAAAAAAAATGTGGGTCAGGAAAAAAACACAATATGGGAGAGATGTTGTAATGTTCCTACCTAACAAAATAATAAAAAATAACAAATTGAATTATCCGCAAAAAAATGTTGGCCTTGCAGAAACCAATTGCACACGGTTTTAAAATCATGTGCAAGGCCTTCTAAACAACCCATGGTTTTATTGTACATGATTTAGGAGAGACTTGCAAATAGTTTTAAGACCATGTGCAAGGCCTCCTAAACAACCCATGGTTGTAGGAGGGCCTTGAATATGGTTTTAAAACCATGTATGGGGAAATGTTGTAATGTTCGTTTGTAACAAAATAAAAAATAATAAAAAATATTATATGTAGACCATAAATATTATTAAATATTAATAATAAAAATAGTATATGTGGAACTTAAATAAAAAGATGTGTCTTTTGGTTTGAATCAAATCAATGGATACCTAAGAAGAAGTTTGCACCTTGAGAGATTTGATCCCTCTGGACACTTGATAGAACCTAGGATTTGGATCTACACTAGTAAAAATGTCATTTGTTTCTAATATTTACCATATTCATATTGTTTTTACTTGCATTAGAGGTTAATGAATTGTTTGTTGTACCAAATTTCTTGCTACATAACAACACTGCAATTGGGTGACTTTTTTTTGTATTGGATTGGTGATTTTGAAAGATTTTTCAATATATTAAAAGGTTATATATAATGGGTGTGTTGCAAAAAAAGAGATGATATTGAACTTGATTATTTTCCACCACTTATTGATTATTCTCTTGAGGATCTTAGAGTTGCTACAAATTACTTCAATCTTGATAATACTATGTCTGAAAGTTGAGAGAGGGATACAACTATTGTTTTTGAGGGAAGGATGGATTAAAAACGATAAATTGTGATGAAAATGCTTTCGTTCAATGTTCATTGACTTAATCCCAAGCAGTCTGTGGTATACTATATTTCTTGTGATAAATGATCTTATCTTCATTTTCAAATAGCTTAATGTATTACATAGTTGTGTATGATTTTTCATGTATATGTGCACATCTTAAGGGATTATCAAATCCTTAGGAGAAGGTCAAATACAAAATAAACTAATCTAAACTAAACTAAAATAAAGGAACCAATTCTTAAACATGCATGCAATATTATCCAAAAACTACACATAAAAGAGAAATGCAACATGTAAACGTATAATATTCTTACTACTAAATAAATAATATGTTGTAATAATCACACTTTGATATTAGTTGTGGATGATGGAAAGTCTCCGCAACTAATACAAGGAATGGTTCATCAATATCCTTTCTAGCTTGATCTCCACCCAGATGAGTAATGGAAGATATCCCAATGGTTAAAGTATAACGGAAGGTATGGTTTCTTTCATTCTTTTTGGTGTAATTTTGGTAGAATATTAAAGTATAAAGGAAGGTATGGTTTCTTTCATTTTTTTTGGGTGTAATTTTGGTAGAATAAAGTTACTCTGAGAACAATGTGGAGATCGATGAAAATGGTGTTCATGAGGATTTATTTTATAGGATAAATAGTGGTAAGAAATGAGTTCTAGTTCTAATGTGAATACTCTCCATTCCATTGACGATTGAGTGGAGAGATTAGGGTTTGGAAGGCCAAATCAATAGCTAGTTTTGACCTTGACAGTCATGTTTGTTAACTTTTCAACCATGAATTACTTTGGGTGGTATTAGTACAAGGATTTTTCAAAGGCCTGAAGCCCTTGAAATTCCTGTTATTCTATCCAGGGATCATCCTAGAGGGCCCAATTATGAATATCGCGGGATAATAGGCTATAGTAGGTGCCAATGGGTGAATGTTAGGTGTTAGGTTTAAAAGCAGCAGGGATTCATAGATTTTAAAATATCTAGTAGCCAAGATGAATAGCGCTTGGCATAATTGCAAGACAGATGCGACCAAAAGGAGAAAAAGCAGATCTATGAGCCGATGGATATGCTCAAGGGCTGAGATTAAAAGAATTTAGTTGAAATGACATCGCATTAAGATTCAGAGGTAGTGAGATGGTTTGGAAAAGTCATCTATAATTTGACAGTGGATATCAATAGTGCATTTGTAATTTGCATGAAAAAAGGATGGGCCCAAAGTAGGGTTGGAATTTCAAATGGTGGACACCCGTCAAAATTACCGGTAACAATCAAAATCTGAAACGTTTTCTGTATTCTAAACCATATTTTGACGGTTTTGGTAAAATATTAGCTGTATTTGATGGGTAAAATGACCCATGACGGGCATTTACCCGTCAAATTCCATCCCTGGGACCGAGGATGTGCAATAAAGAAAAGTTCCTGAGACCTTGGGGACCTTTTTATAAACCTCCTAGAGAGTGAGAGTTACCACCCTGGGAAACCACAATGGTTTTTGCTCAAGATAAATTTGTGGTCCCATCGTCAGTTTGAGTCACCCCTACCCAATCATGTCAGTTAGTCGGTGCCTAGTGTGAGAGGTCACATCACAAACCCCCTTAACCATTAATAACCTACCAAATGTCAAATTCAAATGTATTAAAGTTGTTGAAAGGACATTTTGTCCATTATCAAGGTCATTATCATCCTAAGTCATCTGAAGCTCCAAGTGAGAAGACATCTTGTGCTCTCATACTCCCAATAACCTATCTAGTCACATATCTAGGAATTCAGTCAATATCCACATCAGTTAATCGGGTATTTTTTCTTTCACGCGACTGTGTTCAATATTTACCTTCGTGAAACCAAATTTTTACCCTAACTTGTAAATTGGTCTAATTCAACCCTGAACTAGTAATTTTCACAATAAAAATGTCTCAATAAGCTTATGAAGTTTCCCCCATAAATGACCTAATAAGAGAAGAATATGACTTAAAAGGTCAGGTTACATCATTACAAATGGATGCTCAAGGAGAAGAATTGTTGAGGAGAAAAACTCATGAGATATGGATAGAATAGACCAGTTGTTCAGTGAAAAGTGGGACTTCCTGAATTTGATGTGTATTGAGCTGGTGACTTATAGGTTAACAATGGAAGGAAAGAAGAAAGTGGAAGGAACAATGGGGGAAAACACAAATAAGAAAAAGAGACAATAGATTATTTGAATAGCAGGACCAACAAGCAATTAGAAGAATCGTAATTGAATACTAGAACATAGGTCATTAAAATTATTGAAAGAATGATATTGAAATAGACTTTGTACAGAGTATTGGAAAATAGTGCAAATAGTCTAAAAGATGATATCTCCTCTTTCTAGACCATGTTCAATGGAGTGATCAAACTTGGATTACCTTTGTTATGGGATGGGAATGTAGAGTTTTAATCCAAAGAAGAATACCTGAACAAGTTAAAAGAAAAGCTAAATGAAGATCCCGAAGAAGAGATATAAGGGTTGATATCCAGGAATCAAACGTTTAAGACGATTAGGACTGCCTTTCATATTTGGACAAGGATAAAAACAAATTTCAATGATTTAAATACTTTGTCTTTTGAAATAAATTTTGAATCTGAGATAGCTTTGGAAAATTTTAAGGCCGACAACATACTGATGGAAAAAGAACGACAACTTGTTACTAGAGATCATAATTTTTCCTTGACACCAAAGACATGGGTCATAATGCAAGAAATTGAGTCATCTTCTCAACAACCGCAAAAAACATAGCAAACTCCTCCAGATTTTCAATTTGCACAAGCACCTCCTATAGCACAACCATATGTAAGAAAAACTACTCTACAAGCATTCATGCCACTTGGAGGTTCAATATAGCTTGGAAGTCAAGCATATATAGAAATGTTGTAGAGAGTGATCCAAATTCTTATTTCACCTGGTTGTGCACCAGTGACAAGGAAACAAATAATGCATGGACAACAATCACCTACTCAAGGAAAGAAAAGAGGTAGTGGGGGGAAATATGAACTGAAGCACAGTTTGTGTAAAATGTAATATTTCAATATAAAAAGTAAATAGTAAAAAACTATTACCTTTTCATTGAGAGTCAAAATATACATAAATTGATTTCAGGTGCCCTAGAGGCCTTTATAATGTAGCTTGATAGATGAGGAAAAGGGATAGCATTTTTAGAATTATAAATCATTATTCCTAGAGATGTTGAGCTGGGTGTTTATTCTTGTCATGTAAATTTTTTGACATAGATTAAGGAAATGAAGTATTGCATGTTTTTGTTAAGTATGTGAATATTCATGATATAAGTATAATATAGTGAGTGCAATACATTTTGATTTGAATTGAGTCTCAATGATGCTCCATTCATGGTTAAATGTTAAATTTCATTGTAGTAGTTCAAAGTTCATTTGATTTTGTCGTGATGCTTTTTTTTTTTACTAGGGGAATCGACAACTGGGGTCGGGCTGGTACTCGCATGACATGGGGTCTAGGGATCCATTCCCACTACCACTATAACCCTAGGTTCCTCACACCCACCGAAAGACACGGGATACAGGTAAACTCAGGTGGGATTGATCTCGTGACCTCCAATTTACAACAAGTGACTTCATAACAATGGAACCGCCAATGAGCGACACCCGTGCAGGATGATTTTGTCGTGATCCTTAATACACCTTGTGATCTCTCTTTAAATGGAAGTATTTTGTCTATCTTTCATTCACAAATTGTTTCCTATTCAAGAAACATAAAGATCTCATCTTAATGTTTCCAAATTGTAAAGTATTACTGAATTCTGTTCATTATAGATCAGTGTGTTCAAAGGTTGTATTTATTTAGGAAATTCACCTGTCGGTGTTTCCTAATGTTCAATATTTGTTTTCATCATTTCATATATCTCCATTTTCCTATTTTTTTTTGTTGACTCCATCAAAGTACTCTGTTCAGTTTTCCTTTCCATTCACAATTTTATTCACAAGAACCTATTAAAGATTCATAGCATTTTAAATAATGACTCAAAACTAAATTTATACTCCGATATAGCTCTAATATCGTTAAAATTTGATCCTCAACATGCCTTGTCTTTCTCTATTTCAACCTAGTTCAACTTTGGGAACTAACAGGTGGTATGTAATAACGAATGGCAACCAATTTTTTTTGTATTAGGTTGTTTTTTTGGGGGGAAGATGATGCAACATAATTTAGTTAGTGTACCATGAAAAGGAGATTGGGCACCACTACAAACGTGGATTTGGAATCCTTAGGTGCAGTAACAATTTCCCACGTGATATTTAGGTGTGATTTCTAGTTTGGGTGCAAGAAGTTGGATGCCATGAATTTTTCCATACAGTTTCGAGAGAAGAAACCTCATTCATTCATTGAGATATCTAATGAAGTTGTAGTTATTATATGAGTTGATATGGATCATGGTATTGGATTAACAATATCAGAGGATACTTGTCGAAAGAAATGGAAAAATGTTATAGAAGGAAAATTTTGATGGAGAAGTTTTGATATATTGGAGTATCATGTACGAAATGTTTGGCATCATGAGTTGTTGTAAAGAGGAATATGAGAATGGTTGATGGAAAAAAAATGACAATGTATTAAAAAGTGTTATATTGGATGATTACATAAGAGGTTGACATATTGGTAGTTCCTCATAAGAGGAAATGATTCAAGATTGAATGATAAAGGAATAGGTTGGAAATCCTGATGAAATATCAATTCCATGGTATTGGAAGCACAATATTGGGGTATTCTGCACTAGGATCAAGTGCAAAGGTCAATGGGATGAAATTTGATAGTGTATCAGGCACATTCTTTTAGAGAGTTGGCACTAGGTGCACCATATTGAAATATGGAGGTAAAGGTGGATGTAGAGATATTATCTAGGGAGATGCTTGGTAGTGTAGTGAACAAATTGTTTTGGGAGTGCTTCATCAAAGGCTAGGAACTGGAGAATGTCAAAGAAGGAGTTGAGAGGAGAGCTTATGGAAAAATTATAACAGGCATATTGAACTATATATTTTAGGAAACAGACCAAAATGAATATGGTTGAATCCCAATGAGAAGGATCTAATGGAGGAGATCCAATTGTGTGGAGGAAGCACAAAGAAAAAATGTCAATAAATAATGAATGTGAATGGATGAGGAAGTGATGCATTGGATCCGATGGAGTGGTTCACAAGTGGAAGAAAGGTTCTTGATAAATCTTGGAAATCCAAAATGAGGAGGCTTGATGGAGTAATAAGACTGGAAGAGGGAATTTAATGCCATATTTAATGTTTTTTCTTATAGGATTTAATGTAGATCAAGATGAGATTCGACGTTTATGTTAGAGGTCAATTCTAGGTGAATATCAATCATCTCACCGTGAATGAATAGTTAATGCAAGAGGAAAATTTTCAAGGATACAAGTATATAATATGCTACATGAAGCTTCTAGAGAAAGAGAATCTAGGACACGTAACACCTCGATTTTGACCCCGTTTGCATTTAAATATTATGATGTAAATAATCATGGTGTGGAGCTAGGAAAATGCCCCACCATTGGTTTGGTGTTAATGTTTCGGCGATTAAGGTTGGGCCAATGGTATTTTTTTTATGCTAGCTAAACATTAAAAAGCCAGAGAATATGTTAAAATTGCAAAGTTTTTTATTAAAAACCATAGCTGGCTATGTCAACACAAATAAATGAGATGGGGGCATGATTTTTCCTAAGGATGAGGGAGTGGGGAATTGGAAGAGCGGGAATAAATTCGAATTGTGAAAAGCACCAATTCTAGAAGAATGTTTTTAAAATTTCTTAGGCAAGAAAACACCAAAAATGACAACTTTTCCCTCATGTGGCAGGGTTTCAGCTTCCCTCATGATTTGGATTGAACAAAATGATTTTTGGAAACCCAATTTGGCATTCACATAGTAACAAGAAAGAAAAAATGATTCTGATTTTGAACCTTTCATGATTTCCCTTGTTGGACAATTTGTTCCTTTAAAGATTTTGGTTTTCCTGTTTAGAATTGTTCTCTTTCATGTTTTGTCTAGTCTGCTAGTTGTTTCCTGAACACAATTTCCCTGAATCTGATTTTGTGTCTTTGATTTGAAATACTAGCAACGTTTTCATTTTTTGGTATTTTTGCAATACCTAGTCTGGCACCGACAATGTTCAGAAATTCGTAAATTTCTATGTGTGTATGTAATCTCTGGCGTCTGCTACATTTTAATAAATCACAGGATTGAGATCAATTTCTGTGCATCCATGTTTGGCATTTGAATTGATTGAAGGAATGGAAAAAGAGTCTAGACTTGCTTGATAAACCTAGTGTGTGAAAGAACCTCACAGACCAATCTAGAAGGTTGGTTTTCTTCTTTGCATGCCATGAATAGCACTGGAAGGGAAGGCATGGCCCGCGGGACTATGTAGAAGAGAAGGGAATGCTTCCTTGTGTTGGGTGTGTAATTGTTTAGAAACTAGGCTAGATTTAGTGTGGGTGTTCATAGCTCTCATGTTGAGCTCACTAGCTTAGCAGTCAGTCTTTCCACCTACTTGGCATCCTGATAAACCCAATTGGAAGGATGGCTTGGCTGGTAGCCTAATAAATTCATTTGTTGGCTTGGCTATGTCTCATGTGAATTTGGCTAAGTGTAGACCACTACCTGTGTAAGTTTGATAAACCCAACTGTGTTGCTTGATTGAGTTTTATTGTATCCTTGGCTATGGGGAAGGTCTGCTAGTGTTCCTTATTCCTTGGGGAAAATCATGCCCATCCGAGGGGTGACAGTGTTGTTGAGAGATTGAAGAACACACTGGTCTATGGTTGGATGGAACATTGCAGCGACATAGCTAGTTGCAGGACAAGCTTCTCCAAAGATAAGTATTCTTGTTTATTTAAGTTATGCAACTGTATTTTCTTATGAATTATTATGAAATTATCATGAACATGTTGAATGAATGATTTCCTTTCATTGTATATATCATGTACATTTTATTACGCATCTATGTATTTATATGCTTTAAGTTCAATGCATTTTATATATGTATTATGTTCATGGGGGCTTAGACAACCCAGGTTAATAGATGTTGTTGCGTCCTCTCTGCCGAGTAAGGGTTGGAGACATGACAGGACAATTCAAGAAGCCACCATAGGATGAAGAAGCCTCAATGAGGAAAATAGAAGTATTCATATGAGAGAGACAAGAAAGGAAGAATAAAAGAAGAAGTCTATTTACATAGGGATAGAGTAGAAGTTTTTGGATCATGGAATACAACTGAAGAAATAAGAGAGTCATGGAATAGGAAGTAGTAAGGAAGACTGCATAGATATGGAGATATCTCTAGGAAGAGAAGATCATGATTAGAGAGGAACAAAAAAGCCAAATGTAGGTTGAGAGTACATAGATAAATAGACTTTATAGATATTGCGATGCCTAGTTGGTATTTAGACCTATAGGTTGAGAGATTCAGTGGAGTAAGGAATTACAGGTTCTTTGAACCTGTATGAAAAGACTGTTGTGAAAATTTGGTTGTCTCCTATCAATCTAATTGTAATTTTTATGCATAGTATAAATGGTCAAGTGATCCAATTTTTTATATTTACAACCCTATGTGTTGAGTTTGTGTGTTGGTATTACCATTGCATGTGTGTATTAATCCTAGGACCAGTTGATACATCACCCTCATGCATTGGAAATTTGGTATCATATCTTCCTACTCAGACACACAAGGATCTATGATATCTATGTTAGTTTAATATCAGATACGGAACATCATGTGTGAGAAGAGAGAAGTTGTGAGTCCACATTTGCAATTGTGTGCAGAGTTGTAGGAGAAGGTGAATAGGTTGTAGATTCAACATTGTGGCGTTGGGTAGAGTTGCAGATAAATGGTGGAGAAGTGAGGATTATAGATCCAACTGTAAATGGGTAGAGTTGTAAGGATATCCCCAACAATGCAAGTTGGGTAGATATATCAAAAGATGATAAGAATAAAATGGTTGGATATATGAGGAATTGGGACAAATACAATGAGGATGCTAGGTAGAGTTGTCTAGTAGTGAAGAAGAAAACCTAGTTGACGGTTTGAGGACTTGTAGAGGATGAGAAAAGTTTTCCAAGTTTTGGGTAGCTCCAACAATGGGATGTTAGGTAGAATTATCCCATAGAGAAATATGGAACCTAGTGAAGGGTTGATATTGAAGGTAGAATTGAGTCATGTATGAGCTAATGAAGAGGATAGTAGTTCCAATAGAGGAGGTTGGGTAAAAATATTGAAGAATTAAGGAGGAAAACACATATTAAGGGGGTGCATAGATGATCTATAGGAGACCACTGAATATTGGAATATTGAATAAAAGGAGGTCATATGAGGTAATGGCCCCAGTAAAGATATGTTATGTGATAATGGATATAGTATCTATGATATAATCAATGGAAGAGGTTTAATGATTTGAGAACCCCTTAGAGCATGAAAAATTAAATTAAATCCTTGGTAGAGAAGACAATATCCATCGTTGGATGAGGTGGAGTTGGTCAAGGAGTTGAATGTGGAGATAGTGAGTGTGTTGGAGAAAGCACGTGGATCATGCAAAAATGAGGTTTGTGATGCATATGAAGAGGATTTTGGGAAATAAGGGGTAATTATATATTACCCAAGAGAAGGATATTCACTAGAATATGTTCATTGTGAGGCATTGGATGGAAAGGAGAAAGTGGAGGAATTCAAAGAGTAGTAAGAGTAGCAGGATACAAAGAAGTTCCTTGAGAAGTAAGAGGACATAAAACTAGAACTAATAAAACATGGACTACATTAAGAGATGAAGAGGGAAGGTTTGTATTCCCTATGTTATTGTGATGATGTGGTAGAGTAGAAGAAATGTTTTTGAACCCTTGAGTACCTACCAAAATATGATCTAGGTAAAATTGAAGAAGAAGATAGAATTTAAGCTACAAGTGTAGAAGAAAATATTGGTGGAACCACTACAAAAGGAGTTCAATACGCTTTTTTAGAGGAGAGAAATCAATATACTATCGTTTGGATAGAGCTAAGTATAGTAGCACTAGAATTTGATATTGAAGTTATATTTGAGAATGGAGGGTTTCTAGACGTAAAATATAGAGAGAATCTACCTAAGTCCCTCGTAAAGGCCATTGGTTCAACCACTAGATTGGTTGAGCACCTATGTGAAAGTATAAAGAGAAATGGTGAAATTTCCACAAAATTTGTAGTTAATGAAGCTGAGAGCATGGAACACAAATATAGTCCATTGGATTCAAAAAGAGAAGATTAAGGAAATCAAGTCATTAAAGGACTTACAGAGATAGATAAAGAATGTTTTAATGAATATGGGTTGGAGGATGCAATAGTGAGTTTGCATGATGATGGAAGGAGACTTGTAGTAGATGTGAAAGCATAAGGGAAGAATATGGACTCTATATAGGTCCCTAGATTTACTAACAATTTTAATGTTTATGAGTGTGTAGGTATAAGTGAAGGGAACAATGTTGATGTTTCCAACAATGAAAATGAAAGAGGAAGTTTCTAGTAGTGAAGTAGCGCAGGCAGAATAGATTAAAAAATAACACCATGGAGGAATGCCAAGAGTTATCAATACCCATGTAATTAATGAGGAAGATAATGAAGAAAGTGAACCAAAAAATCCTAAGAAGGAATGGGCAATAAATAAGTCAAACAAGAAATAAAGGATCACAGAGTTCCAGGTATGGATCTATCAAAATAAAAAGAGGTTCATGCATTAGGAAATGCTTTATTCCTGAGGGGAGTTTTGTGAAAGATAATTCATCCAATGGAATAGACAGATGAGTTTATTCACCAATGCAAATGTCGATATGGAAATTCAAGTGTATTCATAGTCACCCATAGTATTTTGGATTCCATTATTGGTTTCAATGTAGGAATTTGGATGCAACGTAGTTGTTCATAGAGTTTCAAGAGATTAAACCTTAGCCATCTATTTAGATATCTCATGAATACATGGTTATCCAATGAATTGAGATGGATATTTGTATTGGAGTATCCATATCGAAGGTCAAATGTTGGCATACATGAAAAAAGGTTATAATAAGAAACATCCAAAGGAGAAGTCTTGATATATTGAAACCTAATGTATCATAGGTTTGGCGTTGGTATTTGTTGTGAGGCAAAACATGAGAAGGGTCGATGTGCAAAATCCAATATCATATTGGGAAGTGTTATATCAGAATATGAGATCAGAGTCCAACATATTTGTAGTGCCTCATTAGAGGAGAGGAATCAATATTGAATGTCAAAGGAACAAGCTGGAAACACTGACAAGGTATTAGGCCTATGATTATCGAAAGAATGATATCAAGGTACTTCACGTGGAGTGCAAGAGGAAAGGATAATGGAATGAAATATGATAGTGTATTATGCATTTTGTATTAGATAATTGGCATTGAAAGTCCGATATCAAAATATGGAAGTAGAGGAAGATGTGGAGAGCCCTAATAAGTAGAGGTCTAATAGAGTATTGAACTTATGGTGTCAAGAGTGCTTCATCAAAGGAAATGAATTAGAGAATGTTGAAGAAGTATTTTATAGGTTACCCTATGGAAGAAATCTATGTGTATTAGACTATATATTTTGGGAAATAAATTGAAAGGAGTAAGGATGAATCCCAATGAGAGGGATTTAATGGAGGAGATTCAATAGTGGAGAGGAGACACACAGTAAAAATGATGATATTAAAGCATGAATAGTGATGAATTCGATCTAATTGAATGGTTTGTATGTGGATCAATGGATTTTGGTAAATCTTGGAAGGTCAAAATTAGGATACCCAATGGAGCACAAAGGTTCCGAAGAAAGAATTTAATGGTGAATTTATTGTTTCATGTATAATGTTTAATACATATATAGAAAGAATTCTACATTTACGTTAGATATTGAGTCTAGGTGAATATAGGGGATATCATCATAAATACATAATTAAATTCAAGGACCTAAGGAGATGGTGCACAGTAGGAATCTTCTGAACAAGGAGTGTTAATGGATTAAAATTTCTCACCTAACGTGGAATCAACCCCATCACCCCCATCACCCTCATATGCCATCATGTCATATCTTTAACTCCCATTGGACCTTTAATAAAGTAGTAACAATCCCCCAAAAAATGAAATTCAACCTTTAAGGAGAATCTTTACAAATAGTTCGCTCATACTTCTTCAATACGAGTGACCCAAATTCCACAAAACCTTGAAAATGATGTCACTCAAAATTCAAGATTAATTTTTGACTTACTTTGATTTGCGTCCAGTCAAACAAAATCAAGATTAACATGAGTCCCTGCACGACCCAAATCAAGGGATGAATCCATTCCCTTAGAACCTAACCTCGAACTCTCATCATGGCCACTACTATACTTATGAAATTTTCTCGAAGTCCCTCATTACACACACTTATGTATCCCTTTTCTCAAGTAGTTAATTTTCCATATTCCCTTTCAGTATGAAGCTATTCTCTTTTAATTTTTTTTCTAAATTTATTGGAGATCCTTTTTGTGATATGTGTCCTTAGGATTTAAACTCCATCAAGATAACCAATACAACTTTGCTCAGAATGATACATGGAATCCTTTCGCTGCACTTTTTGAGGTGACTTTTCCTCTTGTAATATCTCATTTTCAATCCAAAAGAAAAAAAAAAAAAAATTTCTTTACATGTGTGTTTCTTTATTTAAAAATGCAAAAAATAATTTCTTTAGTTTTATGTTAGACTCACCTCTCTTGCTTAATTTCTAGTTATATTTTTGATTGTTTGTCTTTCCCTCTTCAAACTATGTTGAGGTTACACAAGCCCTTAGAAATAGGGTATTTTTTAAAGATTTTAATATTATACTTAAGTATAGTATTTTAGGAAATTGTTTTGGATTGAAAAAAACATGTTTATATATAGGAAGGAGAATATTAAATATGAAACATACAATTAAAAATGAAATGTTTAAATTTTGGCAAATATTATGATAAAAAAACATATTTTATGTAAATATAGGTGATATTAGAGAGTAAAAATGACCAAATAGCGAATTTATTCAATAGTTTTCCTTGAATTTTTGGTTATTTATTCATCATGGAAAATTTATCCTCCTTGATTTCCATCTCCCTACATGCAAATAAAATTCACACATAAATATCTAATGTTGATCTAACCATATTACTCTATGAATTCTCAGACACTTCTTAGAGCCAATCTCAAATTCAACATTAGATTAGACTTTGTCTATTAAACAAGGGGATATGATTCCTTATAACGTAGAAAAATTTAAATTAATCTAATTATAATAGGTCACTCCATCATGAGCACTTGAACATAGAGCACACAATGTTACCACTAGCCTTCCTTCACTCATAGTCAATCCACATCACAAAGGATAAGTATCTAACCCTCAATACAAAAAGTAAATACAAATGGATATACTATTTGATCATTTCAGAAGACACACAAGGCCATACACAAGAAAGCTTGGGGGATTGTAGACAATGCCTAAATTACCAAGAATTGGAGCTTATAAAAGAATACCCACTTACACGAAAGATTCAGTCTTAGTAGGAAACTTGGAAGAATTCGTGAGCCTATCCTTATACAAAATTGACCAACCTCTTAATGAATTGGGACCTGAATCTTCGTATTGTTTAGCTTTTCAATCTCCACCTTGATCTCCTCCACAAATCATGGCCGGAGATATTCCTTCGAATACAAATCAGCCTAATCCACCACAATCTTGGAGAGATAGAACACCACTTAACTTGACTCCTCCATTGCATGCTTTGCCTCATAATCCTGAAAAATCATTACCTAAATTCGATCCTAGAGAAGGCATTTTTGTAGATGATCACCTATAAAGTTTTTTCTTGGCCTTAGAAGGTTTGGCGGTAGATCATGAAGATGTAGTCTATAGACTATTTCCACACACTCTTAAGGGTAAAGAAGCATCATGGTATTTTGGCTTACAGGAAAATTAAACCACCAACTGGGTTACTTTTGAAAGGTTGTTTAAGAACAAGTTTGGTAGCCAAAGAAATACTGTTGCCTTGATGAAGGAGTTACTTTCTCTGAGGAAGGAGAAGAAATAGAAAGTGCAAGACTTTAGTTAGAGATTTGCTGCACATTTAAATAATTTCAGCACTACTATAAAGCCTGCTGAAGAGAATTTAATTGAATATTATACTTCATCCCTTGGTCCTGACATATCAATGTTTGTAAAAAGATTAGTAAATCCTTCCT
Organism: Pseudotsuga menziesii; assembly: GCA_001517045.1. Classification (NCBI taxonomy): domain Eukaryota; kingdom Viridiplantae; phylum Streptophyta; class Pinopsida; order Pinales; family Pinaceae; genus Pseudotsuga; species Pseudotsuga menziesii. The sequence goes on from LPNX010261988.1 coordinate 175,180, forward strand.
TGGTGGGAACTTGTGGGGAGGCTGTAAAAATGGAAGCTGAACTCGAAAGTATAAATAAATATTCCACAGAGCCAGAGGTAAGAAGTTTCGGTGGAAAAAAACCTTTGTTGTTGACAAGGCCCAAGGATGAGCATTCCCATGAATTGGAAAATGTGGTCAAAATGGTATAGAAGTTATCCAACAAAATCGTGGACATGGAGAAAGAAAATGAATCCAAGAAACAATTCAAGTCTTATTACAAGAAAAGAGATGAAAGTGGTCCATCCCAACCACCCACACACATTTCGTCTGCTATGAATTTAACTGAAGTTGGAATGGAAATTTTTTGCACATTTCATCAACAACCTCATTCTGAAAGGAACTGCGCATAGTGGATTAAATCCATGACTTTGGTTATGGATCAGTTGTTAGATTCTAAATTAAGAGAAATTGTGGTTGAAGACGAAAAGATTCATAGGCTGAAGGAGGCACTAGAGGAAACCGACATGGTTTTGTGGGATTGTGCACCAATGTTGGGATTAGATAATGATGAACCTATTGAGGAAATACACTTGTCTATTGTAAATGTTACAACAAGAAGAAAAGGTCCACTGATTGAGGATAATACATTATTGCCCAAGACTAAGAAAATTCAGGAGAATATGAAGAAAATTAGAAATAACACCCAGAATCCACCTAGACCTGATATGATCATAACAAGGAAGGATTCCCCCTCAATCAGTAAGTCGATCAAGGTTGCGAAAAAAAAGATAGAAATTGTCAAGAAAATTTCAACAGAGTGTGAGATGGGGCATGATATAATAGAGGATATCAAGAAGACTAAGGAAAATATTTCTTTGTTCGAAATGTGCAATATACCACAATAGAGAAAGAAGCTCTTGGAAGCCTTTGATGCACCTTTGAATAAACCCCAAGATAATATTCAGTCTAAGGAAGAGAGCAGTGAAGCAAGTATAGGGGGAAAATCCAAATCCAGAAATTTATCGTTATTACTTTCTTTCGAGATTTTTAATCATAATGTACACAACTATTTGGTATACTCTAGAGCAGCTGCAAATGTTATGCCTCTTTCAGTCTGTAAAAAGATAAATCGGAAACCCACACCTTCTGTAGGAAAAATAATACAATTGGATAAAACAACTATGAATGTAGTGGGAGAAATGAATGACGTATTGATACCATTAGCTGCAAACGAAGGAGTGTGCCAATATATAGACATTATGGTATTGGATATACCCGAGGCTTATGGATAATTCTGAGCAGAGATTGGTCTGCGAAATTAGATGGATTTTTTTCTACTGACGAGTCACATCTATGATTTCCTTATAAAAATTGTCAAAATCAGATTAAATTATTAATGGAACCACATATGAAGTATAATGTGACGTAGCTAGAAGGGAAGAATGAACTGGTAAAATTTTCACATTCAGTTTTGGGAAACTATTTTATTGAACTTGAATTGAGAAATTACCAAGAGGAAGAAGCCAACAATGGATTAGACATACAACCTGATCCCCTTCAGTTTTTCCGGGATGATACATTTGACTATAACATAGTTATCTTAGTTTCAGGTGTAGAAAGTAGCACTAGTATAGTAGAACTAGCAGATAGCTTTTGGGTTTTATATTTTGATGGTTCAAAAAATCAGGAAGGATCAGGAGCCGACTGTATCCTAATTGATCTAAAAAACAATAAACATTTTCCTTCTTGTAGATTAGAATTTGAATGTACCAATAACATAGCTGAGTATGAAGCATTAGTCCAAGGTTTGAAAAAGGCAATTGAGTTCATAGTAAAAAATTATAAAGATTATGATGATTCTGAAATTATCGTTAAACAGGTGCGAAACACAATTCATTGTTTGTCATCGCATTTAAAAGGTTATCAAAACGAAGTTTGGGACCTCCTAGTAAATTTTGATGCATTTCTTATTAATTCAATTCCTAGATTGAAAAATGCAGTAGTTGACTTGTTAGTATCTTTAGCTGCAAGGCTTGTTCCTATTAATAATAGATGTACAATTGAATTGATTTTTAGGATTGTTGTACTAGACAACATCAGTAATCTGATAGTTTTCTATGATGATCAACAAATCTTAGAGTCTTTAACTAATTATGAGAATTTCAAAGGGTCTATAATTGATGATGAGGAACATCAAGCAAATCTCCAAAATGAGAAATTCATACCCAAAGGGGTTAGAAATTTGGAAGGAATGTTTGATCTGAATAACAAGTTTAGAAGGCTAGAAAATGTCAAAATGCACAGTTCACCTTTGCAATTTGAGCTGGTTAATTTGTGGTAAGAAGCAAAACCCAAACATGTAAACTTGGGAAAGTGCTGCTCAACAAGGAAAAGAAGAAAAATTATCATCTTGTTTAAGCAATACAAGGATGTATTTTCTTGGACATATGAAGATCTTAAAACTTACGAAACCTGCATCATATAACATGTAGTCCCAATTAAAGAAGGAGTCAAATCGTTTTAGCAGCCCTTGAGAAAGATGCATCCTAAATTAGAACCCATGATCCAAAATGAAGTAAACAAGCTCCTTGAGGACAATATTATATTTAGAGTTAGACAATTGGAATGGGTTGAAAATTTGGTACCATTGAGAAAGAAGTCTGGTGAATTTAGACTTTGGAAATCTAAATCATGCCTCAGACAAAGATAATTACCTAGTCTCGCCCATGGAGCAGATATTGCAGATGGTCTCAAGATCTAAGTTGTTTTCTCTGCTAGACAGATTCTCAAGCTAAAACCAAGTGCCGGTAGCCGAACAAGATTGACTGAAGACCACTTTCAGAACTAAATGGGGTACTTCTGCGTACAAAAGGATGCCTTTTGGTCTTATTAATACTGGAGAAACATTCCAAAGGGCAATGGACATAGATTTCCGCGGTTTAATTGGCCACAGCGTGATGGTTTATTTGGATGATGTTACAGTTTTCTCCAAGAAAAGAGAAGAACATATTTTTCATCTAAGGAAAATTTTTGATCGATGTAAAAAATATGGCATTTCTTTGAATCTAAAGAAATGTGTTTTCACTGTATTAGAAGGAAATATTTTGGGTCATATAATTTATAAGAAAGGGATATCCATAGACCCATAAAGGATTAAATCTATATCAAAGATCCCTTTACCTCGTAATAATAAAGGTATGCAATCTTTCATGGGGAAAATAAACTTTGTGTGAAGCTTTGTGCCCGATTTTTCTCAAATAGTCAAACCCTTGCAACAAATGGTCAAGCAAAGTGTTTAATTTAAATGGAGTAACTTAGAGAAATGTACGTTTAACAAAATTAAAATGGCAATAGCCCATGCACCTTCTCTCAAAAGTCCTAATTTTGAGAAAGAATTCATTCTATACACTTTTGCTTCAGACAACTCTCTAGAAGTAGTGCTTATGCAGAAAGAAGGGGAGATGAGTACCCCATATCATTCGTGAGCATTGGGTGACAAGATTCTGATTTGAATTACCCTTTAGTTGATAAACAAGCATATACAGTTTTTAAAGCGGTAAAACAATTCAGGATGTACATACTTAAGAACAGAACCAAAGTAGTTGTTCCACACTTGGAATTCCAGACTCTTTTCATGCAGAAATAGTTAGGAGAAAGAAGAGGAAACTAGGTGATATCCTTGAAGGAGTATGAATTAGAATTTAAAATAGCAACTATCATAAAAGGGAAAGGACTTTGTAAACTAATGGCTGAAATTCAGGACAATGAAGATGATGATTGGGAGAATGAGACTAAATTCCACATGATTGATATGTGTTGGCCTAGGAAAGGGGCAAAAAAAGGAAGCTCATGCACGATAGAAGAAAAGGAAGATCACGAAGGATGAAAAGGGCCCATGAGGCAGAATAGAGAGGTGCACGGCAAAGGAAAGGCAAGCACAGAAGCACACACAGGGAAAATAGATAGAAAGCGATAGGGCAGTCATGGGTGCAGAAGCTGGCTTAAGTCGGCAAATGCCAGATGAGTGAAAGCACACTGTAAGTAAGGCTGTTAGTGCCTCATGTCGGGTCATGACCACCACAGCTATACCCTAGGGGGGCAGTTGATGGTGACAGTTAACAGTCTTCCTATAAGCAGTCGACCCAGTGTGGTCATGTAAAATGCTATAAATAAGAGAGATTTAATAGTTAGAAGGTTGCTTTTTGTTAGTCGTAATTATGAAATAGGTTTGATAGATGAGAGCTATATATAGTTGCAGAGAATAGTTTCAAGAGGAAGGTAATTAGGAATCTGCAGGATGCAGAGAGAATAGTGCAATGAGGAAGCTCTGCTAGAGTAGTGCAGATGCTAGGAAGGTCGATCTAGGCTGTTTGCAGATCTGTAGGTAGTAGTAGTAGATTAGGAGAAATAAGACATAGAGCATGAGAACTATGAGTCTGAACTTAAAGGCATATCTCAAGATCATTCTACATCTCGCAGACTGCAAGGTGCTATATCCTTTTTCATGCCAGATGAAGAGCACCTTGGTGGTTTTTCCCAGATGGGTTTCCATGTTATTTCTGTGTCCAAATGAGTGATTGATGTGGTTAATGTTTATGTGATTGATTAGTAGTTGGTTTTTGTATAAGGTTAAATGTGATTCAGTTCCTGTTAGTTTCTTGCAATTGGTAGATGGATGAATAAAATATCTTGCTGAATTGAAACTGTATAAATATATATCATTCTGTATAATTCCTGTTATGAATCCCGACTTAAGTCATAGAGCCGATTGATGTGATTCAACTGCGCCACATGAGTTATGCTAGCTGCGAGGGGGAAAGGAAAGTCAGATCATGTGCGATGGCATACAATTGTGCTCATTCGCACAGAACCAACTCCTACATCCAGCTGCCCTGTTGCCTTCGTTGAGCTCGTTGGTTGCGAGCCAAGGGACTATACTTCCTCGACAATCACAGAAACATGGTTTTGGTGGTTACCCATCTATGATATATCTCGGGTGAGATTGTGCCTCCTTCACAGGTGTTGTTGATGGGGCTTGCTCTATCGGGCTGGTATCTCAGGTAGTTGTTGGATCGACAGGCTGCGCAGAACCTCGGTTGCGCAAATGGGGAAAAGTGGCCAACAAATGGTTTCCTTGCTGGGACCCATTGATTAAATCGGGGAGATGTTATGGCACTCTATGAAGGATGATATAGAAGATCTACTAGATGCTAAAATGCTGATGTTCGTGCGAGAAGAAAGACAAGCGAATGCAAGAAAATGGATAGGGGAACTATCATAGTGAATGATTTGCATAGTTTGCATAGTGGATATGCTGTGTAAGAGCTAGAAGTATATGGAAGGTAGTAAGAATAGATTTTCCCAGGAAGTTTTGAGGATGAGTTAGGCATTGGATTGTTGAGAAGTGGAAGAAGGTTTTGGTCAGGAAAGAGGAGAAAGGTAACAGGAGGAAGGAGGGTCGATAGCTTTCCAAGGGAGGGTGAATATGGATGTGAGTCATACTGATCCAGATGGAGATCGGTGGCCACCCACCTATTCCACTGGCTCAAAACAATTGTCCATTGTGGCAGTTTCCTAGTTATTTTTCGGCAGTTTTTCGAGTCCTAAACTTCCGGGGCCGTTTTGAGGCCTTAAACAACGTTTTTTGGAGATTCGGGGCCAAATGGTTGCCATCGGCATGCATTTAGCTGACCAAAAGTTGTAAAGCTTAGATAGACCTTTCCAACGAGCTATTGAACACCCAAATCGGAGATCGTATGCAAAATTTATGACCCTGGGAAGTTGACTGTTCAACTTACCACCGTGGGGCCGCAAACTTTATGACGGTTCATCTTCTAGCGTTACATTTTGGGACTTTTGGGGTTCTCACCTCATTTTTATTATAAATAGGCCCCTTTGGCCTCATTTTGTATTCAGCTTGGCACGAATGAGCGTAGCAGCCACATCTCTTCTCAGAGATTGCTACCACCATTCTAGCAATTGTATTACAGTCTGTTCTATTTCCGCCATTTAATAGAATATGTGTTTACTGTATCTCTGTTATCTTTGCAAAATGTCTATTATTATGATTCTGTATATGTTCTTTCATTTCGTTCACGCTTAAATCCGGATCAGTGGTATCAGAGCAATCTGCTCTTTGATTGTTTCTTGGTGCATGTCCCCGACGAGGTCCGAGTACAGAGAGTTTGGTCTCGAACTAGTTTCACTTGATCATTCTCGCCGTCCCAAACGACCTCCCATGGTGGAAGAAAAGAGAGACGATGGAGCAGGAGATCCTATCAAGTCGTTGCTCAAGGAAGCCCTCGAGCGACAGAGGAACGAGATGATGGATAGTTTCGCCCAAATCCTTCGGCGAATGCCGGTCACGGCCAGTGCATCTTCAACAAGCAACCGGTTTGGGGATGCAACTCCCTTTAAGGTACAAGTTAACTTTGATATTCCTTTATTTGAAGATAATATTGATGCAGATGCCCTAGATAATTGGGTGAATGTTCTAGAAGGGTATTTCTCTGTTCACAATTTTTTCGACAGAGAAAAGATCACCTTTGCGCTCCTTAAGGCAGCCCCCCATGTCCAAAATTGGTGGGGTACTTATTGTGAGCAAAACTTATCAGACGAGTCTGAAATGTTTGAAACAATTCCCACTTGGGCCTCTTTCATAGATGCCGTCAAGGAATAGTATTACCCCATGGGAAACTATGATGACCAGTACACAAAATGGACCATTTTGCGTCAAGAAAGGGACCAGACGGTGTCGGAGTACACCAACAAATTTCATACTCTGCGGACAAAGCTGGGTATCAAAGACTCCGAGCAGCACCTGATCCTGAAATATCGCAGTGGTCTACATCGGTACATCCGAACTGAGATGGACTTCCTCGACATCTCTTCACTTGGATCCGCCTATCGGTATGCTGTCAAAATCGAGGAGAAATTTTGACAAAAGAAAAAGCGAGACTCTGGACCTACGAATCCACCGCACAAGCAAGGCAAGGGAAACCCTGGCCCGCAAAACACAACAAAAGAAAATGACAACCAGTCCCCGCCACAAGAGAAGAAGGGAGATCGAAAGACAAAGAAGGACACTGGTAAGTGGTGCGAATTTCATAAAAGCCCTTGGCACAACACTGATGAATGTCGCTCAAAGCAGTCATTAGTGGCCGAGATCAAATCTTCAGAATCAGATCCTGATTCTGATTCTGAACCCAATGCCACAGTCGCAGACAATGGGAGGCAGATCATTGATGCAGACCCCACTGCCACTGTTGCTACTATACAGATTCAACTAGAGGATCCTGAAGAGTCAGAGGCAGAGGAGCGCCTTTTCCACTCGCAGATGTGGGTGAAGGGAATGCCTCTACATTTTGTTGTTGACAAAGGCAGCCAAAAGAACCTGATCTCAGTAGAAGTCGTCAAGAGATTGGAGCTTCCAACAACACCACACCCGCAACCTTACAAAATCGGTTGGCTAAGCCAAGGACGCGGTATCCGCATTAATTAACAATGCCTCCTACCATACGGCATTAAGCCTTTCCAAGACGAGGTACTATGTGATGTGGCCCCACTTGAAGTCTGTGATGTTCTTTTAGGACAACCATATATGTGGAAGCGTCATGCTGTATATGATTCACGGCCTCGCAGTGTCATTGTCACTTTGGGAGGACAACTCTACCGGATCCCAGAGACAGTTGCACCTACTACAATCTCGCAGGGTAGGAAGATAAGCTCCCACATCAGAAAATTATTCCTCTTCACAATTGCATCTGAAGGAGAACATAAGATCATAGAGACCTCCACACCCTCTGCACAGGGTGTCTCTGCTCATCAGACACGAGAAGAAGACAGAGCCATTGTTTCCTTGTCTATTCGAGTACCTCTACAATGCAAGGCCACGCATTCAAGGTGCTCATCCAGAAACAAACCATCCAGACAACAATTACAACCCTCTCGGGGTGCCAAAGAAAAGCATCCTCTTCACTTCAACAAATGTCGCACCAGGAGATCAACTCAACACAAAGTTCGAGAAATGATACGGGATTCGACGCAATGGAGACCATTGCTTCCTAAGGAGGGAGGATTGATCCAGATGGAGATCGGTGGCCACCCACCTATTCCACTGGCTCAAAACAATTGTCCATTGTGGCAGTTTCCTAGTTATTTTTCGGCAGTTTTTCGAGTCCTAAACTTTTGGGGCCGTTTTGAGGCCTTAAACGATGTTTTTTGGAGATTCGGGGCCAAATGGTTGCCATTAGCATGCATTTGGCCGACCAAAAGTTGTAAAACTTAGATAGACCTTTCCAACGAGCTATCGAACACCCAAATCGGAGATCGTATGCAAAATTTATGACCCCGGGAAGTTGACTGTTCAACTTACCACCGTGGGGCCACAAACTTTATGACGGTTCATCTTCTAGGGTTACGTTTTGGGAATTTTGGGGTTCTCGCCTCATTTTTATTATAAATAGGCCCCTTTGGCCTCATTTTGTATTCAGCTTGGCACGAATGAGCGTAGCAGCCACATCTCTTCTCAGAGATCACTACCACCATTCTAGAAATTGTATTACAGTCTGTTCTATTTCTGCCATTTAATAGAATATGTGTTTACTGTATCTCTGTTATCTTTGCAAAATGTCTATTATTATGATTCTGTATATGTTCTTTCATTTCTTTCACGCTTAAATCCGGATCACATACCTAGACAAAGGATCATGCGATGAAGAGGAGGAGTATAGCCCAGTTTCTGAGGGAGCAGAATCAAGAGGGTCTGCAAAATCGTCGAGAATAAGACGTGGCTACAGTATTCCAGGGAGATCACCCAGAGCAAGACCTAGAAGTCCATCACCTGAACCCCTTGTGAACACTAGCAGTCCTAGTGTCGAGACTGGTGAGCAAGAAATCCCATCGATGATCCCCGTAAATCCTGTAAACTCATGAGGTCCAACGAAAAATCCCAGGGCCACCCTAATGGTGGCCCGTGGTGAAAAATGTTAGATTACCCACCTTTAATGGGAATGGAGCAAAAGAAATAGAACAACATTGGTTTCTTTGTGAAGCTGTCTGGATGGTACGCTTAGTACATAATGCCGATATAAAGGAGGCATAGATGATCACGACTCTAAGGGGTCGTGCATTGGATTGGTTCATGAAATTTTGTGCCGCAATAGTAGGAATCCCGCAGAAGACTCTTAAGGAGATTTGGTGGGAAATGATATCGAAATTTCAAAAGCCCCAATCAAAGTCCCAATGTATTACCAAAATCAAGGAAATTAAGCAGGCTCTAGCAGAAATGGTATGGGACTTCGACCAACGGTTTAAAACACTAATGGCGAAGGTCAGTTTTTAGATGTTGGATGTATAGCATAAAGAGTGGTTTATTGTTGCACTGCTACCACATATAAGAGGGCCTCTCATGCAGCAAAAGATCACAACACAGACGGAGGCATTGGAGTTAGCAATGAAGCTAGAGGCTTCACCCATAGGGGACGGTGCCACAGGAATGATACAGATTCAGTCTCAATTGGCTAATTTGACTATCCAACTCAAAGATATGAAAAGGGGAAAAGAAGCACATGAAGACCTCTGGTGTACCTGATGCCGGACCAACAAACATACCAAAGATGAATTCCTGGCATATATGAACTATGTTTCATCTAAAGGACCAAGCCCATTGAATAGCCATGGATTACCTTGGTGCAATATATGCCAAACAAGAGGACACCAGGACATCGATTTCCTCTTTATGCACAAGATAGTATGTACACCCACCAGTCTATATTGTAAATTTTGTAAATCTGTAGGCCATGATGAAAGAGATTGTAGGGCCTACAAACTCATGAGGGAAAAAAATGGTAGATGCATATTTGATGAAGATGGAAGAGCAAGTAATGATTGAACATACCCCACCTCAGTTCCAGGCTTCTCCCTAGTTTCAAGCTACACTGCAATTCCCATCTCCGCAGCAGTTTTAGATGGCACCCCAGTTCTAGAATACAGCCCCGTATAACTTATACCAATAGCAGTACCAGCAACCGCAATACCTATTACAACCACCTCAAAGGGGGTGTGTAAATTTTAGGGGCCGGGGAGGAGGAGGATTTGGTTGGGGAAGACGTCCAGTTGTATGCTACAATTGTGGAGTAATGTGGCATTACTCTAGGGACTACCCAGAACCTGTAAGGACTTTGTCGTACTACAGATAGGATCATAATGTGGAGCAATTCCCATAGCTCATTGCTTGATGGGCCGAGATGCTTGGACCAGCCAACCTGGTACTGAACCCTGAACCAAATCTTGTGTCAAATGCTCCCAATCTGAATGCCAATATCAATATACAGATGATATTCACTGAACCACGAGAACCAAATTGTGGCAATGGTCATGAGGGAAGGTGCTATGATAGGTATAGACCAAGCTACACAGACAGACCCTGTGACACATGCGCAACCCCAGGTGCGACCTGCCACAAAGAAGAAAGCACCAATTGACATTCAAGAACAAAAGTGCATATTCATGGATGTGTGTCCAGATTTCATCGACACAGAACAACCATCTACCTTAGGCCAAGTGAAAGATATGCCTGAAATATTCCAGAATATATTTGAACAATGAGGTATGGAAAAAACTACAGATAAGGGTAGTAAATTTAAACCTTTCTTGTCAAGTTGTTTAGAGCTAATCAAGGATAAGGAAGTGATTGCAGAAATGGAAGCACTCATCGAAGCACTTTCAGAGGGAGAACCTCTGCCAAAAAAGGTTAACAGTATCAAGACCAAGCTCAATATAGGACGCGAACTCAGGATGACCGTGCAAATTGGCGATTATGATATGGACTATATCATCCTCGACCTAGGATCCGATGTCAACAATTTAACATGCCAAACGTGGGAAATAATGGGCAAGCCACCCTTAAAATGGTCCCCTATTCAATTAAGGCTTGCAAATCAACCAAAGGTCCTCCTTGTTGGCAAGCTGGGTCAAGTTCAAGTGGATATTGAAGGATTACGCACTTTTGTGGACTTTGAAGTCATAGACATAGTAGATGATACCACCCCATACCATGCATTGCTTGGGATTGATTGGGAAATGGAAAACCAAATGATCATAAATTTCAAAAGAAGGATCCTATCATTTTAAGATGATGATATGTAGGTCGTTGCACCCCTTGACCCACTAGAAGGACCAAGGTTCGTTGAACCGGTATTCACCAAGGGCATGTTGAACGAAGGGCATGTTGACCACCTTGACACCATCTACAATATAACCACCCTTTGGGAAGACTATATTAACCCTACTGTAGATGGTATCCTAAGCTGTAAATGTGAGAGTTCATGTACATCAGACTCAGGAGAGGCACTGGAGAAGTGGCATAATCGACTACATGAGTTCTTGTCATGAAAATGTGCCAGGATAACTAAGTCGGTCAGACGAGTAGGAACTCAGTCACAACCATTACCCACATATGAAGGACTGCCTAACTTGGAAGCATTCTTGACTAAATTTGAAGAATTGGTAACAGAGCCATAGTGACTGTCTGCACTAGAATTTGCATTAAAAGCTACACCCTCACGATGGTGTGGTATGCATAAGAGCACCATAACTGAATGGCCATAATGTAGAAGGCTTCTAGAAGTAAGGTTTTGAGAAGAAATTACAACTGTAACCCAAAGATATATAGGGTTATCCAATCCTGTCGAACACTTGGAACAATGTTCCATATCATTCTCGAACTACCCTTTCTAGGAATGGGTTCATCATTTCATCCATACTCTTGAGACGGCACCATGACTATAGTATGAATCTATGGAGCTGCGTTAAGAGACAAGGGAATGGGAAGAAGTTGCACAAAAATTCACTTACACATTCCAGTTTGTGGATGGACAACCTACAGTTGATATTGCACTGAAAACTATTAAGGAAAAAATATTCACTGAGATCCCACTAGAGATTGTGTATTCTCAACCTCATGCTGCACATTCCCACCTATGCTGTGAGATAGTCCAACAATGGATGACATGCTATAATCTCTCTAGGGACCCAAGCGATGATCCGACCAACATCAATATTCCGGATTCAGAAGGATCACATGAGGTAGAAGGAAGCGGCATTTCCAATGAACAATTCACTAAGCCACTAAAGATTAAAAAGGTTAACATTGGATCGAAGGACAATCCGAAATTTTCCAACATTGGAGACTATTGGGATGAAGAAACAGTAGCCAAAATCATCGATCTCTTACATGAATTTCAAGACCTATTCTCGACAAATTTCAGGGAGATGAAGGGAATAGTAGGAGATTTGGGTGAAATGAAAATTGCACTCAAACCTGATGTAAGGCCAGTGAAACAGTGACCATACAGATTAAAGCCACGTTATAAGGAGAAAGTAAAAGTAGAACTGGATCACATGTTGGAGGCAGGAATTATTAAACCAGTTGAAGAATTAGAATGGATAAGCCCCATAGTAATCCAGGACAAAAAGGTGACAGGTGAAGTCAGAATCTGTGTTGACTTGAGAAAACTAAATGATGCCTACTTGTATGATCCATTTCCTACACCCTTCATGGATGAAGTTTTGGAAAGCGTTGGTGGACAGGAAATGTACTCATTCATAGACGGGTTCTCAGGATACCATCGGGTCTGAATTTCCCAAGAAGATCTACACAAGACAACATTTGTAACAGAATGGGGATGCTACCAATACATGATAATGCTCTTTGGCCTTAAAAATGCCCCTGCTATTTTTTCTAGAATAGTAGTATCCACTTTGAAAGATTTCATTCACAAGTTTCTTGAAGTATACTTTGATGACTGGACGGTCTTTGTTCTTGTAAGAGACCATATTGAAAATTTACGCATGATTCTAGAGAGGTGTCACTAGTATCAAATTGCATTGAACTTGAGAAAATGTATCCTCTGTGCACCTTTCGGTGTACTGCTGGGCCATGTAGTATGCCACGATGGAATCTTGATTGAACCTGCAAAGGTAGAAATTATCCTAGACTTGCCTTCGCCCACATCTGTCATGCAACTCAGGTCTACATTGGGACACACTGGGTATTATAGGAAATTCATAAGAGGGTATGCAGAGATAACTGCCCCAATGGAGAAGTTGTTAAAAAAATATTCCAAGTTTGAATGGAATGAAAATTGCCAGGAGAGTCTAGATAAACTAAAGGGTAAAATGGCTACTGCACCAATATTAATATTTCTAGATTGGAAAAAAATCCATGTACATGTTGATGCCTCATCGATTGCGCTTGGCATAGTTTTAACCCAACCGGGAAATGGCGCAATTGACCACTCAATCGCATTTTCCAATAGGAAACTATCAATGACTGAGAAAAATTATACCACAACTGAAAGAGAAGGGATTGCAATGGTCTATGCACTACAAAAATTCAGACATTATCTATTGGGTGGACAGTTCAAAATGTTCATTGATCATTTTGGGCTAAAATACCTGGTCAATAAGCCAGTGTTGGCGGGGGGGGGGGTGGATGCCGATGGCTCCTATTTCAAGAATTTGACTTTGAAGCCATTGTGAAGCCAATATGACTAAATGTTGGGCCTGACCACTTATTGCGAATTGAAAGTGGGGAGGAACCCACCAGCCTAGAGGACAATTTATCGAATCTATAGCTATTTGCTATAGATGTTGTTGATAAAGAATTTGATGCGATTATACACTTACTTAATACAGGGTATGCACCTGCATATTATTCAACATGGAAAAATAAACAACTAGTTGTCAAGACCTTAGAGTACACACTAATAGAGGGACAACTCTATAAATTGGGACCAGATGAAATACTGCGAAGATGTGTCTTTGATCATGAAAGAAAATGGGTAATGGTGGAATCACATGCAGGTGTCTCAGGAGGACACTATGTGGGGAAAGCAACAGTACACAAGATTTTTCAAGATCAACTCTGGTGGCCAACGGTACATATGGATACAGGAAAATACTATCGTAATTGCGATAAGTGTCAAAGAACAGGGAAACCATCGCGACGTGATGAAATTCCACTTGAGCCACAAATTACACTGCATGCCTTTGATAAATGGGTAGTGGATTTTGTTGGCCCTATCATTCCACCGGGAAAATAAACTGGTGCATGTTATATCATCACTGCTATAGATTACTTGACAAGATGGGTAGAGGCTGCACCTGTAAAAGATTGTACTGCTGCAACTATGGTCGACTTCCTCTTTGACAACATTATCACAAGATTTGGTTGTCCCGAAATCCTAATCAGTGACCAAGGTATGCCTTTTGTAAATAAGTTAATTGTTGAACTAACTGCAGAATGCCAAATCCAACATAGGAAAACCACACCCTACCATCCTCAAGCAAATCGAACTGTCGAAGCATTCAACAAGGTACTCGAAAATGCGTTGACCAAGTATGCAATGTGCATAGAGATGACTGGGACCAAAAAGTATCAGTAGTATTATGGGCCTATAGAACAACATGCAAATGACTAACTGGATACACCCCTTTTCGTTTAGTCTATGGACAAGAAGCAATTGTGCCCATGGAGTATATTGTCCCGAGCCTACAAATTGCTACGATAACAGAGATGGTAAATACCGGCGCTGTAGAAGAGAGGCTAGCGCAGCTGGTTCAAATAGAAGAAGACCATTTTATTGTAGGCTTCCATAAAAATGTTGAAAAGCAATGACATAAAGCCTAGCATGACCGCCACATCACAACAAAGTAGTTCAAGGTTAATGGACTTGTTCTGATGTATGATAGTAGGTTTCTCAAGCATCTGGGTAAGCTTAAAATGCATTAGTTAGGTCCATACGTAGTTGCGCATATTACTAAAGCAGGTGCAGTAAAACTACATAAGCTAAATGGAACATCAGTAGTAGGCATGATCAATGGAAGTCGATTAAAACCCTATCCATTAGAGGAAATTTGAGGTCTAAAATGGGCCTCCTAAGGAAAATAATAAAATAATAGTTAAAATAATAAAATAATAGTTAAAAAAATAAAATAATAGTTATTAATTTTGGAGGAAGAATGAAAAAAACTACTTTTTTGTTCATATTTTTGACATATCCCCCGTGTTTTTACTCAAATTTTGAGCAGGAGAGCTTGTTGGATGCACAATTTAAGTTCGCATCCAATGAGTACCCACACTGCATACTTTGATGGACCCCACTTCCCCAAAAACAAGAAATGCATGAAAAAATGTGATGATGACATCATCATCACGTTTTTTCAGGCATTTTTTGTTTTTGGGGTAGAGGGGTCCATCAAAAGTATACATTGTGGGTACCCGTTGGATTCAGAATTAAATTTTGCATCCAACGAGCTCTCCCACTTGAAATTCGAGAAAAAACACAGGGAGATATGTCGAAAATTCAAACAAAAAAAGTAGTTTTCTTTTATGACAAATATGTAAATTCAACCATTATGATTGACTCATTTTATTGAAATTCTATTGGTTCTTGAATTCCAACTCACAAAATTTATTGTTGGTGCATTTTCTTATAAGGTCCATTTTAGACCCCGAATTTCCTTTAATGCATGATGACTGCGACACGGTGACATAACTTTCGTGATGCGCAAAAAAAAATAAAGTGACAGATTCTTTACAAGAAAGCTGGACAAAAGTGACAAACAACTAGCAGGCATTGACAGCCAGTAAGGGCATGGGAAATTCGAAAAAGATCTGGCACCACTAAACATTCAATAGTATTAAAGTGGCAGGCCCGAGGAAAAAGGTGGTAGGCATTTTGGTCCCATTGGGTAGAGTTCCTTAATTGCCCTAACAAATGCATAATGGACCTTAAGCGTGCAAAGGAGGTGCCCATGTGATTCTCCAGAGGGTCCTTCACCCTGTCGAGTATGCTTAAAAACTCATCTCCTATAAGTTGTCCCAATATTCCACTGTAAAATTCTGCATTGCTTTAACGAACCAACAATACAAAGAGCCAAGCCTGCTGCACAAATTGAGCCATCCTTCAAAGCCAAAGACCCTACTCAGTAAAATATTCCAGCCATAGTGAGCACTCCAGTAAGGGCACCTTGAACCTATTTGTCCGCCCAAGAAGATGAAGACGACTCAGCTAAAGTCAAAAGTAGTACCAAAGCCAAGGATCATCAAAAACCCATTGTAGCATCTGCCTCATCCATCACAAGCTGAAAGTCATCTCACACACATAACTACCTCCCGATCATTAGAGCAACCAGTGGCAGCCCAAGTTTTTACTGCTATGAAATCCTTGAATACCGACCCCCCAAGTTTCTCCGGCCCTGGGGAAAAAATACCTAAAGCTCGCAGAGCTGACCCAGTTCGGCCAGCATCACCAGAAGTAGAGCTCACTAGAGAAGAGAAGAACTTACTGTTGCACTATGTATCACCCAGGAGACCCAGTGCCATAGCAGTAATAGTGAGAATTCCAGAGCTATTAGAAGAACCCGCTATTCTAGAGGGCATCACAAAAGCGCAGGATGGTCCAAAACCCTAGGATTCCATGTTAACCAAGATTCATGTATTAAAATTTGAATATTGTGACACTCGGAAGCTAGACATCTCCAGAGATCAATTCGTGGAAGTAAAAGTCGTTCGGCCATTGGCGGCAGACATTGTCTTTGCACTAGAGTATGCGTGTGGATTGGAGCAGTTCAGTATATTAAAACTACTCCTTATGCCCTATTTCAGCCACTCTGGACTAGTCAGAATGTATGTTAAGTAGTTTCTTGTGTGCCTCCATGATGGCTACCTTTGGCTGAAAAAACCATATGAGGTGATGGTGGACTTGATTTCGTCCATTACAGGTATTCCACGGAAGGGAATCGACCTGGCCCTATACTTGAATAAAGAGGGGGAAAAGACAAAAAAAAATGACATGAAGGCTAAGTATCAGCTCCTCCACAGTGGAAAGGGTTTTCTCATCAGCTTCATTGAGGATAGTGTGGTGCAAGAAGCAACAAAGATCTTGTGTAGCAATGTCCTCCTCAAGATGAGGCCAGCTGAGTGCATGACCACAATAGTAGAACTTGCTGAAAAATGTGCACAGGGTGTGCACATTAAGTGGTCCCACTTCCTCTTGAATGAATTATTTGATGATGCACAAGATGCACAGGAACAACCCACAACTAAGTTTCACTTCTCCTGGCTCTGAATTTTAATTTCTTTTGCAGTATGAGCTTTTCCACCAAACGATCAGCCCATGGATATCCTTGTACAGTTTCTTCGCCGGCCTTACCAGAAACTCTGGGAACAAAAGGACAAAAATTGCAAGAATGATTCCATAATTATATTTTTCCTATAGGGAGAGAGGCTCTAGCAAATAGTGCATGCGCAGTACCGGTTGACTCCTACAATGGTTGCAAAGTACCTGTTCATTCAATTCCATGCAGCGCACCACAACATTATCTTGCAACTACATGGGGACCCAAATAAGCAAGCCCTTCCAATATTCTTCATCCTCAGGGATGTAGACATTGAGGAATAAATCAAAGATTGGCCTAAGGAATGGCTTACCCATCAGGAGAAGATACCTACACAACAACATGTCCCGTAGGAGCATCCACCGGAGAACCCAAACCAACATGGAAGCAATACCAGTATGTAGGAGCCCCAGGATGGCTCCCAGGAAGATGAAGTGGAAGATGAGCATGATCTACCCAATGACAACCTAGACAACCCCACTATAAGTGAAGAATTGAGCGCCGAGCAAGCTCGAAAAAAGAGGGGCAAGCAGCCCATGCAAGAGGAGGAAGACAAAGACACATTGAGCTTCCCATATAGCAAGAGGCAGAAGGTTAATCGGCCCTATGTCAGAGACATACCAGATATAGACTTGACCCTTCTGCATGACACCATTGCCGAAGTCATAGAGAAAACTTTGGGATAGCTCATGACCAGGAAAACCAATTGGATAGTGGCCATCACCAAAAAGGTTAACAATCTCACATGGACTATCACCAAAGTGCAAGACACCATGTAGGCTGGAACCCAGGGTGTCACCCAATCAGATGCCTTAGTAGTGCCAATAATGATCCCATCTCTAAGAATAGAAATTCCTGCAAAGGCATTTTCTAATAAAGGTGAAGAAAATGAGGAGCTTGGACACATTGATTTTAAATTTTTCAAAGTTAAATTTGCTGCAGATATACTCTATCCAATAGGCCACTGCAACATAAATTAGAATCCATGAAACTAAAGCTGCCTCTCAGGAAGCTAAGGAAACCAGGAAAGCAAGGGAGTGAAAGCAAGTTATCAACTACCAGTGCACAGATCTAGTAGCACAAGCCTAGAGGAAAGCTTCGCTAGAACAACCAATCAAGGATGCAACAATGCAACTCTTCGATGAGGAAGCAAAGTCTGAGGTTGAACCGGTGCATCAATTGAGATGTCTATCCAAGCTGGCAGTAGACCTCCAGAAAGATATCCAGGAGATGAAAACCAACCCATATCCTGGAACGCTCCCAGAAGTGCTGCAGCAAAGGGAAAAATTGGAAACTCAAGCAGCTTCCCAGCTGAGGGAAGCCAAGAGCATCTGTGCAGAAGCAGTCGAAACAATTGCTACAGCATGGGAGAAGCCCATTGATGATGTAGTGGTAGAGAAACTTGCTGAGCATGCATGGGAAGAAGATTTAAAAATATTGTCACCAAAAGCCAAGACTAAGAAGCTACCAATGAAGGAGAAAATTGCCTCAAGCACTGAGCTTAAGGGGCTCAACGATAAGGCCATAACCCTGTGTGACCAGGAAAGCATGCGCCACAAGGAAATGACTGAACAATAGGCTAAATCTGAAAGGATAACAAATTTAATTCAGTCGGTTCAGTAGCACATCTAGAAGTTCACTCACGCACTGGCGAGTACCTCATCGAAACACCCAAGCAACGGCACAGTGCATGAAATCGAGCAGCAGGCAGATGAAGATTGCTAAGAGATAGAACGACTTACGACTATTCTAGCCCAATTCCAGCAAAACATTGGCAATGCATCCCAACTTCTATGGAAACATTAAGCTACAGTGGAGACTGCCAAAGAGCTCTGAGAAGAAGCAGTAGAAGAAGAATGCAACACAAATAAGGGCATGTAGGAACATGACGTAGAATAGTAGAAGTGCCATCAAGAAGGATCGGACCATATGCAAAGCAAGCGATGGGCATAGACTTATCAGAGCAGGTTGAAGAGTAATTCGTTTAAGCCCAAGTCAAAAAAAAAATTGAAAAGATACCACGCAAGTCGGGTTTCTCATATGTCCTTTGCTTCGTGGCTTGGAACGAGCCATAGGTGAGTGTTGGGGGCCTGTTGGCCAGGGAAAGGGGTACAAAAAGGAATTTCATGCATAGAACCAAGGAAAATGCATCACGCACATGATAGAAGCAAAGGAATATTGCGAAGGAAGAAAAGGGTCCACGAGGCAGAACAGAGAGGTGCACGACAAAGGAAAGGCAAGCACAAAAGCGCACACGGGGAAAACGGTCGAAAAGCGACTGGGCGATCATGGGTGTAGAAGCCGGCTTAAGTCAGTGGATGGCACATGAGTGAAATTACATTGTAAGTAAGGCCATTAGTGCCTCGTATCGAGTCATGATCACCATAGCTGTAGTTTGGGGGGGTGGCTGATGGTGATAGTTAACAGACTGCTTGTAAGCAGTTGACCTAGTGTGGTGATGTAAAATGTTATAAATAGGAGAGATTTAATAGTTACAAGGTTTCTTTTTGTTAGTCGTAAATATGGAATAGATTTGATAGATGAGAGCTGTATACAGTTATAGAGAATAGATCTAAGAGGAAGGTAATCAGGAATTTGCTGGACGCAGAGAGAATAGTGCGATGAGGAAGCTCTGCTAGAGCGGTGAAGATGCTAGGAAAGTCAATCTAGGTTGTGTGTAGATTTGTAGGTAGTAGCAGTAGATTAGGAGAAGTAATACAGAGAGCATGAGAACTATGCATTTGAACTTAAAGACATATCTCAATATCAGTCTACATCTCGCAGACTGCAGGGTGATATATCCTTTCTCATGCCAGATGAAGAGCACCTTGGTGGTTTTTCCCAGATGGGTTTCCACATTATTTATGTGTCCAAATGAGTGATTGATGTGGTGAATGTTTATGTGATTGATTAATAGTTGGTTTTGATAAAAGGTTAAATGTGATTCAGTTCTTGTTAGTTTCTTGCAATTTGTAGATGGATGAACATAATATCTTGTTGAATTGAAACTGTATAAATATATATCATTCTGTATAATTCTTGTTATGAATCATGACTTAAGTCATAGATCCGATTGATGTGAGTCAACTATGTCACACAAGTTGCGCTAGCTACGAGGAGGAAAGAAAAGTTAGGTCACACGCGATGACATACAGTTGTGCTCATTCACACAGAACCGAATCCTCTGTCTAGCCACCTTACTTCCTTCGTTGAGCTCCTTGGTTGCGAGCCAAGGGACTATACTTCCCTGACAATTGTGAAAACATGGTTCCAGCAGTTACCCATCTATGATATATCTTGGGTGAGACTGTGCCTGCTTCGTAGGTGATGTCGATGGGGATTTCTCTATCGGGCTAGTATCTCGGGTAGTTGTTGGATCGACGGGCTGCATAGAACCTGGGTCATGCAAGTGGGAAAAAGTGGCCAACAATATGTGTCCCATATTTATAGTCCCAGAGTCCTAGTATAGAGACCTGGTGCACTATATTCAACAGGGATACTTTCCTGAACATTGGAATTCAAAGCAAATAAGAGCATTACACTTACATCATATCAGATAATTGACGGAGTTCTTTTCAGAAAAAACTATGATAGAGTTTTTCTTAGATGTTTAGAACGAGAAGATGTAGCCAAAGTCATTTAAGAATTGCATGATGGACCTATTGGAGGTCATTTTTCATGAGACACTACAACACACAAGATTCTAAGGGATGGATACTATTGGACAACATTGTTTAAATATGTTCATGCTTACGTAAGGAAGTGCGATAAATGCCAAAGGAGCAGATGAAGACAAGAAAAGGAAACATAGCCATTACAACCAGTTATTATTTCTGAACCATTCGAGCAATGGGGAATTGATATTATCTGAGAGATTAACCCAAATTCTTCATTGCAACACAAGTACATCCTCACGACCACATATTATTTTACCAGATGGGTGGAATCAATCTCGTTACAGAGAGTAAATAAATATGCGGTTATGGATTTCTTACAGGACCATATTGTTGATGTATTTGTAACTTCAGAATGTGTCTATAATGTATTGAAGTCATGTCATGCGCCGATGTGCCTATCGGGAGATTCAATAATGTAAACAAGTCATGTCAAGTCATTGTGGGTAACCCTCCTATTATTCAAAGTTTAAATTCCTCGCAGTTGTGGGGCCCTAGGGTTATTAGAATATCCTAGATAAGTTGATCCTAGGTGATTTATTGTATGTTGGGGCAATATCCCACACCGTTGTGTTAAGGATAACCCTCCTTGTTAGTTAGAGCAGAAAAGTCCCCACAAGTTGTGGGGAACTAGGGTTATTAGAATATCCTAGAGATGTCGACTCCAGTAAGTAATTGTTAAGTGAGGTTAACATGTTGGAGTGAACATTAATTGAATGAAAGAATATAAATAGAGATTGAGCCTCTCTATTTATCACACACACACTCACTCACTAGGCACATGAGTGAGAGAAAAGAAGCTGGGATTAGAGAGAGAGACTACTGCTGTCGGGAGATCATCTTTATTTTTTCAGGTTTTACTTTTGGTGCTGATTCTATCTCTGATGATGTTGAGGGGTTTTCTCCTTTATGGTTTCCCCAAGGAAAATCTCAGTGTCTATTTTCTCATGTGTTTGATTTCTGTGCTTGTTATTCTCTCAGTGAAAGATCCTAATATAATGCTAGCTTGAATGATAAAAATCTAACATGGTATCATAGCTAACCTGAGAAGAAGAAATTGTGCAGCTACAGAAGCTAGGTATTTTTAACTTTTGGGTCTCTCTCCACAATTCATCAACAAAAGTATGCTAGGCTAACTCTCCATTGAAGGGCGCATCTTTCTGTCGAAGCAGAATTTGATTCTGAGCATTTTTAATTTTTGGTGCGGGAAATTAGGGCTTCTTACATAAGAGGAATTTTTTACTGAGCCTAGCATAGGATTTATCTCCTCATCAAAATTGAAGTTTCAAGACCTGGTCGAGATTTTGGGTTGGGT
The DNA here is from genome assembly GCA_001517045.1 of Pseudotsuga menziesii. NCBI lineage: Eukaryota > Viridiplantae > Streptophyta > Pinopsida > Pinales > Pinaceae > Pseudotsuga > Pseudotsuga menziesii. Next base: position 197,314 of record LPNX010261988.1, read on the forward strand.
ATAACTCTGGGAAAGTCAAACCCTAGTTTGACCCCGGGCCAGAAAAAAACCCTAAAATACTAAAACTGATAAGTTTTGGTAAATTTTCTATATCATGGGATTGGAGATGTATCAGGATATGAAACTTTCACAAGAAAAATATAAGATCCTAATTTACACTGTGTCCAAGGTTCATCTTTAGATTCACTATATTCTAGGCGATATGATCCCTCCAAGTTAGGGTTCCAACCTCTTCCAGGATTCATCCCTAAACAGGACACCTTGGGAGAATTCATATATCTTGAGCTACAAAGGTCCAAATGAAATTTATAAATATGTTCTAGAAAGGGAAGAGAATTTTATTTCTATTGTATAATTTTCATACACCGAAGCTGAAACAGTAACATGTGGAAGTCCGTACAACTTTGCTACACTGAACAGTCATGAAACATGTCACCTTGGGAAAACGATCATAAGTCCCAATTGGTGAAACCAATTCTGATGAAAAATTTGGTGTTGGAACAAGGATAGGAAAGGATACTTGATTGCAAATTTTCAGATACAGAGTAGCAATAATTACGAAGATACTGCATAAACAGTATCAGGTAATGTTGTAGAAGAAATTGGAAAACTAGGGATTCCTATTCCGGGAGCTTCCCTCCACTGTTTTCAGCAAATGAGTACATTAGACAGATCACCTTGAAGAGTTATATATTTCTATCCAATCAGATATAAATGATTTCAATTTTTCAAAATTAGGGTTTCTTTGACAAACCCTAGATCAGCTAGCTCCGGAACCAGGACAGACACCTCAAATCGGTAAGATCTAATCTTTTGCTATTTTCATTTGAGGTTCTCATTTCAAAGTGATCTATCACATCAGCTTGATGATAAGCTCGGTGAAGTTGACAAATTCGAAGCATGGAAGTATATGATCTCTCTGAAGAAATTGAATTGGACACCTACATGAATAGAGAGGTTCCAGTTCCAGAGGGAGATGAGGCTCAAAGCCTTACACCAGAAGAACTTGGTCAAGGCTAAGAAGATCATTGCTGATTCAATCATAGATCACATTATACCACAAGTGTCTTCCCTAATGACACCGAAAGAGATGTTTGATTCCTTGACCAAGCTATTTTAAGGGAAGAACATAAATCAGAATATGAATTTGAGAAAACAGTTGAAGAATGTGAATATCCAGAATGCAGAGACGATACAGTCATACTTTACAAGGGTCTCTCAAATCAAAGAACAACTTGTAGTAGTAGAAGAAGAAGTGGATAATGCAAAAGTGGTGATAGCCACCTTGAATGGCCTCCCAGGATCATGGGATTCATTCATGCAAGGAATGTGTGTGAGAAGGAAGTGATTACTTTCAGTAAACTCTTGGAAGAAGAAGAAGCTCGATTCATAATAAGAGAAGAGAAGATGGGAGCAATTGAAGATCAAGCTCTCACCATCCAAAGAAGTTCCCTCAAGCAGTGAGGAATATGAAGATTTCAACTCTTGAACAATCTCTTATCCACCTTAGGATTTGGATAAGAAACAATGCTATTATGAATGAAGAAGATGATGAAGCTGAAGGCTCAAGAAGGAGTCTACCCATGAAACAAATAAAGATAAGTATTCAATTGACATTCCATGGTATTGTTTTTGTTATGGAGTTGTTTATATTCAGTTTATGTATTATGCATGATAGAATGTTTGCATTAATGACAGTATACTACTAATATGCATGTAATGGGTAAGTAGCTCATGGTGCTATACAACTCTCCATTGCTACTTATCTAGAATGAAACCTCTTTGCTGACATATTGAATTAGTGCACAATGTCAATGTTGTCCTGGTAGAGATGGAAGGCATCTAGAAAGTCTCCATGAGATATGGATGAATGTTGTATTCATTAGAGGAAATTTCAGCTCAAAATGGGCCTCCTAAAATGAACTAATAAAATAATAGTTAAAATAATAAAATAATATTTATTAATTTTGGAGGAAGAANGGGGAAGCGGGGTCCGTAAAAAGTATGCCGAGTGGGTACTCATTGGATGCGGAATTTAATTCCGCATCCAACGAGCTCTCCCGATCAAAATTTGAGTAAAAACACGGGGAGATATGTCANNNNTCCTCGTGTTTTTACTCAAATTTTGATCGGGAGAGATATTTGGATGCGGAATTAAATTCCGAATCCAATGAGTACCCACTCGGCATACTTTTGATGGACCCCGCTGCCCCAAAAACAAGAAATACCTGAAAAAATGGAATGATGACATCATCATTCCATTTTTTCAGGTATTTCTTGTTTTTGGGGCAGCGGGGTCCATCAAAAGTATGCCGAGTGGGTACTCATTGGATGCGGAATTTAATTCCGCATCCAACGAGCTCTCCCGATCAAAATTTGAGTAAAAACACGGGGAGATATGTCAAAAATACAAACAAAAAAAGTAGTTTTTTTTATGATACCTATCCCCAAATTTATATTAAAAAAGTGTTTAAGACCTATACAGTATTTCAAATTTAAAGCAATTTCATTGGCTAACACATGATGACATGGAATTTGAATAAAAGTTAAAAGGCCCATTTTGAGTTGAAATTTCCTCTAATGGGCTAAAATAGTTGCATAATCATATATCTTGATGCAAAATAATTTTTCATTATGAATATACCTTATGAAATATTTCTAACCATACAAATAATGCATTTCACTTGTAGGAAAGATCACATACACAATTTCATACAAGCAAATAAGGATGACTTGTTCTGAAGAACAAGTGACGACAGTTCAAGAGGAAGAATAATATGACGAATGCATCGACATCATTAATGCATAACCTTTCAGCTATGAAGAAGTAGCCAAGAAGAAATGGAAGACCAGTTCAAGAAGAATGATGTCTAGGATGCATTATCGATATGTGAAGGGAAGTTTGTAGTTCCATCATGCAGTAGATGGAAACATCGTGGGATACAAGGCAAGATTCGTAGCACAAGGCTTCTCACGAAAATAAGGCATAGACTACAAAGGGACTATTGTAGCCAGTGGGAGTTGAGACACATGACAGGAAGAATCATGTGTGCAAATGAAAGAAGGCCTTGTACTAGTTCAAAAGACACCCATCGGATAACACATACATGATGAGCTTGATCAAGATCTTAACCTTTGCTACAAGGTTGAAGATGAAATCCTATAGAAGATGACAAGCTCATAGATGGGTGCGAGAAGAAATTTTGAAAAAGTTCAAGATAGAGGATCTTGGTATCCAGTGATCCTACATGGATACATAGAATATTAGTAGTAGAGGAAGCTACTTGTCACTTTGGTATAGAATGTTTTAGTGCATAGAGTACGAAAGACAGAGGGATAATGGTGCTTCACTTCAGAGGGAGTGACTGCAGAAGATCCTGAGGTTCGACATGGTACAATAGGATGGACAGATTACTGATGACTCTAGGATTTACTGAGAGTAAAGTGGATTCCAACCTTTTCTTCATGGTTGAATATGGAAGACCAGTGATGCTCCTTTTATACGTCAATGACTTGTTCTTAACAGAAAAGAGGAACTCATTAAGAAAGAAGGAGACTTGCTGCTGAGTTCGAGATGAAGCACTTGGATATGATGGCATGGAGGTGTGGTAGAATATCCCCGGGACAAGGGAATTATGCAGTAGAGATCCTGAAGAGGTTCAAGATGATGGAATGTAAGGCCATGAGCACACATATGGCATCGAACCTGAAGCTATTGAGTGTTTCTTCATCAGAAGCGGTTGATGCCGCGATGTATTGTTAGATGATTGGGTCCTTGATGTACCTGACGAATACGAGACCATATATTTGCTTTGCTATGAACACCTTGAGCTAGTTCCTGACAGATCTGAGACATGTTCACTTGATTGCTGCAAAGCATATTTTGAGGTACCTAAAGGGTATAGTTAATTATGGGCTCAAGTATGAGGTGAATCAAAATATTAACCTGGAAGGTTATGTTGATTCAGATTGGGCAGGAAGTGCCATCGATAGGAAGAGCACTTCAGGGTGTTGCTTCGCTATGGGATCATGTGTGATATCTTGGTTTAGCTGGAAGCAGTCCTATGTGGCACTAAGTATAGCTGAAGTAGAGTATGTCGCAGCTTGTTCAGCTAGTTGTGAGGTAGTGTGGTTGAGGAAGCTACCGTCTGATTTATTTGATCTCCAGTTGGATGCTACTTGTATATATTGCAACAACCAGAGTTGTGTGAATTTATCAGAGAACATGATGTTCCATGACAAGTCACAGCATATTGAGATCAAATATCACTATATCAGGGATACGGTGTAGAGAGGAGTAGTGAAGCTCCAGTATGTTGCAATGGACGAACATGTAGCTGATGTGTTGATGAAGCGATTAGCCAGCATGAAGTTTGAGTACTTCAGGGAGAAGCTTGGTGTTCTCCAGATCAAGGTTATTTCCAAGGGGAAGTGATGAGTCCATGAGACATTCTGACATGGTGAAAGGATTGGTTCCTTCCATGGTCAGATGTAAGGGCTAAGCCATTCTGTCATGGTGAGAGGATTGGTTCCTTCCATGTCAGATGTGAGTGCTAAGACATTCTAATGTGACTGTAGGATTGGTTCCCACATGATCAAATATAAGTGTTGAATGCCATTCTTTGAATGGAGGCACCTGGTCAGTTACCAGGAATACTTAGTCTAGGGATAAGGTCCATTTTGATATGATTTAGGGATGTGTTCCAAAATGATCAGATATAAGTTCAGGGCCATTCTAATGTGATTGAGGTATGTGTTCCAACTTGATCAGATATAAGGACTGATGCCATTCTCTGGGAGAATGGAGGCATCCAGTCAGTTACCAAGAATCCTCAACCTAGGGTTGAGAGCCCTTCTAGCATGGTTGTAGCATGTGTTCCCGCATGGCTAGATGTAAGTGTAGAGCCATTCTAGAATGGTTGCAGGATGTGTTCCCACATGGCTAGATGTAAGTGCAAATCCTTTCTAGCATGGTTGCAAGATGTGTTCTTGCATGGCTAGATGTAAGTGTAGAGCCCTTCTAGAATGGTTGCAGGATGTGTTCCCACATGGATAGATATAAGTGCTAAGCCTTTTCGATAGGGTTGTGGGATGTGTTCCCGCATGATTGGATGTGAGTGCTGATCCTTTCTGATAGGGTTGTGGGATGTGTTCCCACATGGTCAGATGTGAGTGTTGGGCCTTTCTGATAGGGTTGTGGGATGTGTTCTCGCATGGTTAGATGTGAGTGCTGGGCATGCCAATCTAACATGGTGTTGGATGTGTTCCTCTCATGGTCAGATGTAAGTGTTGGGTGGGCCATTCTTACTTAGGGTCAGATATAAGCGCTGAAAAAGACCTGCATGGAGGCTAGGCCTACAACTAGCATGAAAAAGGGTTGGCTCTGTAGAACTTCTTGTGACGAGAAGAATCATGAGATAGAACCAGTGATGATGGTCTAGCAGTAATGATCCAGATCAAGTGATGATCTAGATCTAGTGATGATGATCCAGCAGTGATGATCCAGATCGAGTGATGATGATCTAGATCGAGTGATGATCCAGATCTAGTTATGATAATCCATATCAAGTGATGATATAGATCCTTATTGGTTAGAGGGGAAAATTCCCCACAAGTTATGGGGCACTAGGGTTATTAGACTCTCCTAGAGATGTCAGCTCTAGTAAGTAATTGTTAAGTGAGGATGACATGTTGGAGTGGACATTAAGTGAATGAAAGAATATAAATAGAGAGTGAGCCTCTCTATTTATCACAGACACACTCACTCACTAGGGTGCATGAGTGAGAGAAAATAAGCTAGGATCAGAGAGAGAGACTACTGCTGTCAAGAGATCATCTTTATGTTTTCGGGTTTTACTTTTGGTGCTGATTCTATCTCTGAGGAAGTTGTAGGGTTTTCTCCTTTATGGTTTTGCTGAGGAAAATATTTGTGTCTATTGTCTCTTGTGTTTGATTGATGTGCTTTTTATTCTCTCAGTTAAAGATCCTAATATAATGCTAGCTTGAATCATAAAAATCTAACACATATTATGATCAGGTTTAGTGTTCTAAGTTCCCTTGTTTTTGATAATGCAACTTATTTTTCGTTGGTCAAGATTACTGCAATTGCCAATGAGAAAGGAATTAAATTACATTATTCTTCTAACTATGATCCGCAATGTAATGGGTTAGCTGAATCTACTAATAAAAATCTCATTAGAATTATAAAGAAGATTGTCATAGAGAATTAAATAAGCTGGCATATAGCTCTTCCTAATGCACTTTGGGCTAATTGAGTTACACCCAAGAAATCCTTAGGTGTGTCACCCTATACCTTAGTTTATGGAAAGGAAGCTATCCTCCCCCCTAACATTATGTTTCATTCTTCTCAATTAGCCCAAGCATATAGAGGGACTAATAGTGAGCTTTTACAAGCCCAAAGTAATACTCTACTGAAATTAGAAGAGTCTAGATCCAAGTCCAAGGAAAGGTTTAAGAACCAACAAGAGATTGTGAAAATATGGGTTGACAAACACAAGTCTGGGAATAAAGAGTTTGAAGTAGGAGATTTGGTTCTGAAGTGGGATCACCTGCATGATGAAAAGGGAAATCACACTAAGTTTCAACATTTATGGATAGGCCGATTTCAGATTGCAGAAAAGATGGGCCCCTCGACCTACATGTTACAAGATTTGCAGGGGTGGGAAGAGAATATGCTAGTTAATGTTTTGGTTCTCAAACCTTGATTTACTTGATTCTTCGGAATTTTTATGTACATAAATAAAGATTTTGGTTTTTGTTTCAAATTTTTCGTAGCTAGTTTACTTTATTTATTTTTCCTTTCTTTGATTATAATTATTTCAGTTTTTTTTATTTGTTTTATTTCAATTTTTCAAATAAGCCAGCATAACTTTTTGCATTTGGGGGACATTGGAATTTGGGGAAAACTGCAAATATTTTAACCGAAAAGCTGCTTATTAAATGTACATGTATCATGATTAAGATTTTGTAAGTTGATAGACTATTTGAAGGGAGGTCATGAACATATTGAAGTCTTGTTTTAAACCCCTCTAAATAACTAAGGTAAGAATAGTCTAGAATACTATTTTGGGGCTCCATCCAATTCACACTAAAATATGTCCTAAGAAGCTAACAGCAATGGACCCACAGAAAGGATGTAGGATGGACATATGTATGGTATTTAAAATGATTCCATGCCACAAATAAAAGACAAAAGGCTTAAAAGAGTCGAATTTCCAAGAAAGAAAGCATACATCAAAAGACATACTGAATAAAATCAGTAGAAGGATAAGATTGCTCAGAGGTTCTTCTTCACTTGTGAGATGCAAAAAAACTATATCTCACACAAAAGGAGACTATGGATGTAAGAACCTAAAGCAAGTTTCAAATGAAGGGAGCAATTCGGGAAGACTTAAAAGGAGAAAAATCTAAAAGCATCAAAAAAATGCAAAAGGCATGGGAATGAGGAAGAAATGAATATGTTTGTCCACACTATATTACGATCATGTGGTGACTGAGCTATAAGAAACCAACTACAGAGATAAAATGAACCCAATTTTTTGGCCTCAGAAGAGTTATCAGAACTTCAAAAAACTTTGTTTCCCTACCCCAATGGACTATAATAAATGTTAAAGTTATAAATATTACATCCCTAGAAAGGTTTGGGCATATTAAATAAATCTTGAAAGGACGGGGAAAGTTGGTCTAACAAAATACCTTAAAGCAATGTCCTATCTTAAAAGATAGTTTTTTCCAAAGATTTGTGTTTGCGAGCCAGTCGCCAATTGTTGTTGCTGCAACAACTCCCCAACAAATTTTCATATCCTGCCACCCCCCCCCTTAGATTTATAGTCTTTGGTTTTTATTAATTTGCTTTTCCCTTCTTTATGACTTAGTTTATTTTTGCAAGTCGAAAAAAGCTTTTAAATAAAAAACTCGTTTTTTTCCACCCGACGTATCGGATGAACTCATGGAGTTTATACGATATAGTGTAGGTTCTACCCAGTCTACTTGCAGATCTTTCTGTCCTTTTACCTTTTTCGGAAGACTCGGGTGAGTTTACCAATACATCATTTAAACTCTAATGTCTGCATTCGATGTGTTAGAAGGAAAGTCCTTTTCCTTCATATGGATTTTGACAACCTTTTCAATGAAGCGAATTGACTTGGAGGAAGGAGTTATGTCCTTGCTTGCCCATTGTTTCGAAAGAATTAATTGAGTTCTCCAGTAAAGCCTCGACAGTTGTTTCGAATGACTTGCTTGTCTGCACCCGATGTTTTTTTGGAATCCCGTCCGATATCAAGATAAGACATAAAAAAAAATTTCCAAAAGAGAAGTTTCTTGTCAGCCGATGTGCATTGGATCGCTTCACGTTTTCCATCCAACACTATCAGAGGCACTTGTCCTATCTCACCCAATTTTATCCAGAGGATTCATCCAATACCCCGCGGATGGAAACAATTGAAGCCACCAATAAGTTTCTGCAGCAAAGGCCATTCTCCACCTGATGAATGTTGGCTACCTATCAAGTTGTCACCTGATGCCGTCATTTGTTTTGAATATGGAACTAATGCATTGTTTCGATTAAATGACATTAAATTCTCACACATGGACCATTTATTAACCCTTTGGCCGAGTCTTTTTAAACACCAAGGGAACTTGTCATGATCATTCGTTGTCTGTTGAATTTGTTTGTTTTTTTATAAACAATTTGTTAGTCGCGTTGCAGATTCAATCAACCGTGTAGGGACTACTCACGTTCCAGCCCGTCATTCTCTTCGCCATGTAGGATTTCATTATCCTACTCATTCATCTTGACATTATTGGGGTTTTGGGTTTTAGTTTTTTACCTTAGTTTGTTTTATATACCCATGATTTTTGAGGGTTTTCCTCTGCGGTTGTGTATTTTATATTTTTGAGTTCACTCCGCTCATGGATTGCGAGGTGTTGATTTTTTCCACCTGCCTCACGCCAGTCGTCAGCTCTGCCTTGCCATGGGAGTTCAATGGTAGTAGGTTGCAGAGGGGCGGGTGTGATCATACTGACGTTTCACCATCTGCACCACTCAGTATCTTTTTCAGAGGAATGGAAGAAGGGAGGTTATTATCATTGGTTGGGTAGAGGTGTCTTGGGTCAAGGGTTTCTTAAACCGCCGCGAGCTATGAGAGCCCTAGTTGTGATGTCCATATCTTTGTGGGCATACCTCTGTTGATGGTATTTGTGGCCCATGGGTATAGGTTTTTCTTTCTTAGGGTTGTTTTGAACTAGATAGTTTAACTGTTGGCTGTGTAGAAAATTGTGGAGAAGCTTAAGCCTGTAGCCAGCTCTTACTATAGCATTACTTTCAGGATGATGTGCTAACAATTGTTGTTTTATATGAGTTCATGTTGTTTCTGGTTATATATATGCATCTAAGACCTTTTTTGATGGTTTTGAAAGCCTCAATATTTGTTTAGCACCGTGCTGAGAAAAGGGAAAAAGAAGGCCCAAGCTATGGAAGATGATCCAGAAGTGGAATTTGTCATGAAGGTAGAAATCATATATGAAGATACTAAACCATTAACTGGAGCCGGTCTAGAATTCAAATGGGGCCAGGTATATCAAATAATCAAAGACCACACTGTCCAAGGGGAAGGTTTAGAAGATATACCAATCTATACAAATATAAAGAGGCCAACTATCATGAATGCGTCCAGTCATCCTGAACTCTTTCCATGTTCTAAATTCATTGGATGGATACTTCCAAGAATAGATGTATTCAAGATGATCTTGGCAGATGTAAATGGGAAAGGCATTGCTGCTTATAGTCCGACATATGTAGCTCAAGCGTGTAAGCTACGCATAGATCAGATGTATTTAACAAAAAAATGGTTGAAGGAGTTAGACCTATATATTGTCGACTGTATAAAGAATATGATGATCCACGGGAAGAAATTATATACAAATCCTACTGGGGAGTATGAAATTGTGAATTTACATACCCCATATAGGCTTATATCTTTGATGTTGAACCGAATCTTTGGCCGAGCAAATGCAAAATTTTATAAGATAGGTTGGGTACCAATGATTTACTTTATAGCCACCAGGGGCACTATTTTCAACTGGGTCATCATAGTCTCACACAGCTTATCTTTATGCATTAGCACAACACTTGGACGTATGTCACAAAAAAAAATCAAAATTTTACATGAGTTCTTTCCTGATTGATTGCATTTTATGCACTCACCAGTTCCCAGCGCTGAACTGCACATGGGATAAGGCAAAGACCCTCGTGTATTATACATACTATCTTTTTTGGGCCCATAAATATCACAGTTATTACAAGAACATCTGTGAATAGTTCATAATGCCACTCTACAAGATAATATTCCTCACAAAGTACGATTGCATGTCTGAAAAGACATTAGAAGTAGTGGACGAGAATGGAAACTATTACCTTTATGAACAAGTCTTGTACATAAGGATGTTTAGGGGATCCATAGCCCCTTCCCTCTTGAAAAAGTATGCTACTGATTATATTGTGCATAAGGATGTGGTGAGGTAGCTTTATATAGACGGTATTGGAAATTTCTTGTTTTATTAGAAAAGGCTGTGTATCCACCTCTCCCATTATATATAGGCAGTTACAAGTTTTCCAAAGTAATGAGTGCATCCGAGTTTGTAAAGGAATTAGAATATTTTCATTTTGGGGAATTAAGTTTCCACAAAAATGATTTAGCAAACAAGATTGTAGATTACTGTGCGTCAGTAGGAGTGCATTTCAAATACACAAAATACTGGGACAAATATTAAGAGATTTTATGGAACACCCACAATATGACATCCTTGATTAGAAGGTTCAAGAATAAAATGAATACTGTGGGTGGAAAATGAAGCAGTAGTAGTATTATCAAGCAAAAAAAAAAAGAGGAAGAAGCTGCAAAGAGAAGAGAAGAAGAATCCCACAGGTTGTCTCAAGAAGCAGAGAAACATTTACCTGAGGAGGCACATTAGAAAAGGAAAGAAGAGGAAAATCAGAAAAGGAAATAAGAAAAAGAGCATAGAATATGGGAGGAGGATGAAAGAATTAAGAAGGAAGCAGTTGAACGAGAAAAAGAAGCAGCATAAAAGGAAGTCGAGGAATTAAATTAGAAAGAGCAAGACAACCAGGATGAAGAGAGTCAGGATCAGGGACAGGCTCATGATGATCCCATTGATCCAATTTTTCCATCAAGCAACATGAGAACAAAGGATCCAGTTCTTGCGTTAGAATTTGGGTTAATTCCTTTCAACCCATCCCAAGAGCAGGTGGTAGCCGACCTTAATACAATTTTCTATGATAAAAATAAGAAAAGGATTGTCATGATAACTGAAAATATGGTGGACACCAGAAATAGGCATATAGGAGTTATGGTGACTAAGAAAACAGTTGTACATGGGACTAACAAGGATCCTAAACTCCTTGGAATGGAAGGTGTAGCCTCAGCCCTTGCAAATGTAGATAATGTGGATAAAATGGTTGATGATCCGAAACAATATAAGGAGAAGATGTCTTAAATGAGGGAAACTGTAAGGAAAGAAAGAGGTGAATAAAAAATCCTGAAAAGAAAACATGAGGAAAGTCTCAGCGAGATGGAGAAATTTAGAGAGGCATGCCAGATTTTGCAATCTGACAAGGATGCCCTAGTATTTTCAATGAATATCATTGAAGGGAAAAAAAGGGATATCGAGAAAAGAGTTGAAAAAGTAGAACAGAAAGGACATGTAGCTAATAAAAGTAGGGTGGAAGAGTTAGAAGTTCAAAACAATTTTCTAAATGAGCAACTCCAAGAAGCAAAGGAGAAATAGTTGGATATTGATCCTTTCTGAAATCAAGCAGTGTTGTTGAAGAAAGAATTGAATCAAATTTTGTTGAAGGTGGCCGAGGAAATTTACAAAGTTAAATAGATTGAAGCAAGCTTGAAAGAGATAGCACAAAATATAGTAGAGTTCTAGAAGAAATTTTCCAATGTGGAAGAAATTGTGCGAAGACAGCTCACTTGGATTGGAGCTCATTCAACCTTCCCAGTAAACATGCCCTAGAAAACCTCAGGAATTATTTTTGCTACAAATCAGTAGTATGATTGAACATAGCCATTTATAAAACCATAGAGAATTGTACCGAGTTTTACAAAGGAATGTTTTTGATCCACCCTCAATGCCATATTTTAGCAGGTACCTTGGAGCAGGATTTCCTAGCCAGACAGCAGCACTTAAAGAACCTCAAAGGTAGGCTATAGAGAGGAGAAGATATCATATCTAATATTGAATGTATCAATGAGGAATCCATTGGAGTCTCGATTATACATGTTTCAATACACAAGCACCTGTTTGAAGAGCTGCTGAGTCAGAACGCGCCAAAGGTCAAGCAAATAGAGTCCCAATTGTCAAAACATGAGATAGCAATGCGAGTGTTGGAGCTAGTTGAATATCAAATTATAAATGAATAATCTCAAGCATGGGATGTGTACATTAAGGGTCAAACTGGGTCCACCTATATTATTTGAATTATCCACAAGTTGGAGTTTTCTTTATGTAATATTTTGTTATAGGTTCTTTTCCTAGTGAGCACACTAGAGGACAAATTTTTGTAAACAAAAGGTTAAGGGAAGCCCAAAAGGAAGAGAATACCAAGATTCATGTTGAAAATGTATAAATATATATAGAATAGAATAGAAGATGAATTTTGTAGCTCTAATATACGAAATACTTGTCGTAAGAAAAACTATTTATTGTTATAATAAATAGGATAAAAGCTCTGCTAGAGAAGGAGTTGGAGTTTCAAATGCATGTTGTGTAGATGGTTGAATATAAAACTATTTATGTTTTAGCCTACTCTGCAAATTTGTGAGATTGTTCTAACTTCTGAACTACTTCTATGTTGTGAATTATTTCCTTTCCTCCTAATGAATCTTATGCAGCAAATGAGTAATGAATGCTTTAACAAACACTGAGCTATCTCTATGTTAATTATTATACTATGTTTATGTATTCCAAATTTATCAGCTACTTGTAAAATTCTTTGTGCAGAAAATGCAGTACATTACTCATCTAAATAGTAATCTTGCTCCCTGGAGATAGGTTAGATAGGATAGTTTAGTTTAGCATAGATGTTATTTTATTTCTGTGATTTATGAACAAAGGGGATAAGGCGAGAGGTAAGAACCTATGCATCACATTGTGAAATCTTTGCTTCTTCATCATCTGCACTTAATTTAGGAACTTTCATATCAGTAATAAAAACATAAAAAATACATATAAACAGTGGACCAGGACGCAACCAGCAAAGTAGATTTAAATCTTCATTTAACTCTATGGTAGTCGGGCCACTAACCGGATGAATTCCTCACACCAAATGATAAACGATCTAATTGGGAATAGTTATTGAGGAGAATCCCTATTGTCAGTACCTGGAATTTTCCAAGCATCAACATGATAATAAGGGATACAATGAGGACATTCTCTACCAACCATTGGTCAATATTACTTATGACCATTATGGGAGAAGGATTTGCATAATGTTTTCCTAATTTTGAAACCATGGAAAAACATCAAAACTTTCTCTCATTGAGGGAGACATTCTACATCATGGAAAGAAACACACTTGGTAAGAATGTCCGACAAAAGAATTATACTTCACTTTCAATCATTAAAATTGGTGATAATTTATGTAATCCATCTTAGTTGTGCACTGGATTTGCATGTCAAGTATTTCAATTCTAACTAAATATAAAATAAGACTATTCCAAGCCCATTTACCTCTCATGAATATATGTCACTCATCATTACAATATTGAGGCCATTCACCTCATGTGCATTTCTTCCTACTTGTTTGTATAACCATCATGGTGTATATGCCACTCATCTCATGTGAATGTCTACTGCACATCCATCAACACTCACTCTCACTGAGAGAGGAATTCTATATCACACCAAGCTTGTCCATGAAGTATACAAACTTTTCCTTGGACATAGGCTTGGTGAGAATGTCATCCATTTTCTTGTTCATCGATATGTGCTATAACTTTACTACTCCATGTTCCACCATGTCTCAGATGAAGTGGTATTTGATCTGAATATGCTTCGACCTATCATGAAACACTGTATTTTTTGAAATATTTACACATCTTTGATTTTCACAATGTATCACTACTTCAATATTTTTAATCCATACTACTTCATGACTTGCAACACTAGATATATAATACTTTTTTTTGTTGTTGTACTAAGTGTGATATAAGTGTGATTCTTCTGAAATCAATATATTATGGTTGATCCCAAGCTAATGAAACACTGAGGTTCTCTTTATATCCATTACACTCCCTACCTAGTTAAAATATGCATAACCCTAAAAATTCACTTCTCCACCTAAGACATATCTCAAACCATATCTAATTTTACCACATAGGTACCTTATCACATGATTTGCTAGAATCCGATGGAAGAGTCTTAGATAAACCATAAACTGGATAAGAATAATAATAATAAAAATATTTCATGAAGGATATGATTAAATACATGTAAATCACCAAATCTAAATTTGAAGTGGAGTCACTTAGCTTCTCCATATTTGACTTCATAGGTGTAGCCACGGACTTGCAATCCATCATCCTAAATATCGTATGACCTAAATTGTTTACTCCCTCTTACTAAGGAATATCTCATATATTCTCTACCACACCTTTAATCCCAATAAGTAATGCATGAGGATAAGACCCTTAATCATGAACTCATAGACAACACCCTCTTACACTTGACTTGTTATATTCCTATAATGGAAAAGATCATCAATCATACAAAAAAAAAATCAAATTTCCACCATCAATAACCTAGTAGCAAAGGTTGGAATTCACATCATTCTTGGTGAAGTCCAATATCATCAAGTAAATATTTATCCTGACATACTAGGTTTTGGTTCCTACTTGAGTCCTTATAAGGTCTTATTTTCCATCAACATACTTTGCCAAGAGAACTCTACTCCCTCTGCACCTGATTATCATGACCCCTCTACATATGAGTATCCTACACTCTTTGAATCTATACAATTGTGTCTCTCTACATTTTACTATCCATTAGTCTAGCCTCCCACCGAGTGGTTCTACTGAGTACCATCCAATACTCTCTTAGGGAATGACAACTATATAGCTACATTGTTGGGATTATTATTAATCCTCCATTTGAACACATAGTCTAATTGTCTATTTTCATATCTTAGGAGGTACTCATCACTCCACTAGTGCATTAGAAACAACCTATGGGAAATATACCACTTACTTCACATGATTGCATGAGTTTAGGTTCCCTAGGGACAAATCCCTATAATTAAGGAACCCACTTTGAGTGCCACGAATAGTCTCCTTCAGTTGACCTTGGTAGGTAATCAATTTTGTTCAGTTATGCTCTAATTACCATCAGTTAGATTGCAATAAGTTAGCCTAGCTTTAGTTTTCATGATTAAAGAGAGTGTGGGTTCCTTTGTTCACCTACCCCATCACTTAACTGATTGTAGACTATGTTAGTTATCCAGAGTTGCATTAGCGAGCTCTAGTGGTGACTTTCCCACACCGAGTTAGCTCCAGAGTCAGGATGAGTTGGTATATTCCAATCCCATCTTAGGCATTCAAATTATCCTATATGTATAAACATTGTATTACATATTAATTACTGATTAATGTATTATTATTAATTATTCAGATTATTGGTCTCATGCGTGTTTATTCTCCATGAATTATTGAGCAGAGTTTACTGAATTGATTCTCTCTCTTATACAATATTATTCTCCATTTGAATTCTGCAGGCTTGATGATACTATGCTTCATTAAATTTAACATGTTACTAGAGTAGGTATCCATTCCTTCCTTGGAACTTCGAAACTTCCACCGATGCACCATATGCCATTGAGTTTCCACATAATTATTGGAATAATTACATTTCTCCCTCTGAATTCTATTCAGAGAAGTCTGTCCAGGTGTGATGGACTAAGAGAAAGTGCACATTTCGAAGTGAAGGGTGTTTGAGATTAATTAATTTGAATTGAGTTGTTTTGTAGTGTTTTTGTAGATACATTCAAATAAATTCTAAAGAATATTTTTATCAACATAGCTATGAAATGGAGAATTCAGTAGCTCTAACTCCCAAAATATTTACGCCTTTTAGTTACCTTGTTTGGAGGAAAGCTATGCAGATTTCCTTGCGCAACAAAGGTCTTTATAGGATGAAAATGGGAAAATCAGTCAAACCCCAGCTGAATATTGAAAAATTGAAGCATATAGAAAGGATTGATGAATATTTTGGCTACATGTGCATCCACATCTCTAGAGAGTTGTTGTTCCATCTTGATGCAATCAAGACTCTAAAAGAAGTGTGGGATAAGCTTGAATTCTTTTTGGAAAATAGGTTGAGCTGAGGGTTCATCTCTTGGAGAATGAGCTGATAGCACTACATCCCAGTAACTTTGAAACTATACAACAACTTTTCTCAAAATTAAAATCAATGGCCATGTAATGCAAGCAATGCAGGACTGAGAAGAAAGATGAGAATTTGGTGCTCTCCATACTGAGCAAACATGGCTCATAATTCTCAGTGTTTGTCTCTAATTTTCACACTGGGAGACTGACTACTCCTAATTGGTGAATGACATCCCTTGACTCCTTCACAAATTTTCCAATCGAAGAACAAGACAAGCTGATACATATGGGAGCCATCAAAGCCTCTCCAAATCAAGCTCTCTTAGATGGTGAGACAAGGAATGCACAAGCAAGAGGGAAGCAAAAAGGTAAAGAGAAAATAAAAAATGAATTTGAACCTAAAGATGAGTTTGATCCATAAAATGAAGCCTTAGGTTCTAGGAAGGAAAAACATCAAAGGTATGACATGGGAAAATGATCTTACTACAAGAAAGGAAACCATATAGAGAAGTATTTTACAAAAAATACCATTGATTAGATGGAAAAAATTCTTGAGAAAAAAAATATTTCCCTCCATGAAAGAACAAGAAATACCAACTCTAGAAAAAATACTAAAGATCATGATGAGAGATGCCAAGCACTGAAGGCTAGATGTTCAAAATTACATGCCTTCCTCATTGATTCAGGAGCCTCCAGTCATATGGTTGCATCTAGAGAATCATTATATTCATTACAACTTATTTATGGTATGATTATTCACATGGGTGATGACACTCAAATTTGAGCTAAAGGAAAGGGTTCAATCAAGTTAAAACATGGAATGTTCAAAGATGTGTTTATCTATGTTTTAACCTTAGCCGCAAATTTGTTATATGTATACTAGATGACACATACTGGACCACCAAAGTCAGTTGTTTTTGGTCTTGAATTAGTGTATATCTTAGATATATCAACTGAGAATATTATAGCAAAGGTGTTGCAAACAATGCCTCCAAGGCATATGAATCCTCACACTTTCTGCCATACTCAGATATAGTACAGTCTCAACTGCCATTTGAAAGGGGAGGTAAAACCATTCTATCTACACCTTTTGAATATGATAATGTTTCCATTAGTGTTTTTGATTCAAAATATGAAGCAGGGGACATATTTGAATTATTTTATGAAATTAAAGATAAAGTTCTTAGTGATCCAGATCCAAATCCAGTCCCTACTCCTGATCCTAGGACTAAATGGGCACAAAAGTTTATTGAGGCAGTTGGGAACATGATTGGAGAGACATATAACATGAGAAGAACAATATCTTGGTTTCAAAAAGAGAAACTCCCTCTATGTCAATCAAATTCACTTCCTTCAGAGAGGTGCAACACGTTCCTAGAGAGATGCTACATGATGGTAATTATTGATCAACAATTCTTCTCACTGAAGAACAAAGTGGATCATGTCACTCTTCCTCTAGAGAGAAGAGACAAAGGAAACATTCCTTCTCCTGTCTATCATCAGATTGGAATAAAATGGAGAGATTCACAGGCACATTCCCAGGATCCTAGTGGACAGAAGGACCATCACATTGCTTCATTGCACCATAGGGTTGCAGATTGTAGAAATATTTTGACAAGTTTTTTATTCAAGAAGAAATTTTTTCTTCATATGAAATCTTGATCCTGATTTTCCTACTTATTTTGAGGGGGGGGTCCCATGTGGTTTTACGCATTTCCTCAGTTTTATTAAGTAGTTATTGTCTTTTTCATTTAGATTGTATGGGTGACCTTTGGTCTTAGTTTCCAGGTCTCAGGTTGTCCAAATTCAATAATAAGTGGGGGTGTTGGGATCATTATTAATCCTCCCCTTGACCACATAGTATAATTATCTATTTTCCTAGATCGAAAGGTCTTCATCACTCCACTAATAAATAGGGGACACACCTAGGGGACATCTTCCACTTATTACACCTGATTGCATGATTAGGTTCCCCGGGGATGAATCCCTATAATTTAGGAACTCACTCTGAGTACCACCAATAGTATCCTTTAGTTGACCTTGGTAGGTAATTAGTTATGCTCTATTTACCATTAGTTATATCACAATATATTATCCTAGCACTAGTTTGCATTATTGAAGGGAGTGTGGGCACCTTTTTTCACCTACCCTCATCAGTTAACTGATTGTAGACTAAGTTAGTTATCCAGAGTTGCATTAGTGAGCTCCAGTGGTGATTTTCCCACATTGAGTTAGCTCCGGAGTTAGTTTGAGACAGTATATTTCAATCCCATATTAGGAATTCGAATTCACCTATATGTATAACCATTGTATCACATATTAATTATTGATTAATGGATTATGATTAATTATTCCAATTATTGGTCTGATGTGTGTTTATTCTCCATGAGTTAATGCGCATAGTTTACTGAATTGATTCTCTCTCTTCTACAATATTATTATATGTTTAAATTCTATAAGCTTAATGATCCTATGCTTCATTAAATTTAAGATACATAGCCTTCATAATTTTCCCTCGTAGAGATCATTATGGACTACATGCTTCATCTTATTGATCTACTTGGAAATCACCATTGACTTCCCTTTAGTTATTACACTATTTTCAACATCATTCTACATGATGGACAGGTACTCATCAATTATGGAATCTTGTTGGTTGTTGGCCTACTTTCTTAACTCTCGTGAACCAGGTTCAACAACAACACAATATAAAAAAACACCCAAAGACATCGGCTCGACAGAGAAAGCTCAGCCAGAAAGACCTACGAGGTAGGCGCAGTATCACCCAAGATATCTTAATGTGTAACTACAAGAACCATGTTTCTGCACTTGGCTAGGGATTATAGTACATTGGCATGGGGCCAAGGCACTCGATAGAGATGGAGGGTTGGAGTCTTTTACTACTCGATGGTGGAGCAACAGGGAGACACAGCCAACGTGCGAAACAAACTCATCCTTAACAACTTAAAATATTGTGCAATGATGCGACGAAGTTGATTCCTTAATAGAAAATGATCATGCTGCGACTTATATTATGAATTAAGAGTGTTTAAACATGAATTAATAAACAATGCTTCTCCTTGCTTAGATATTCATTCATTCACTGCTTATCAGTATTGTGACATTCATTCAAGCAATAACAAAAAATAATGCAAGATAATCAAACATTCAAGATTAATAGTTAAACATTCAACACAACATTCAATCATTCATTAACATAGGAAATAACTTGGAAACCCATTCGAGAAAAACCACCAAGGCGCTCTTCATATGGCATGAGAAATATAGGTAGCACCTTGCAATCTGTGACTTACAGAATGTTTTAAGATATGTATTTTGGCTCAAACTCTTCTTTCTCTCATGCTCTCTGGTTTATTCTTCTATCTACTCCTACTGATTCACACACATCCTGGATTGACTCTTCTACTCTACTATCTGCACACTCAACTACAGATCTGCGACTCAACAACCTTCCTCTATCAGAATCCTCTCTAATTTATTTACTATACTCCTACTCTTACTAAATATTAATGAAGCTAATAGGATAACTATCTAAAATTTATATAGATTGGGTTCCTCTTATTTATAGAAGTTACAAGGCCACACAAGTCCGAATGATTACAGCTCAGTTATTATATTCAAAAGTAGCTACGAAATATCTTCTATTACATTGATGATAGGCCATACTAGCTGCAAAATTCCTCTATTACATTGATCATGACCATAACTAGTCACAAAAAACATCTTTCAGTCTACCTGTATAGGTCATAACTTAGCCAGAAAAACTTGTCCTTTGGTCTCCCAATGAATTTGACTCCTTCAGTATTCTAACTTGTTACTTCTCTTCCTTAACTCTTATACCTTCCAACCTTCCACCAAATACGGTTGCATTTTTCCTCATCGCATCTTCCTTTTCTTTGCGCTTCCTTTCCATCCTTTTCCTACCTTTAACCCTTCATGTGCCCTCTTTTTCTCTTTCTCTTGAGCTTTAGATTCTTCCTTGTGCACTTTTCCTGGCCCAGCAGGCCCCCAACACTCACATCTCACTCTTCCCGAGCCACTAACCAAAATTAAAGGATTTGAGAAAATTTTAAGTCTCTAGCACAGGTTGCGCCTCAGGACCAACCTTGTCTTGAAATTCTTTTAAAGTGGCCTCCACTCGGGATACCTCTTGTGCTACTTCTTCTGCCTTATTGGCTAGTTGTTCTCCATGGCTGGAACTGATATATTTCGACAGTTATTACTCCATAGATTGAGTTACCTGCTGGAGATTCTACTGCACAAGATGAATAAGCCCCGTGACTCTCTTGGCCTCTGTATATTGTGCTATGGTTTCCTATTTTCTTTGGTGCTCTTGTTCGTGGAGCTTTTTCTTACTTCCTACTGTAACAACTTTAGATTGGTGACCTTTGAGATCTTTTCCCTGATCGATAGCTTCTTTATATATTCCTTTAGCATGCTTATTTTTGAATCTTCCTAACGCGCATCCTCCTTGATTTTCTCAACATATTCATCCTCTAGAAGCACTTCAAATGTTGCAAAAATGGCCTCTACTTCTTCAATGCAAAGTTTTCCTCCTTGCCTTATCCTTTCAATAGCCTCAAGTGTTGTTTTCCTTCGTTCTTCAAGGACCTCAGGAGGGGTTATTGATACTTGCTGCACTTTCAGTTCCTCGACCTATTTTCTTAGGTCTGTCACAATTCTAGATAAGAGGGCTACCTTTGCAGTTGTATCAGTATCTTCCCGGCCTTCTTTAAAAGGGAACTCTGTGACTACATACTTGATGGTTTTGGCTAAGGAAAGCCATCTTTGCTTGTGGGATTCAATATCTTGCTCTTGTTCTCAGATGAGGGCCTTTCGGGCCTTTAAATTTTGTTTCTTCTTGGTATCTTGATAGGTAATAGAATTCTCTCGGATTCTTTTTTCGGTTGTGGCTAGATGCTAAACTGCATATACCTCGATCGGCACGATTTTCAAGAAATCAAGAGATAATGTCCCAAATTCATGGACAACATGATCAAAATCGGGTGTCCCCATCTCCATTGATGTTGCCTGGACATTTATCTTTACCGACGACATAAGTAGTGGTGTTATGAGCATGTCATTTGGATATACCCCATAAGTATCAGCCTCGACAGTGATTTTTAGCTCATTGATGGTGTCTGTCAACATATTGATTTACTCCACCAGTTTATCAGTTAAGTGTAGCTGCTTTTTTTCTAGGCCCTTTAGACTGGACTTTGCAACCTATATGATTGCTTCAGAAAGAAATCTTATGTCCTCCTCGACTAAATTGATAGTGTTAGTCATCTTGTTAGCTTTACACTTTTTGTCCTATGGCTGGGGCTTCTCTGTGTTTCACGCCTCTTCTTGGTCCTTCTGCACATCCTCATTAGTAGGTCTATATTCATAGTCATCACCGCCAGAGTCGTGATTACTATCATCATCGTCGAAACTCAGAGACTTATTGTCCGACCTGTCCCCACCATCATTTCCTTGTCCCTGATCTTGGCTAGTGTGTTGGAGATTCCCTTGGCCATTTCCTTGGCCTCCTCCTTGGTTTCCTACCTATTTTCCTCCCTGTTCAATTTTCATGTCGACCGGGATGCACCATTCTTCCGGTAATTCCTCGATGATCGCTTCCACATCTGCATCCTCAATCATAAAACCCATCCGGTGTGCTTGCTTGGTTGGGTCCTGTCGTGGCTCCAGAATAATGTTATGGACACCATATTGGAATTTTATAAAGGACCCATACTTCTTGACTCTTTCCATGTGCATTCAATGATGGTATCTGATTACGTCCCTAAGGGCATCACCGTGCAAAAAGAACTCTATATTGTTGTCTTTCTGTGGGGTCATGTCTTCCTTATCCTCCCAGAGGTGTTTATACTTTGCATCGAGGAAAAGAATTTGAACATCCAACTACTAGTAATCCAGTTGATTGGACCAAACAATAAAAGAAATTAAAATGAGCAACCAAGAGTAATCAAATTTAGCTTAACCGTCCTTCGATGCCTGCTTGGCGTCCTCGATCATCTCATTGAAGAGGTACTGCAACCAATTAAAATTTATGCCACCGTGCATTGCTCTTCCAGCTCCACTATCCTGTTGGTACACTCAGTGGGCCATATATTGCACAACAACGTGTAAGATAGGATCTTCATGGTGAACCTCACTGTGTTGGTAGTAATCAAGGAAATGAGAAATCCTCTCTTTTCCTACTGAAGGTCATACTTTTCCTTGATCTTTGTGTAATCCCTGTTTGGTTTCAAATATGGTGTAGGTTCGTCCCCTTGCTTTGGAAGGCCCATGATCGAGGAGATGAGATCTACATCGACGGGATATGGCATGTCAAGCCATAAGTAACCCCCATGGAAACAGACCAAGAGTTGTTTCACATATGTGCTCGCCTACTTGATTCGGTAGAAGTGTGGCATGACTAGTAATTTAAGAAATCCTACGCTTTTAATACCACTATGTGGAAATTGAACCCAAGAGATAGATCCATTGCACTCACAAAATTGCTAATCAAACATGAAAAATTCACACAAAAGGAGACTGAATATGGAGCATAACTTAATCGTGTATTGAATAAGTGTACATTAGCCAAACACATGAATTAATAGGCTTCTCAAATATATAATTATATGAGAGATTTTAAAGCACTAAGTTGCTATTCGAATTGGTCAAAAATTAGGCTTACTAAAACAAGTCAAATCCCCCATGGGTGCAAAAAAGAATTTCCAAATCCATGAAGATCCTCATGAATTAGCTAAAGTAGGTGGGAATGATAATGTGTGTATTAATATTTCACATTGATCTAGGGACTAAACATCAGTCTCATCAAATATTAATCAACAAATAACTCATGAAATGGTGTAAATGGGCTACGGAATGAGTAGCCGCTCTGTATATTCACACAAGAATGAGAAATTACTTACAATGTCATGCTACAAGCATGAATGAGAAGAAATTTGAATTCCTAAGGAGGTCATTAGAATTGAATGAGTGAGTCTAGCTTAACTGAATGTAAGCCATAGTCAACACTTAAGTTGACCACTGATTAAAAACCTAATTGACTCCACTGAGCCCTAACTGAAGTCGAAGTGCAATAAATGACTAAGTCTCAACTGAAAGAGATCAAGCACATGTCATAGCAAGCCAACCATCAAGTGCTATCACTTCAATGACTCCAATGAACTCTAATGAGGTTAACTGAAGTGGAACTAAACATCAGAAGTGGTTGGAGGCACCCCTGTTGACTCTAGTTCATTAATTAATCATTAAATAATCAATTTAATGAGAGGAGGAACCTTCATTGCCTTGTTTAACTGATTGTAACCATCAGTTAGCAATAAAGTGTATTAATGACACTCAGATCACCCCCCGAGTGCTCCAGTTATCCTCCCTAAATGTAGGAGAAGGCTAAGTTAGCCTCCTTGACTAAAGGTAGGTGTGGGTGTGATTGGATGATGTCATTTAATGCTCCACTGATGTCAATTAATGTCAATAATACTTAGGATAGTGTTTTAACTAGGCCAATTTGACCAAATGAGTGTGTATGGTGGTAAATGTCTCCAACACCTCCCCTTAAGTTATATAGTTAGGAGGAGTTAAAAAATATAAATGCATACAAATTCTAGGGCCTCGTCAACTAAGGCCATAGGTCACCCTGTACAATGCTAAAAAAAAATTAAGTGAGGAAAAGAGGGAAACCCCCCCCTCAAGGTGAACACTGAAATTAGTCTAAATCAACTTGATGAACTCACCCCCAACAGTGAATGGAGGTAAGTGAACTTATTCTCTGAAAATCTCTTGGTGAAGATGTCTGCAATCTGCTCATCAGTCGGGCAGTATTGCAGAATGATGGTCCTGTCATGCACTAGCTCCCTGATATAGTGCATGTGGNTTTCTTGGTAAATGGACATGTGGAAATATTAATAGCACTTTAATTTCCATGAAAGAGGAAAGTGGACAAAGTACTACCAAGATCAAACTCTGAAATAATGCCTTGCAACCAGACTGCTTGGATGCAAACATTCACCACTCCTCGATACTTGACCTCTGCTGAAGATAGTGCTATGGCAGCTTGATTTTTACTATACCAAAAAATGGGGCCACCACCAAACATGAATACATATATCAAAGTGGACTTATGATCAATAGAATCACCCGCCCAATCGGAATTTATGTATCCAACCAGCTCTAGCTCAGAGTCTGCAGCATAGTGAATGCCGTAGGTCCTCGTTCCATGAATATACTGGAGATCATGAGGCTGCTTCATGTATCTTGATACAGCATTCATGGCATAACAAATATCAGGCCGAGAATTTTTCTAGTACAACAAGCTACCAATCAGCTGTCGCTAGATAGTGCAGTCTATGGGAGGTGTGCTTTATCCTTCTTCAAGGCTGATCCCTGAAAGGAAAGGGAATGGTGCAGGCCTACAATAAGCCATGTTAAACTTGACTAATAGTTCTGAAATGTGTTTGTACTGAGTGACCATAATCCCATCATATTTTTTCTCAATTTTGAGGCCCAAAAATTGTTTTAGGAGCCCCAAATTACTCATTTCAAAGCCATTGTGGAGAGCAATTTTGATGGCTGAAATGGAGGAAACTATGCTACCTGTGATCAGTAAGTCATCAAAATATAAAAAAATGATAATTATATGAACATTGTTTTGCTGTAAATACACATTTGTATCTGATCTACACCTTTGAAATTTTTGCGAGAGCAGGAAGGCATCCATCTTGGAATACCACTCTCTTGGGGCCTGTTTTAACCCATATATTGACTTCTTTAGCTTGCAAACCAAAGATGGAGTAGTGATGTATCCATCAGGATGCTTCATGTATATCTCCTCATGAATATCTCCATGCAAAAAGGATGACTTAACATCCATGTGATGCACTTCCTAGTGCTTGGATGCTGAAATTGCCAAAACAAGGCGAATGGAGTCCATTTTTGCAACCGGTGCAAAGGTCTCATGGTAGTCCACACCTTGGACCTAAGAGAATCCTTTTGCACCAGCTTTGCCTTATATTTTCAGGTGCTTCCATTAGTAGCAACCTTTGTCCAAAACACCCACTTGTATTGAACAAATTTCCTTCCTGGGGGAAGAGAAACTAGCTCCCAAGTAGTGTTTTTCTAAAGAGAATTCATCTCTTCATCCATGGCAACTTGCCACATTGGATCCTTCCAAGAATGATAGTAGGATTTTGTGTATGAAATAATCATCAATTATCAAGTTTCGTACAGAAAACTATTACGACAAGAGAGCAAAATACCTGCTCTTTGGAAATCAGACCGGGTTCTTCTTGGATCATCCGGATTTCCAATGTTATCTCTTGTGGAGGAGAGTGTCTGTCGAGCCCATGTGGGAAGATGATTTTGCAGTTCAGGTTCTGATTCAACATCTGATGATTGCTGCACACTGATATCAGAAATTAGAGGATCCAAATCAAGGTCATCACCCCCAATTTCATCATCCAAATATTCAGTAGAATAGGAAGGAAATCCAATAGTTTTCTCTTTCACTAGTTCCACCTCCTGAAGAGGCTCATCAAACTTGACACTTCTCTCGATGATGATATGTTTTGTTTTGATATCCAACAGCTTGTATCCTTTTGATTCATTAGAATACCCAATGAAAAAACATTCTATGCTTTGCAGTGGAAAATCCCTTGTTTTATCAAGTGGAATCTGGGCCCATGCAGTGGACCCAACCACCCGTAGGTTCGACACATCCGGCCTGTGTCTGAAGTATACTTCAAAAGGGGTCTTCCCTTTCACAAATGAGTGTGTAAACCTATTATAAATTTATGTTTCAGCATGCATGGCCTCATCCCACAAATTTGCAGCAAGCTTCTTGGATTCCAACATACAAGTGGTCATCTCCTTGAGAGACCGATTCTTCCTTTCCGCTACTACGTTCTGCTGGGGAGAGTAGGGAATTGAATGTTGGACCTGAATACCACTTTGGGAGCATATGTGCAGCAACTAATTACTGACATACTCCACTCCATTATCATATCTCAAGATCTTGATCTTAATCCCAGAGGCATTTTCGATCATTAGAGGAAATTTCAACTCAAAATGGGCCTTTTAACTTTTATTCAAATTCCATGTCATCATGTGTTAGCCAATGAAATTGCTTTAAATTTGAAATAACGTATAGGTCTTAAACACTTTTTAATATAAATTTGGGGATAGGTATCATAAAAAAAACTACTTTTTTTGTTTGTATTTTTGACATATCTCCCTTTGTTTTTACTCAAATTTCAATCAAGAGAGCTCATTGGATGCGGAATTCAATTCCGCATCCCCAACGTGTACCCACTCGGCATAATTTTGACAAACCTCTCTATGTGGAATTAAATTCCGCATCCAACGAGTACCCACTCGGCATACTTTTGACGGACCTCGCTACCCGAAAAACAAGAAATACCTGAAAAAACGGAATGATGGTGTCATCATTCCGTTTTTTCAGGTATTTCTTGTTTTTGGGGTAGCAGGGTCTGTCAAAAGTATGCCGAGTGGGTACTCGTTGGATGCAGAATTTAATTCCACATCCAATGAGCTCTCCCAATCGAAATTTGAGTAAAAACACAGGGAGATATGTCAAAAATGCAAACAAAAAAGTAGTTTTTTTATTTTCTTCCTCCAAAATTAATAAATATTATTTTATTATTTTAACTATTATTTTATTAGTTCATTTTAGGAGGCCCATTTTGAGTTGAAATTTCCTCTAATGCAAGGCCTTCAATTCAGAAAATTTTTCACATACTTCAGAGTTCTTTTTGAGAAAGAAACCCACGTGTACCTTGAAAAACCATCAATAAAAGTAAGAAGATACCTTGATCCATTCATGGATGTGACAGGAATCAGACTACTAATATCAGAATGTATCAGCCCCAATATGCATGTAGCTCGGTTTTCCTTCCCCCGATCAAATTTGTGCTCAGGGTGTTTTCCAATCACACAACCCTTGCAATTTTCGGTGGTTTCCTTGATTACCGGGAGGCCTTCATTCATGGAGTTTTTCTATAATTTCTGCAAATATTTGAAATTTAGATGGCCAAAACTTTCATACCACAACCTACTAACCTCATTTCCATGAGTTAGCAGATCGGTGGGCTTTGCATCCGACACAAAGTGGGAGAACTCATAGGCTCTTGCATGATGGTTTGCAAGACCTTTAGCAATGAGATTCTCGGATGCAAGCTCCGTTATCTCAACATCATTTGGGATGAAAGAAACTCTCGTAGAAACTCCAGTATGTGTCATCTGATAGACACTAAGGATATTTGATGCCAAAGACAGTACATACAAAACATTTGAAAAAAAACCATTTTCAAGATCAACAGTACCTTGTCCTTCTGAAATGATGGTGGAGTCATCTCCCATGTGGATGGGGATGGATTTGCTAGTCTCCAAGAATGAAAATGAGTCTCTTTCAGCCATCATGTGGTTCAAAGCTCCAGAAGCAACCAAGATTTCTTTGGACTTCGAAGTGCTTGCCATGAGAGCATGACCTTTTTCATGCTGTGGTTCCCGATCTTGCTGATCTCTCCTCTGAAAGATTTTCAGAAGATTGATGTGATTGCTCTCAAGGAGAGAGGTAGATTCATCAATATTATTCTTCATACAGGAATGTTCAGGGTGGAAGCCCTTCCCATAGTAAGAACACTTGACTTTTTCCTTGCCATGGTGCCCTCTTCCTTTGTTCTTCCTTGAGCCGAAAGACTCATCATGCTGCTGATTTTCAAATCTAGGCTTAGGAGCATCAAATTTATTTTTTGGGTTCTTCTGCTACTTACCTTTACCCTTCATATATTTGGGCCCTGAGACAAGGAGGGCTTGATCATGGGAAGATATGATGATCTCCATCTGGAAAAGCTTGTCATGTTCACTTGTGAGGGACTCAATGAAGGCATTGAGTGTAGGCATATTCCATCCAAGGGTTGTGAGATTCCCCGCACCGAATTTAGAAACAAAAACTAAATAATCAGCCCCAAGTTTGGAGAGTATGGTGAGGATGAGATGTTCATCCACCTTCTCCACTTTACATTGCTTCAAGAGTAAAACATTGTGCTTGAACCTTGTGAAGAAGTCATTCAAGCTGGTAAACTCTCAAGTCATCTTTCTTTCCATATAGAGTTTCCAATTTGTCCCATATTTCTTTTGGATTCTTTAATCCCGCAAGATGGAAAAGAAGATCTCGGGAAATAGAGAGGCACAAGAAACCGAAGGCTTCATCCTTCTTGTTTAAGAATCTTGATTTTTCTATGGCTGAACAAGGCTCATCTTCAGTGTCCATGGTGACTCTATAGATTCCTCTGGAGCGCAACTGAATCTTCATATCACCTTTCTATGAGTGGAAATTCTAAGGAGTCAAAAGATCTACTGATGAGGCCATCTAGATCTGCTGGAGCGAATGCTTCACCTATAGAAAACCTGAAAATCACAAAAGAAAGGGTAATGTAAGATCGGATAGCTTGCACATTTTAGGATTTCATCACACCCAACATAGTCAATCAAGCAAGATTGATCAACAAGTTCTTTACTTGGGGTATTAAGTGGTCAGCCTTGGCTTCTGGTGCAGTGCTGGATTTTTGAGCTATTGCTCAATTTTCATGCAGAAATCTGTCAAAAAGCTTGTTTTTGAGAGATAGAGCTTTGTCCCTCCATGAGCTCTGATACCATATTAATCTTGCACATTGATCTACGGACTAAACATCAGTCTCATTAAAGATTAATCAACAAATAACTCATGAAATGGTGTAAATGGGCTACGGAATGAGTAATAGCTCTGTTGTTAGGATATTTAGAAACTTAGGAGTGAGTTAAGATAAACTTGTGTAATATATCCGTTAGGTAAAAGTGTGTTTCTTCAGTATGCATTAGTATGCATTTGTAAATATTCTAATCTGACGGTCACGATATGTTCTAGACATAGAGTGATTCGACGGTTCAACATCCCTTAGATCATACCTACCATTGATCCATGGCTTAACAATTGATTGGTCTATGATATCTATTTAAAGAGCATAGAGGGTCCTTGGCTAGTTGATCTATTATGAGAAGCTCATGTAACTTTCTTTCTTTCGCATAATAAATTGCTCCAAGTAGCTATATGGCTGGGGTTGTGGACTATTTCCCTCTCGAGGGTTTTAACCACATGACAAACATTGGTGTGTTGATCTGTGATTTATTTGTGTGAAGTGGTTTCTCAAGGTGTTCTATCTTTTAGGAGTACCCTATGTATCAGAGCTTTTATGAAGAGCTGCTTTTGGTTTTGAACTAGATCTGAAACCGGTGTTGCTGAAACTTTGAAAGGGTTTCTGGTTCTGGATTTTCTGTGCATTTTTGGCTTTTCGAAGCTATTCCATTGCATCCAGAGCATCGTTTCCATTGGGAAATAGTTTTCATTTAACCGAAAACTATTTTCGTTTGTTCCAGAAACACCCATTTCGGCAAATCTGAAGGTATAATGTTACAATGATGGATTTGCTTTCTTTAAATATCTCATATTTTATCATTTTTATTGTTAGATCTTTTTTTGTTTTATTCTTGGATTGTTGCCTTCCCTGGATGCGTATGCTCTTTTCCGTGCACCTTGCGTGATCGCAGCGAATCAGAAACAGTGAGGGAAAGTTTTTTTTTGTTGTCTTCTCGGCTACGTATGCTCTTTGCCATGCACCTTGTGCGATCACGACAAATCAAAAATAGCAAGAAAACTTGAAAACATAGACCTTCCGAGTAAGCTAACCAAGATCTAACCCCATTGTGTGGAAAAAGTTTTTTTGTTTATGTGTTTCATTTTTTTTGTGATTTGCAGGAAAATAAAGCAAGCACGGAGAAGAAGAGAGAAGAGTAAAAAAAAAAAAAAGCCCCCTTCCTCTTTCCATACTTTTATGTTCCTTTTAAACTTAGCTCACTTGGTCCAAAGTTGCTTTATTCCTTAATAGGTCTTGAGTTCAAGTCTTATTAAGCTACTTTTTAGTGCATGCAATTTCTATTTTCAAGTTACTTTATTGTAAAAGTGCATCTCACATAAATAAAAGAAAATAAAAAAGTGAGTCACTTAAGTCTTTTAATTTATTGCCGTACTATTTAAAAGTAACATTATTGTAAAAGTGAACCTCACTTATTCTACAAAAGTGATTCACTTCAAAGCAACTTTATTGTAAAGTGATTGTCAAAGGTTGATCTTGGGAAGAGGGGGGTTCTTTTTTTTAGTTGGTCAAGTTAATATCTGCCACATCACTGTTGGGGACATCTTCAGCATTTTCTTTGATCAAGCATAACTTTATCATCTAGAATCAAATTTCAGTGCCGTTTTTTTTTAAAACCGCATATTTTTTTCGAGCTCTTTGCAACCAGATAGTTAGTTTCTGTTTTTTCAGCCATTATTTTATAGTATGGCTTCCCCTTGTGATATTATACTTATAATTTCTAAGTATTTCTCATGGAAATCTCATATGGAGGATGCTCTATGAAGTATGGGACTTTTCAGGATAACCTCAGGGAAAGAAATAGAACCCACTGATGATGATAAAAAAATTAAATGGGAAAATAGATGTGATGAAGCTCGTGGATTGATTGGGATGTCAATCTCTACTAATTTGCGATTCCACATATCTGGCATTGATGAACCTGATAAAGCTTGGGAAAAGTTGGAATCTGTGTTTGGTAAACACAATGAAATTCGGGGTCATCAACTTGAGAATGAGTTGCTTTCCTTGAATCCAAATGATTTTTCATGCATTCAAGACTATTTATCTAAGTATAAAACTCTTAGACTCTTATGTGCAGAATGCAAGATTAAGAAAGAAGACAAACAATGTATTTATCATATTGTTTCCAAACTTGGACCTGCATATTCTGTTTTTGTATCTACATTCTACACCATGAAAGAATCATTGACTCCATCTAGCTATCAAGAGCCTAGCCTTGAATCCTTTTGTGATTCCTTAATTAGAGAGCAAGATAAGCTCATTCATTTTGGAATAATTAACAATGTAGATACATCCATGAAAGCCGTATTGTCCCAACAGAAAGAAAATTCCAAGCCTCCCAAGAAACATAATTTTTGCAATAATAATCCAAACAACAAGGGTCCCAAACCCTCTCAGTTAGCTCCTTTAAAAAATGACAAAAGATCCAAGCAAAAAGGAAAGAAGACTGAGCATCATTGCAATTTTTGTGGGAAAGATAATCATGATGAATCTAAGTGTTTCAAGAAGATGGCAGCCTTGGAAGCAGCAATGAAGAATCACCACATCAGCATAGATTCATCTTCAGAATCTAACTCTCATGGACATGCACTTTGTGCTGCGGGTTACTCTTATACTGCATCTTCTTCTTCTACTTGAAATGAATGGCTCATTGATTCTGGAGCATCTTATCATATGGCTAAGGGTCAAGCCATATTTTCTACTATGCATGAATGTAACACCAAACAAATATTTGTTCATGATGATAGATCTCTAAGTGTTGTAGGATCTGGAATAGTTCCAGTAGAAAATGGTCATTTCAGTGATGTACTATGTGTTCCAAAAATTTCCTGCAATTTGTTAACAGTCTATCAAATTACTCATTCAGGTGAAGGTAAAACTATGACGTTTACACCTCACCAAGTTGTAATCAAGGATTTTAAAAATCCTCAAAATGTCCTTGCTACTGGAACTATTGATGATATTACCAGGTTGTACACATTTAACAACTTTGGGTCATCACCTTTTCATTCAGTTTTTGTTGCTCATAGTGATAACTTGAGCAAACTTTGGCATGAACGATTTGGTCACTTAAATTATCACTCATTGCAACAACTATGTAAAGACAATATGGTGACTGGAATTCTGATGGTATCTTGCAAGGATGTTGTTTGTTTCGGTTGTGTACTCAAAAAATATCATCGGGACAGTATTGACAAACGTGCCTCTTGGCACTCCTCGGTTCCTTCGGAGCTTGGACATAGTGACTTGTGTGGTCCTCTTCCATCTGCATCATTTTCTAGTTTCAAATATTTATTAACTTTCATTGATGACTACTCCAGACGCACTTGGGTTTACTTCCTAAAACTTAATAGCGAAGTATTTAACATGTTCTTGGCCTACAGGGCCCTTGTTGAAAAACAATCTGGTCATCAAATTATTAAGTTAAGATCTGACAATGGAGAAGAATATGTTAACAACAAGTTCACTAGTTTCTGCACTAAACAAGGAATCCAACAACAGCACACTGTTCCATATACACCACAACAAAATGGTGTAGCTGAACGGAAGAACCGTACTTTAAATGAAATGACTAATTGTATGATCCAATCTAAGGGACTAAGTCTTCAATATTGGGCTGAGGCCATAAATTGTGCAAATTACATAGCTAATCGCACACCCACTAAAGTTTTACAAGGTATAACACTAGAAGAAGCATGGAGTAAAATTAAACCAGATGTAAGTCACTTTCGTGTGTTTGGTTGTGAAGCATGGGCTCACATTCCAGATGAAAAATGGAAAGCATTATAGCCTAAAAGTGAAAAGTGCATATTTGTTGGATATTTTAAAGATGTAAAATGTTATAGACTTCTTCATCCCAATTCACATGATATAATCATTAGAAGATATTTTAAATTTGATGAAAATATATTGGCCTGCGAGCCTATCTTGGTGGGTGTGCCATCTTTGGCCTACGAGACTGATTTGGTGAGTGTGCCTTCTTCTTCTTCTTCCAACTTCCTTGACAGGTTTCCAACTCCAGTTTCTGATGATGACAATGAGGATGAAAATCCACCTCCTCTTGCTCATGTTCCTCCAATTGTACCGGCACCAATACTTCCTCGATGGGTCCATTCAACATGTGAAGCAGTTGGTGATCTTGTCAGTGATCCTAGAGATCAACATCGAACACGTTCTCATTTTTAGTGAGCCTCTTATCTTTTGGCTCAAGTTTCTGAGAAGCATGATCCAGAAAATTTTGTAGAAGCTTCAGGAAATCTAGATTGGGATGCAGCTATGGATGAAGACTATCGTTCCTTAATGGTGAACGATAATTTGGATTTGCTCCTCTTCGAAAAGAAGAAAACTTGTTAGATGTAAATGGGTCTACAGAACTAAGTATGCATCAGATGGAAGTGTTGAAAGACTTAAGGCAAGGTTAGTTTCCAAAGGTTTTTCCCAAGTTTAAGGGATTGACTACAATGAAACCTTTGCCCCTGTAGCAAAAATGAACTCCATCTGCCTTGTTCTTTCCCTTGCAGCCTTACATAACCGAGAAGTCCATCAAATGGATGTCAAGTTTTCCTTCTTACATGGTGGTTTACATGAGGAAATTTACATGGAACAACCTTTTGGATATGTTCAGAATAACTCTAGCCTTGTTTGTCTCCTTAAGAAATCCTTATATGGCCTTAAGCAAGCTCCTAGAGCTTGGTATGCCAAAATGGATTGCTTTCTCCTTGATATTGGTTTTTCTAGATGCCATTCTGACCCCAATGTCTCTACCAAGAAAGTAGGAAACCATCTCATCATACTTGTTCTTTATGTTGATGATCTTATCCTTACTGGTAGTGACCCTAAACTTATAACCCATGTGAAATCTAGTCTTAAGCAAAATTTTGAAATGTCAGGCTTAAAACATTTGCATTATTTTCTTGGTCTCCAAGTCTTGAAAACCAAAGAAGGAATCTTTCTTTCCCAGTCTAATTATTCTTGTGACCTTCTTCGTCGCTTCCACATGGAAGATTGAAAACCATCCCCTTCTCCCTTCTAGTCTGGAGTCAAACTTTCTGCCACTTGTACTTCCCCTGAGTAGATGCCACCTTGTATCATCAACTTGTTGGTAGTCTTTTATACTTGACTCATTCCCGTCATGACCTTTCCTTTGCCATTGGTCGTGTTTCCTGTTGTATGTAAACTCCTCATGAAAGTCACTAGAAAGCAACAAAAAGAATACTTCGATATATTTGAGGTACAATCCAGTTTGGGATTCATTACAGTATAGGGGGGAAACCTTTGTTGGTTGGTTTCACTGATTCAGATTGGGCGGGAGATCCTGATGATCGAAAGTCTATTGCAGGTTATGTTTTTAGTCTGGGATCTGGACCTATCACTTGGGCTTGTAAGAAACAACAAGATCTTGCTCTTTGTTCAGCAGAAGAAAAATATCAAGCCACAGTTAATGCCGATCAGGAAGCTTTATGGCTTCGACAGATCCTTTTAGAGTTTGGATTCGAGCAGCGGAAACCTACTCCACTTTGGTACGACAATCAAACTGCCATCAAGCTTGCCAAATATCTAGTTCTACATCAGTGCAACAAACACATTGAGATACACATGAAATTCATCAAAAATCTTGTTCATGATAGTATCATTGAAGTTCTCTATTGCCCTACAGATGATCAAGTTGTAGACATCTTCACCAAGTCTCTTATAGAAGCAAAGTTTTATAAACTTTGGTCTATGTTAGGAGTTTAGGAATGTGTCCTTAAGGGGGGATAGGCTCTAATGCCTCCTTATTTCTCCTAATAGTGTCACTTTTGTAAATCCTTCAATCCTATCCCAAGTTGTTCTTAAGGGGGGGATGTTAGGATATTTAGACACTTAGGAGTTAGTTAAGATCAACTTGTGTAATATATCCTTTAGGTAAAAGTGTGTTTCTTTAGTATGCATTAGTATGCATTTGTAAATATTCTAATCCGATAGTCACGATATGTTCTAGACATAGAGTGATCCGACGGTTCAACTTCTCTTAGATGATACCTACCATTGATCTGTGGCTTAACACCCAATTGGTCTATGATCTCTATTTAAAGAGCATAGAGGGTCCTTGGCTAGTTGATCGATTATGAGAAGCTCATGTAACTTTCTTTCTTTTTCATAATAAATTGCTCCAAGTAGCTATTTGGCTGGGGCCGTGGACTATTTGCCTCTCGAGGGTTTTAACCATGTGACATACATCGGTGTGTTGATATGTGATATATTTGTGTGAAGCGGTTGCTCAAGGTGTTCGGTATTTTGGGGGTACCTTGTGTACCTGAACATCTGTATATTCACACAAGAATGAGAAATTACTTGCAATGTCATGCTACAAGCATGAATGAGAAGCAATTAAAATTCCTAAGGAGTTAATTAGAATTGAATGAGTGAGTCTAGCTTAACTGATTGTAAGCCATAGTCAACACTCAAGTTAACCACTGATAAAAAACCTAATTGACTCCACTGAGCCCTAACTAAAGTTAGAGTGCAACAAATGACTGAGTCTCAACTGAAAGAGATCAGACACATGTCATAGCAAGCCAACCATCAAGTGCTAGCGCTTCAATGACTCCAATGAACCCTGATGAGGTTAAATGAAGTGGGACTGAACATCAAAAGTGGTTGGAGGCTCCCATGTTGACTTCAGTTCATTAATTAATCATTAAATAAACAATTTAATGAGAGGAGGTGCCTTCACTACCCTATTTAACCTATTTTAACCATCAGTTAGCAATAAAGTGCATTAATGACACTCAGATCACCCTCAGAGTGCTCCAGTTAGCCTCCCTTAATGTAGGAGAAAGATAAGTTAGCCTCCTTGACTGAAGGTAGGCATGGGTGTGACTGGATGATGTCATTTAATGCTCCACTGATGTCAATTAATGTCAATAATACTTAGGATAGTGGTTTAACTAGGCCAATTTGACCAAATGAGTGTGTATGGTGGTAAATGTCTCCAATAGTGTGGTGGAAAGAAAAATCATTCATGCTTTTGTATGGATAAAATGAATGAGGATGATGTGGTAAAAAAACAAGGTAAGTTCCCTTAGACTAGCTTTTCCTTTATGCCTTAACTCAGATGTAAACCAAGGAGGCAATCTCTTTCTTTGAACTTCCTGTAATCATAAGGTCATCCACATAGAGAACAATAATCATAAATAACCATGAATAAGCTTCAAATAGACATTAGGATTATACTTGTATCGAACAAAACACAGTGACACCAGAAAGCCATCAATCTTGGCATACCAAGCCCTAGGGGCTTGCTTGATCCCATACAATGATTTCTTCAACCTACACACTAAACATGGATTAGATACAAAACCTTCTGTTTGTTGCATTTAAATCTATTTCGTCATATCTCCATTCAAAAATGCATGACATCCATGTGATGTACCTCCCATTGCTTCGAAGCTACAATGGCTAGGGAAAGCCTTATGGAGTCCATCTTTGCCAATGGTGCAAAGGTCTCATTGTAGTCAATACCATGCACCTAATAATATCCCTTGGCTACCAATATTTCCTTATATTTCAAGGGTGAACCATTAGCATCAAACTTAGTTTTTAAGACCCACTTACACTTCACTAACTTCCTCCATGGGGGAAGATCAACCAGTTCCCATGTGTCGTTCTTTTGGAGCAAGATGAATTATTATTTCATGGATATTTTCCATATTGGATAATTTGATGCATATTCATAAGTCTATGGATCAAAATCTATCATCAAATAACACTTCTCATCAAAGAGAGGATCTTTCACACAAAGGGCACTCTCAAATTGAGATCTAGTCTTCCTAGTGTCATTAGGACTTCCAGCTAGTTCCCCAGTTGAATGAATGGTCCTTGCTGCCCACTTTGGTCTTATTGGTCTATTAGGATATGCAATTAATTCATCATTATCAGACATATCAGAATCATAAAGCTCATTAGTCTCTTCACTTACAATCAATGGATGTGGTGGTGAAGAGGACTCTCCAACTTCAACTGCTACTAAAGGCTCTTCTTCGAACTGAACACTTATTTAAATGAAAACTTTGTTTGTGCTCAATTTGATAAAATTTTACCCTTTTGAATATTTATAATACCCAATAAATAGGCACTCTTGGCTTTGGGGTTGCAAATCCTTCCTCTTTTCAGTTGGAATTCTAGCCCAAGCCTTTGAGCCAAAAATCCTGAAATGGGTCACATCTGGCTTTTTCCCACTCCAAGATTCAGAAGGATTCATACCATCAAGCTTGTTATGTGGCACCCTATTCTAGATATAGGATGCACATTTTATAGCTTCTACCCAAAAATTTGCTGAAAATTTTTAGCCTCCATCATACAAGTTTCCATCTCGTTTAGTGATCTGTTCTTCCTCTCAGCAACACCATTTTGCTGTGGTGTGTAAGGGATAGAATGCTGCATCTGGATACCTGCATCCTTGAAATAATAGATGAACTTAGACTTGACATACTCACTACCATTTTCATATATGAGGATCTTTATTTTCCTCCCAGACTGGTTTTCAACCAAGGCTCTACTGACTTTGAAGAGGTAAAAAACTTTAGACTTATGCTTTAGGAAGTGAACCCAACAATACCTAGAAAAGTCATCTATGAAGGTGAGTGAATATTTGTATTGACTCATGGACATATGAGTAAATGGACCAGAAATGTCATTGTGGATCAACTCAAGAGGTGCAGAGGTTCTCTCATGACTAGCTCTCTCATACTTGTGCTCTGGGTGTTTTCCTAGGATACAACCTTGACAGACTCCCTTTGAAAACTTGATATTTGGTAACCCTATGACCATGTCATTTTAACTCAAATAAGAAAGATAATTTTAGTTAAGATGGCCAAATATTTCATACCAAATCTTGCTTGCTTCATTAGCATTAGTAAGAAGAGCAGAGGGGTTTGAGGAGGGTAGAAAATGGGAAAACTTGTATACCTTCGAAGTGTGCTCAACAACACCTTTTTCTATGAATTTACCATTTGAAATATCAATGATTTCAACTTCAATGGGGGAGAATATTACTTTCTTTGGAGACCCAGTGTGAGTCATATGATACACTGACAAGAGATTAGAGGCAAGACTTGGAACATACAACACATTATTTAACTTACCATGGTCAAGATCAATCCTTCCCTTTCCCATACTGTTAGTCAGAGAGTTATCTCCCAAAACTATCGGAGGACCTTTTGACATGTCAAGATAAGAGAATATCTATTTTGTCTAAACCGTATGTTTGGAAGCTCCAGAATCAATGATGAAACTAGGTGAGCTTGAGTCTCCAGCAACCAAGGCATGTACTCTCTCCTTTTCTTCTGAATTTGATCCTCCTTCCCTCTTCTTTAAGTAATCAGGAAGGGAGATGTTTTTCTTCTCCAGGAGTTGGGTCAACATGTTTCTCTTCTTTTTCATACAAGAGCTCTCAAGATGATATCCCTTATCGCAGTAGGCGCACTTGCTCATTTTTCCTTTGTTCTTCTTCTTTTGGGGGTTCTTCTTGGAGCATGAGGACTCCTCTTGATACTTTGCCTTATCTCTCTTTTGCTCAGGTGGATTTTTATATTTTATCTTTATTTTTGAATCCACCTTCGAATATCTAGAACCCAAATCTTGGTCTTTGGAAGGTTTGATGGTGCCCATCATCACCAATTTATCTTGCTCCCGAGTGAGGGATTCCATGAACTCAACAAGCTTAGGAAAATTCCAGGTTTGAGATGTCAATTTAGTGGCATAGAAGTTCGAAATAAACACCAAATAGTTAGTACCAAGCTTTGAGAGAATGGTCAAAACTGCTTTCTCCTCCTTCTTTTCAATCCCACATTGTTTTAACTTCAAAACAAGGGCCTTAAACTTGGTAAAATAGAGTTGCAATGATCCGAAGCTACTGGGCTTCAAGAAGATCAATTCATTCTTGATTTGATGTCCTATCATCTCATCTATATTTACAAAAATATCTTCAAGCCTCTCCCACACCTCATTAGGATATGTCAATGAATCAATATGGAAAAGGAGGTTTCTTGAAATACTCAGACACAAAAGACCATAGGCCTCAACGCTCCTGTTGTGCCATTTTATTTTCTCTATAGCTGCATTGGGCTCTGCCTCAGTAGCCATGGTAACCATATAGATACCTTTCAATCTCAACAATATCTCCATATCATCTTTCCATTCGAAGAAATTGAATGGAGTCAAGACGATCCTTTGAGATTGGTCCATATCTCAGCTTCTGTGCCCTTCAGTCAACAGAATGCACTCCCATTCAGTGATGTCGAACCTGAAATAACAATTTTTAAGGAGATAAATCAATCCACAAAGGTTCTTATACCATGTGGAAATTGAACCCAAGAGATAGATCAATTACACTCACAAAATTGCTAATCAAACATGCAAAATTCACACAAAACGAGACTAAAATTTGAGCATAACTTAATCCTGTATTGAATAGATGTGCATTATCCAACCATATGAAGTAATAAAGTAATAAAATATATAATTACATGATAAATTATAAAGCACTAGGTTGCTATTCGAATTGGTCAAAAAGAAGGCTTACTAAAACAAGTCAAATCCCCCATAGGTGCAAAAAGGACTTTCCAAGTCCACGAAGATCCTCGTGAATTAGCTAAAGCAAGTGGGAAAGATAATGTGTGGTGGAAAGACAACTCATTCATGATTTTTTATGGAGAAAAAGAAGGAGGGTGATGTGGTTAGAAAATAAGGCAAGTTCCCCTAGAATAGCTTTTCATTTATACCTTAAATCAGATGTAAAGTAAGGAAGCTTTCAGAAAAAGCAGATATGCACTTTAAGGAATCAGGAATAAAGCAGACATGCTAAATATTGTTCCAGGATGATTCCAAAGCACTCCATGACCTAGTTTAGCAAGTATTGACTTCTAGGAACATGTAGAAGTAGAGAGGGAATATAGGATTCTAGGAATACGAAAAAAATGATTTAATTAATGTCAAATATGGGTAACTATGGGTTGATTATTCTAACAATGAACCTATTGCATCAAAACTACCAACGACGGTGTAGGTGGGGTGACCAATGTCGTGATCATGTATTTCTTTCTTTCCAAGTCTGCTTGCTTCATGGTATCAGTATCCTCAAACTACAATTTTACCAACTTGGGAACTATGTTAATCGGTAAGGGCACTCTCACATGGATTTGGGGAAGGACCAAATACATGTGCGCTTTCATCGGAAACTTCACTTCGGGTGCCTATGATCTCTATGGCCAAACATATGGTGGCAGAATGTTCCGATCTTCAATGGTGGCCTCTGCATCTCTTCGTGATGGCAAGATGGTGCTTCTTCTTTAGGTATGTTTGAAGTTGGAATGTCCTCCGTGACCTTATGCTTCTTGGACCTGAACTGAGGCCTCAATGATTCTGGAATATCACTGTTTGAAACAAAGGGTCTTGAACCTAGCACTAGAGTATTAGCAGCTGGGTTTGCAGGTGGATTCTAAGCTGGGGCCATTGTAGGGGCTGAACCAGGCGCCAAAGCAGGGGCCGAGCTGGCCGAAGGAGTTGTCTATTGACATGGTTGTGCCATTGTTTATTCTTGTTTCTCTTGTTGCAGTACTTGTGGTGATGTAATTTATTCTTCTATCAGGAAAGGGGATGCTCTTGTAACTTTAGATTTCTCATTGGTGCTGTAGATCTCAATTACCATGAGTTTTGGCTCTCTTACTCGGAAGCTATGGTTTGCTCTTTCTCTCTATGTGCACATAAAAATATTCTTGTTGATGAAGTCTCATACTTATAGGGGTGTGCTCATCATGTATGTGATCGTTTGATGGGAGATCGGTTTCTTATTGATCACATGGGATGCCAATTTGATGTAGTCCAACATTAATTCATGTACTCGAGTTCTGAGTTGTACTTGTTAGGAAATTTATGGCAAGTACGATGGATGCAACCAAAATCACACCATCATTCTCCTCAGATGCATCAAATTAATGACACCTCACTGTCATAACTAGATAAATATTTTCAGGTATCCGTGCTTTAATGCCAACCAACGGTCATTCCTTCTTGGATTGCGGTTTGGTCCATCCCAGTCACAAATGTGCAGCAGAGCATTTCCCTTTATTCTTTTCTCATTTCCTCTCTCTCTCTCTCTCTCTCTCTCTCTCTCTCTCTCTCTCTCTCTCTCTTTAACGCATGACATGACCTTACTCAGGCATGTCGTGACCATCATAGTAATGTTTCAAGCGGCTTCCATTGATCATTCCTCTGACTGGCGCGTCGTCCATCTTATGCAATTTCACTGCACCTGTGTCAGTGATATGTGTGACCTTATATTGTCCTAACCAATGCATATTCTATTTAATTGGATGCTTGAAATTTTTTATATCAGACAGTGAAACAAGTCCTTTGACTTTGATTTTCTTAGTCCTGATATGGTGATCATACCATGCTTTTTGGCTTTGCTTCTCAATATTTTGATGGAATCCTGCGATGAAGCGTTCTTCATCCATCTAAACGAGTTGTGACAACCTTTGCTTGATAGCATCCACATATGTCACTTTCATCAACCTAGAAATTCTTAAGCTCGACACAATATACTCCATCGGCACCAGAACCTTTTTCCCATACAAAATTCTAAATAGATTGTTCCTTGTCAATTGCTTATAGGTTTTCTGATAAGCCCATATCACAGCTGAAACTTTATGATCTCGGTCATATCGATGCCATTGAAAACTTTGGTTAATTTATTATCCAGAATAACGTTGAAGACTTCAACCGTCCTACTTGCATATGGAATTCTATAGTTAGGTCATCAAGTATTTTGTTGACAAAATTCATACCTTCATTGCTTAGCATAATTTTTGGATAGCCAAATTTGGTCATGACATTCTCAAATAAAAAAATTGTTGTAGTCGCAGCGGTACAATCTTTTACAGGATCGGATTCAACCCATTTGGTTAAGTATCATGTTTCTATGATAATGTAGCGTGCACTAGTCCTCTTCCTAGGTAGACTGACCAGACCATCAAAATAAATGGCCCACTTGTCGAATTCTTGTAGAGTTATCTATGGCACCAGTGGCATATCGTCATAGTGTGATGGTTTTCGAGTCCTCTAGTAGACATCGCAGCATCAAAAAAATCTCTTGGTATCCTTATATATGGTTGGCCACCATAGTCCAGGTTCCAGTATATTGTGTACAATTTCCTTTCCAATGTAGTGTCCTCCTGCGATACCAACATTTGCTTCACTCATTACCCACTATCGCTAATAGCCAAAGACACAACGCCACAATATTTCTTCTGCGCCCATCTTTTATAAGTGTCCCATGATCAATGCAAAATTAGTGGCTCTGAAAACTAGATGTTTCTTTTGCACAGTGGTAAACCCTTCAGGCACATATCCTGTGCTCAAGATGTGAATGATAACGTTAAATTCCTTTTTTTGATAATCCATCATTGTGACTACAAAGAGTTGTGCATCGAGAAAGTTATCTTCCAGACTGGTTGGTTCTTCACCAGTCTATATCCTCGCTAGGTGATCAGGTCCCACATTCAGTCGAACAGGTTTAACAATGACTTCAAAGTCAAATTATTGAAATAGGAGGAGCCATCGACACATCTCCCCCCCAACACTGGTTTTTGACCAGGTATTTTAAATCCA
Organism: Pseudotsuga menziesii; assembly: GCA_001517045.1. Taxonomy (NCBI): domain Eukaryota; kingdom Viridiplantae; phylum Streptophyta; class Pinopsida; order Pinales; family Pinaceae; genus Pseudotsuga; species Pseudotsuga menziesii. The sequence goes on from LPNX010261988.1 coordinate 240,134, forward strand.
AATGATCAGTGTACATTTTGAAATGTCCTCCCAACAAGTAGTGTCAAAATTTTTGCAGCACATATACCATGGTGAGGCCTTCCCTCTCTGTTGTTGTATAATTTTTCTCTATCGTCGACAGTTTTCTACTAGAAAAAGCGATAGGGTGGTCCAGTGCACCCTCACTTGGTTGTTTCAAAACTATACCAAGTGCGACAGATGACCATTGACATGAACATGGAACTCCTTCTTCCAGTCCGAAAATACAAGTATTGGCGCAGTTGCCATATTTTTCTTTAATTTTTCTAAGATTTCCTCGCATTCTTCTGTCCATTGGAACTTTGCATCTTTCTTTAATAGTTTTTCCATATGTGCAGTTATCTCTGCTTATCCTCTGATGAACTTCCTATAGTAGCATGTGTGTCCTAGCATTGATCTAAGCTTTGTGACTGATGTAGGTGGTGGAAATTCAAGGATGGTCGCAAATTTCACTGGGTTGACCAAAATACCATCGTGGCATATGACATGACCCAATAGAACACCAAATGGTGCACAAAAAATACATTTCTTTGAATTAAGCATGATCTGATACTGCCAGAAGCAACCCAACATCATGTGCAGAATCTTAATATGGGCTCTTATGAGGAAAAATACAGTCCAATCATCAAACTAGGCCTCAAGAAATTTATGTATTAAATCTTTAAAAGCAAAAACTACTATTCTATAAAAAACAACAAGTGCATTCTTGAGTCCAAAGGGAATTACCATATACTCGTAGCATTCCCATTATGTCACGAAGGTTGTTTTATGTCGATCCTCCTTCGCAATTCTTACTTGGTGATAGGCAGAGAAGTCGTCGATGAATGAATACATATATTGTCCTCCGACACTCTCCAGTACATCATGTGTGAATGGTGTTGGGAATGGATCATGCAGGAAGGCATCGTTCAACTTCCTTAAGTCAACACATATCCTGACTTTTCCTATTGTCTTCTAATCCTGGATCACTATAGGGATGATCCATTCTGATTCCTCAACAAGTTCAATGATTCCTGCGTTGAGCATGTGATCCAATTCAACTTTTACCTTTTCTTTATACCTTGGATTCAACCTATAGGGTTGTTTCTTAAATGGTATAGCATATGGTTTTAGGGGTATTTTCATCTCTCCCAAGTCCCCCACTATTCTCTTCATCTCTCTAAAATTGGTGGGGAATAGATATTGATACTCATGTAGAAAGTCTGTTATCTTTGATACCATCTCATCATCCCAATAATCGTTGATATTGGAGAACTTCGGATTCTCTAGTGACCCAATGCTTACTTTCTTGGTTTTCAGCGGATTAAGGAACTAGTCACTTTAAATTTCACTTCTTTTGACTTTGTGTGTACCCTCCGACTCTGAAATGTTTATGTTAGTCAGATCATCATCTGGTTCTCTAGCCATATTGTAGCAAGCCATCCATTGCTGGATGGTCGGGCTGCACTGATGCGAACTTTCTACTGCGACACAGATTTCATCAAATATATTTTCCTTAATTATTTGAAGTGTAGTATCTACTATTGGTTGGTCATCAATATATGCAAAGGTTTGTGCAAAATGTGTGACCACCTCATCCCAATATTGCATTCCTTATCGCAACTCCAGGGATGTATACCATCTTCTGGTTGTCATTTCCAATGTATGAATGAAATGATGGACCCATTCCTGTCACGAGTATTATTCAAATTCTATGTGACATTGATTAATATGCTTGATAGGGTTTGACAGTTCTATGTACCTCTGACCCATGACATTGACCTCTTCAGTGAATCTAACTTCCAGCAATCTTCTACACTATGGCTATTCTGATATGGATTACTTGTGTGTACCCCACCATCTAGTGGGTGTATCCTTTAATACATAGTCCAATGCAGACAAGCGATGCATCTCTGTTACAAGTCCTTCAAAATCGCTTAGGAAGGTCTCAAGGTTAGGTAATCCATCATAGTGGGTATCTCCCTTGGTTGATTTCCCACCCGTCGCATAGATCGGGTAACTTTAGCACATCTCCTCATGCAGACTTCATGCAATATATTTTTCTAGTTCTCTAAAGACTCCCCTGAATCTGATGTGCATGAACTAGCACTCTTCCAACTGAGGTTTCCATCCACTATAGGATGTATGTAGTCATATTTTAAGGCAGTGACATTGTAGATCTGATCAAGATAATCCCCATGTCCTTCACTGTAGAATGGTTCGACATACCTCTATCATTCTAATGGATCAATGGGAGACACTACCCTCACCTCATCATCCTTGAATGAGAGAATCCTTTTATTGAATTTTATAATAGTCTGATTGTCCACTGACTAATATATCCCCAGAAGCACGGGATATGGGTTTGTGGAATCGACAATGTTGATGACTTCAAAGTCTACACATGTGCACATCCCCTCAATGTTGATAGGGACTTGATGCAACCTACCAATTGGTAGGACCTTCGCCTGATTGGAAAGCCTTAACTGGACATGAGACCAGTCCAAGTGTGGCTTTCCCATGATTTCCCAAGTCTTTCGTGTTATAATATTAACGTCTGAACCCATGTATAAAATAATATAATCCATGTCATAATCCCCTATATGCGCAGTCATTCTTAACTTGTGCCCCATTTTGAATTTCATTTTGACATGGTTAACCGTTCTTTCAAGTTGCGACATGATTGGGGTTTCTTCTATCAGTGCTTGTAGTTATGTGACAACATCTTTATCTTGGACTAGTGCCAAGCAACTTGAAAGAAATGACTTGATCTTACTAACATTTTTTGGAATATGCCTCTTGAATCATTGTTGGAAGTGTTTAGGCATATCCCTGTCTTCCGTTGAGGTCCAAGGTTGTTTTGGTTCTACAAACTCAGGTAGCACGTACAAAAATACTTGTTTCTATTTTTGAACATCGAATGACACCTTCTTCTATGCTGTGGGTCATACCTACAGTTGCTCTTACGGTATATCCCGGTTGGCTCCAGTCGCAGCACCTCCTCGTGTTATGGCAAAAACGCCTGACTCTCTTGGGTCAAAAACAATCATATGAACATTAGGGTTAGGATTTGGATTTGGATTCTGTTGCCACCTTTCACACACCTAGGGGGGATGTGGAAGAAATGTTCAAGCCACTCGGTGTGTCCTTGGGGGAAAATATCAAGTCAAGGCCATCACCTTGTTCTTGACTCCTCTGTTTAGGCTCAACTCCTAACGAAGTCGAGGGGGGTAAACCCTATTAAGTTACTAAGGAAAAATTATTTAGTATGATGATGGTATTAAAGAGTAATTTTTTAAGGATTTTTTATTTAACAATTGTAAACAACAAATAATGTGATGAGATAATCACAAGTAAGCATGAAATGACACCCAATCACTTATAGATTGAAAGAAATAAATAGTTGACCAATGCCTTAAAAATGGAGTCGAAAAATAATTAAGAGTGCTTGCAAGTGCTGGAATTAATGTTGTGCAATTGTATCTTGGTATGTTTTAAATTAATGTGAAAAGATGAGTAAATTAACTTAGGTGAGGGGACTCCATATATACCCAGGGGGTACTTGGAGTATGTCCAAAACTAAACCTTCACGACTACCCGCAAGGAATATGTGGGCTGAATGGAGTCTCTGAGACTATTGTTCATAATGCACCTGAAGGTGTAACAAATATCGGTGCCTCAAGGTCACTTTTCAGGAGTTCCTGCTTCCTTTAGGTATTTTTCCACCACTTACAGTTTGATTGAGGCGTTGGATTTTCTCCCTATGGTGGTTGATTGGGGAAGGTGAATACTAATTAAAATAGTCACCCATGTTTCTTTTGATGTATCTTGACTGATCAGATGAACTGCAGCCAAGTACAGAGCATACACACCGGAGTCTTGGTCAATTTTAGTGAGTTTTAAAGGATGTGTTTTCTTAGAAAGAAAAACCCTCAATGAACCTCTTTCGGTCCAAGTGGACCTCAATTGGGGAATCAAGGAGGGGGTTGATTTTATAAAAATTACTTATAGAAATTAATTATAAGTAGCAAGCATAAACAAATCACAAGTTTTCTAATTATTCCTACCATGCATCTCTTTCCCCTTGCGGGTCAATCGAGAAGTCGTGGGGTAAGTATTCAACTTACTTTGATAATGAAATGTGGAATATATGATAAATTAATCAAAGCATGTTTTTTTGGCATGAATGAAACTAATCTAAAGAGAACAGAAATAAGACAATGCAAAAAAGAACAAAAAAGACACGAATCCCCCTAGGGGGGATGGGGAATGGGCTCAAAAGATCCTATTCCAAGAAAAAATTGATTATATGCTGTTAAAATATCAGTACAATGATATGAATCCTCTTGTTTATTATATAGGATGAAACCAAGATCTTACAACTTTCCCAAAAATTAAAATTTACAGTCAAAGGGGAGCCCCATGGGGGGATTTGAACGATCCCAAAGCCACTTTTGAACAGCAGCTTCTCTTATTTCTGTTATTCCTGATAAAATACAGAAAGCATGTTAGAATGAAATATTCCAAAAATAACTTTGAAATTACCTTTGGGTCAGCCTACTTTAAACCAAACAAAATTGAGTTAAAACTAGCTAAAACGGTGAAAAAGGAACCAAGGAAATCAAGCTTTCCTTGGGATCTTGGATTTCTGTTTGGCAAGCCAATGAGATATGCAATGATTTCTGGATTTAATCTTTTTAAAATATAAACATAAATCTAATGGATGCAACCTATGGATTTTCTTTAAATTGCCATGCAAAACGGACGATTTCCCTGAACTAGATCTAGAATGCTTAATGAGACCTTTTAGAAATGAGATCTAGATTATGAGATTTGAAATAATAGATATATGTAAGTTTTACTTTAATATGACAGATCTAAATGATAACAAAGCTTGTAACCAAAGTAACCAGGTAATATTTGGATTTTTATAAGGAGAAGAGAGAGAAAGAGTGTTAGAAGCCTTGAAGATCAACTGTGGAGCTTTCCAGTGGAATATTGAGGGACTATGCCTTTGAGAAAGTTTGGGAGAAATTGAGGAAGCAAGCTATATTAGCACCCTCTCCAAGCTAGGAACCTGCAACTAAATCCAAAGACTTTCCAAAATGCTTGTGAGATCCGGTAATACATAACAAAGATTTTAGAATAGCATGCATATAAACTTATAAAACATGTTGAATCTAGATCTCTAAACATGCATCAAAAGGAAAGAGATGACCAATAAACTTATTAACAAACTCCTTTCCTATCAATATCATAATAAACTTATTATCAATATTTTTCGATGGATCCACAAACAATCAGCAAATTATGAACATAGATACAGGTTAACTCAGTAAAATATGGCAATGCTCATCCACACACACAATAACATGACACCATCTTGCCTCCAAAGCTTCTATTTATTTCAAATGAACAATAAAAATAGTACAATAGCAACAGAACCTCAATAACCATTCTAACTAGCTTAGAAGAGGTAACCTGTTCTTTATTTATAGCAAAAATAGGAGATCTAGCCTAGGGGGGTGCAAATCCCAGGGGGAGAGAGACTGCAGCTGCATGTGGAGTGAATCTGAGCTTGATTAGAGTCTAACTGAGCATGATCTGAGTCTCACTAAGTGCAACTGTCAATCGAAGAGATGATCTATCTAACACCTCAACCTGTTGACTGAAGCATCCACCAAAACTCAACCAGAGAGGCCCACATGTGTGGAGGAGAGAGGGAGGGCGCAATTCCCAAGATGGCATGCAATAATGCACTCCCAGCTCAACCTAGATCACCTCCTTCAGTCAAGGAATTGTCAAATCCAATCAATCCCAAACTGATGAGACTGATTTCAGTCAAATCAGAGCAAATCCCAATGATTTAGGATTTGGGGTTTTCTCCATTATTTAATTAATTTATTAATTAAATAATCAATATTTGATTTTTGGGATTTTTGACCTGAGTGATGGAAAAATCACTCAAAACTTAGAAAAAGTGGGTCTATGGGTTTATATGGTGCTCTGATCTTGAAAATGAGTACCCCCATGACTGAAACTGATTTCTAAGCCCATTTTTATTACAAAACCAATTTTTCCAATTAGACTATTAAAAAATAGTTTAAGTTTCGTGGAGAAATTAAAATTAAAAAAATTAAAAAATTAAAAAAATTAAAAACCTAGGGGGACTTAGACATGTTAATATGACTCGACCATTATGCCTAGCATGTTTATAAATTGATACATACACTCTAATAACCTCAATAGGCCTAAATACCAAGCCGACCACCCCAACTTTGGAGGTATTGAGTGAAAAACTCAGATATTATCAGTTGTTTATTCAACAACCAATAATAGCCAAGGGAAAAAACACCCTTGGCTGATCGGATTGACAAATAAAGTCCAAGAGACTAAGTCTTTTACAGACACTATCATTCTAGAACATTTTATTACAACTCCCCCACGGGGTATGAACATGTGATATAGTACAACAAGCACTTCCTAGAAGCAATTCGGAAGGTCTTCTGAAGTTTGAACAAATCATCTTTGACCGGTTCACCAGGCTCACTTGATGAAAAACCAATAAGTAAAACTTAGGTGGTAACAGATTCTACGCCGGATTAGGACCCGTGACGTTTCGAGCTTTCCACTTTGTGATTAACTGGGGACATTGCTCCACATTATGGTCCTACATTTTTTAGTATGAACAGGTCTTTACAGGTTCTTGGAAATATATAGCATAATGGCATAACTATCCACAATTATAGCATGTAACCTAACATATTCCTATGCCAAATCCTCCTCCTCCTCTTCCTCAGAAGTTTACACCCCCCTTCCCTAAGGGTGTGGCTACTGCAGCGGGTATTGATTTTGAAGTGCATATGGGTTCTATGGCACATACATAGGTTGATACTGATTTTGTGGGAAAGGTGCAGGCTGGTAGTGATCTTGTGCCTGTTCAATGTGAATATGTCCATCATTCTTCATAAAGTAGGTTTCTACTATATTCTCCTTCAGGATAAGATATGATATGCAATCCTTCTCATCATGCAATACTGATTTGCAAAATTTACAAAAAAGGTTGGATGGGGTACTTACAATCTTCTCTAACTATAAAAATTCCTTGCCGCAATGTCCTCTAGTATGTCATAGCTGACACCAGGTTATCCCATGAGTAATTAATGGATTAGGTGCTCCCGATGAGATATAGTTCATGTATGATAGACAATTATCCTTGGTGTGTCCATCCATTTGACATCTTGTGCACCAAAAGTACTCACATGATTCTTTACGCTTCTTGATGTCCTAAAGATGTACTATCAGATGAGACAAATGTGACTGAATCGACATCATCCCTATGCCACCATCTTCAATCGGCAAGGATTCTAACTTCATCGCTAGTTCTAGTGCTTCTTCCTGTGACACAATCTTCTGTTACATCAAAGGAGCTTGAATGTGTGGCAGGAGCGCAACAATAAAACACTCTTTATGTTGTACATCTGACATCTAGAAACTAATCTTTGCCATAAAATTTGTAAACCACTGATCAAAATCCCATATGGATTCCATCAATGACTCCTTTATCTCCTTAATATCAGTGATGCACTACGACTCATATTTGGGTTTTTGGAACTCACAAATCATCACGAGTCAGATCTCATCTAATGTCTTCTGTGGGGTTCCTGCTGGTACTACACAGAATTTCATAAACCATTCTAGCATGTGATCCCACATATACATGATCATCTATTCTTTTCTTAGGTCCACACTAGGAACTTGTCGAACCATCCAAACAGCTTTGCAAAGGAACCAATGCTGCTCCGGATCTTATGCTCCATTCCCATTGACTGTGGGTGATCTAATATCTTCCTCTACCATTAAGTTGGCATCGACGTTATCTAAAGAATGATTTAATGAAGGTGGACTCCCTTGCGTGCTAGTTGCAGTACTGGCACTATCAGTATTAATAGCTTTTTTAGGAGATGAAGCTCCAGACCTTACCTTTGGCGAGACTCTTGGTGTGATGTAGTTGCATCATGATCTCGATGTTCCTGTAGATTCTTTGGATTCTTTCGCTCCTTTAGAAATCGGGATATATTCTTCCTCTTTGTCGCAAGACCCCTCATTGAGCTATGAGTTAATGTCATATTCACTTTTTTCCAGCAAACTAGGGGTTCGTCTAACTCCTGCTATTTTTATTCTCTTTCCTTGCTGAAATCTTCTTCCACTCCTTAGGAATCCGTATTCTAGTTCAGGTTCTGCACTTCCTGGGAACATATCAACTCACCATCTCCCATTTTATCTATATTTCATCTGCGACATATCCTTTCTCTTAGATATGCGACTCAACTACTCAACTGTAAGATACCCTTCTCATTCACGAGCATCTTTATCCATGTATTTATAGACAACAAATAACTTCTTCGAGGTCCTTGGAAAAAAAATCTTTCAGCCTCACTATATGAGGTTATCATTTCTACTGCAAACTCAATAATATACTCTTGCAAAATACTGTCAACCCAAAAATCAACAGCTCTAGAAATGGGGTTACTTACACTAGTGATCTTGCGGATCAACTGATCACTCCATTCGACCGCTTCTCTTCTTTGGAAATTTGTATGTCGAGTCGCCAATCTTGAAAACCACTCATGTAGCACAATAGGAAACTCTGCAAAGAAGATCTCATGAATGCCAAAGTATATGTATCAATCAAACCAGTTTTCTATGCTCAATCGTGACCTTACGCTCTCTTGATGCGCAAAGGTTAGAGTCTTAGACACTAGCCAATCCTCTATTTCCTGCTTTGTCAGATGGCACAAAATTTCCCTTGACTCAAATGATTAAGGGTCCCGGCAATGAAACCATTGGTTTTCCTACTTTCTTAACTCTCGCAACTTAGGTTCAACAAAACACCCAAAGACATCAGCTCGACAGAGAAATATCAGTTGGCAACACCTGTAAGGAAGGCGTAGTCTCACCCAAGATATCTTAATGTGTAACTTCTAGAACCATGTTTCTGTATTTGGCGAGGGATTATAGTCCCTTGGCGCATGGTCAAGGTGCTCGACAGAGATGGAGGGATGGAGTGTTTTACTACTCAACAGTGGTGCAACAGGGCGACATAGCCAACGTGTGGCACAACCTCATCCTTAACAACTTAACAGCTGGTGCAATAGTGTGATGCAACTGATTCCTTAATATAAAATGACCATGTTGCAACTTATATTATGACTTGATAGTGTTTAAACATGAACTAATACACAATTCTTCTTCATGCTTAGATATCCATTCATTCACTATTTATCAATATTACGACATCCATTCAAGCAATAACCATAAATAATGAAAGATAATAAAAAATTCAACATTAACAGTTAAACATTCAACACAACATTCAATCATTCATTAACACAAGAAATAACGTGGAAACGCATCCGAAAAAACCACCAAGGTGCTCTTCATCTGGCATGAGAAATATAGGTCGCACCTTGCAGTCTACGACTTACAGAATGTTTTAAGACATGTCTTTTGGCTCATACTCTTATTTATCTCATCATCTTTGGTTTATTCTTTTATCTACTCCTACTGATTCGCACATAGCCTGGATCTACTCTTCTACTCTACTATCTGCGCACTCAGCTACACATCTGCGGCTCAACATCCTTCCTCTATCAGAATCCTCTCTGATTTCATTACAATACTTCTAATATTACTAATTCTTAATGAAGATAACATGCTAACTATATAACCCTTATACAGACCAAGTTTCTCTTATTTATAGAAGTTACAAGACCACACAGGGTCGACTGAGTACAGCTCAGTTATTACATTCAGAAGCAGCTACAAAATATCTTCTATTACATTGATGATAGGCCATACTGGCCACAAAAGTCTTGTATTACATTGATCACAGCCATAAATAGCTGCAAAAACATCTTTTAGTCTGCTTGTATAATTCATAACTTAGCCATAAAAACCCATCCTTTGGTCTTTCGCCAAATTTGACTCTTATAGTCTTCTCACCTGCTGCTTCTCTTCCTTAAATTTTCTACTTGCCAACCTTCCACTGAATCCAGGTTCTTTTTTCCTCATTGCAGCTTCCTCTGATATGTGCTTCTTTTTTATACTTTACCTTCATTTAACCCGTTGTGTGCCTTCTTTTTCTCTTGTGCTTACGCTTCATATTATTCCTTGTGCACTTTTTCATGGCCCAACATTGCCTATGACCTCCTCAGGGATGTGACTCATCAATGCAATACAAATCAATAACCTATGAATTGTTTTATTATCCTTGAAGTAACACTAGGATATTCATGCCTTCTTGTGTAACGTACAAATACCTCGATTACCATGCATAATTGAAATTTTTTTCTAAGAACCCTTGTTCTTATTTTCAAAAATAGGACACGAGTCGTGAAGAAATTATTCAACTTTCATGCTGAAGCATAAACATCATTGTAAAAGTCATTTTTCCCTTAACAGATTCCTTCTGCGACCAAAACCACCTTTTTCCGCACTCAACTTGTCCTTTCCACACTCCCCTTTCAACCTTTCTACTACACAATTTGGTAACTGGAAGTGTGATGTGTGATAGAGATACTTCACCACTCTTTCGTCTTCTGACTTCCACTTTCTGCCTTTCTGACCTTGAAACTCGGTAGTTGAAAACTTAATATTCTACGGAAGCATTTAACCACTCTTCCTCCTTATGAATCCCACTTTTTGACTTCCGACTTTGGAATGAAGAAACCCACGAATGACTTCTTTTCTTGTCGGTTTCCTAACTTCCAAGCTTTTGAGTTTTGATCTCAGAATTTAGGATTCGAGGTTCGGAAACTTGACTTTTTTCCTTAGCCTTTTTCTTTTCTATTGACTTTCGCTTTTTGAATTTTTCCTTTTTGTTGCAGATAAGGATGCAGAAATCCAAATTTGCCTTAGAACTTTTGGTTCTTTCTCTACTCCCACCTTCCATAGGGGGATCCCGAGAATCAGAAAACCAACATTTTGCCACATTTCCATTTCTCTTTTCTAGTTTCTTCCTTCCACCTTCCCCAAGAATATTTCAAGGGGTGGAAACACTAATCCAGATGCATTCTGATTCTATAACAAGCTTCTAGCCTCCATGAACTTAGGAAAAATTAATTGAAACATACAAGGCATGAACAAATACAAATGCATGGATATCCATTCAACAATAACCTCTACTTTAACTCCCTCATAAGAATTCAACATAATCATTTCATTCATAAGAAAATACATTGCATAAATGACACAATGGAAAATACTTATCTTGACTGATGAAGTTGTCCTGCAACTAGCTATGTCACTACAACATTCCACCGAACCATAGGCCAGTGTGCTCATTAATATCTCAACACCACTATCACCCATGATATGGGCATGATTTCCAGAACGAACTAGGGAATACCATGCTCACACATAGCTAGCATGCATCATAACATAGTCAAAAAAACCTACAGTTGGGTTTATGAGGATGCTAAAGCAATGACTCACACCTAGTCAGATGCTCACCATGACTCAGCCAAACCAACCGACAATTGGGTTTATTAGGCTGCTAAGGAAATGGAAAGGTAGAAATGCTAAGCTAGTGAGCTCAACCACAGATCTATGGACACCTACACTAGATCTATCTGGCTTTGAATTCCACAATACCTACACACCCAACACAAGGAAGCATCCCCTTCTTTGCTTCACAATCCCTTGGGTTATGCCTTCCCTTCCAGTGCTCTTCAGGGTGTGCATTCAATATTTTACAACCCCTCTTGATATGTTTGTGAGGTTCCTCTATTCACTAGGTTTATTAGCCAATTTTGGGCCTCTTCCACTCCTAAATATTTTAGAACAAAACAGGAATGCACATCACATCAACCCACAAGGAAAAAAAACAACACAGACTTCATTCTGTAACACAAAGAAAACAGGGTCTCATACCATTCTATAGTTCAGAATAACACTATAATCCCACAACCATGGTTCGACAAAGGAAAAATACTTGCAAAATCCATGGGATGGAAAAATAATCAAAACGTTAAGCATGATTGGGGATGATAAAATGGGCATGTATTCTCGTGATTACTTGCTTTAGAAGCAAGAACGTGGCTTCCTATACTGCACACATGCACATTTTCTTAGACACACAATCAGATTGCCATGCCTTGTTCTATCCAAGGAATTAACTACCTTATACAACTTCTGGAAGAAATAATGATTAAGGAGAGAGGAAAAAAATGTAGCTGGGGTGTCGTGGGTTCCCCCATTAACATCGGGTCTCACTCTATTGGATCAGCAGTTTGACTTACTCTCCTTCGTAGTCCTTGTGAAATCATTCCCCCATATCTCTCACATTGCAGTCCCATAGCTAGTTGTGGTATTTTATTGATTGCATATTTACATGGTGTTACAAAATATATTGTTCTTGACTTAGCATCATAGCCATCATTTTCAACCCTAATCAATGATACACACAACACCAAATCAATGGAAGGGCCCTGGCCTTAAGCTCCTTGCCATGATTTAAATACAATATATACATCATGTATAATTTCAATACCATGGGGTCAAAACTGAGGTATTACATTCCCCTCCCCCTGACAATATCATTGTCCTCAGTGCTTTACAAAATTGAACAAAAATGGATGTTCCAATTGCATGGTATCCTCCAGATCCCACGTAGCTTCTTCAAGACTATATTTCTCCCAGTGCACCTTCACCTCTCCAACGACTCGACTCTGGAGCACTGTTACCTTCCTATCGAGGATGCATAATGGATTAGTTTGGAACTCTACCTCGGGTTCCACCTAAATCACATCCCAATTTATCACATGGTTAGGATCATGTACAGATTTCTTAAGCAAAAAAACATGAAAAACATTATGAGGTCTACTGCTAGCAAGAAATGCAATTCTATATGCAACTGGTGCTATTCTTTCAAGCACTTCAAAAGGCCCACAATATCTAGGTGACAACTTGGAACAAATTCCAAGCTTCAAGGAACTATTCCTTGGCCTCACTCTGAGGCAAACATGATCCCCAACACTGAACTCTATATGCACTCTATGCTTGTCTTAATATATTTTCTTTCTATCTTGGGCTTCTTTTAGGTTCTGCCTAATCTTTGTAACCTCTTGCTTCATTTACTTGAGAAACTTTGGACCAAGCATGATCATGTTCACTGGATTATCCCAAGTCAGTGGTTTCCTACACCTTCTCCCATACAAGGCTTCATATGGACTCATCCCCAATGATTCTTTCTTCCCATTATTATAGGCAAATTCTACTAAGTGTAAATAATATTCCCACTTGGATGGTTTTTCCATCACATACATGCAGAGTATGTCTTCAAGCACTTGATTCACTTTCTCTGTCTGTCCATCCTTCTGAGGATGGTAGTGGTGTTGAAGTTCATCTTTGTACCCAAATTTGTAAACAGACCCTTCCAAAAATTGGAAGTACACTTGGGAGATTTGTCAGAAACTATTTTCTTATGTAATCCATGCAATCTGAAAAATATACTTCATGAAGATTTTTGCAATGGCATCAGTAATACACGTGGACTTAACCAGTATAAAATGTGCTTCCTTTGTCAACTTATCCACCACAACCATGACAAAATCATTTTGTCTCCAAGTCATTGGAAATCCTATAATAAAATCCTTGGAAACAACTTCCCATTTCCATTATGGAATTGGAAAATCTTGCAACAAACATGCTCGGTGTTGATGCTTAACCTTCACCTACTGACATTTCATGCACTTAGATATATACTCAGCAATGTCCTTTTTCATTCCTGGCTAGAAGTATTGCTTCCTGGATGTAGCAATTGTTTTCTGATATCCTAGGTGACCAGAATATGGAGCTTGATGGATTTCATCCATAACAATTCTCCTCAAGTCTGCTACATTTGGAATATAAATTTTGTTCTTATAAGTAAGAGATTCTGTTGCGGCTACAACTGTTCTCCCCAAATTTCCTAAATTTTGGTCCCCTCCTCATAATTTAGAGTTGCTTTGAATTCATTTGATCCATGAATGTTTGGTCTTGCTTTTAATTTTGGTTGATTTTAAAGACTAATTTGCGGCCTCTTTTCAGAGGATGCTTGTGTTAAGATTTTGTTGGGGGTCGCAGAATTGATTTTGGATTGCCAGCCAGGGACTCATCAGGACAGTTGCCCTTTGAACAAACCATTGTCACGGAAGTAAAACCGATTTACCGCCGCTGAGTTTATAGCTGTCTAAACACTTAGTTTTTCTATTAGTTGGGCATCTTTTTGATTGGGCGTCATTTTGTTTGATCGAAAGCCGAAACCTTTTCGCTTTCACTGTTGCGGCTCCAAAAGCGGTTTAGCACCCAAAGTCCAAATCGTTCCGACCGCTGATGCTTGTTGACCTGTTTAGCCTTTGTTCCTCCACCGTTGCAGCTGAGAAAGTATTTTGTCTTCCGATGCGATGTCTTCTGCCTTTCGATTAGAGATTTTCCCGCTCACGTTTCGAATGTCTTAAACCTCTGTCTCTTCCACCATTGCGGCTGGTAAAGTAGTTTATCCTCCGATGTTAATATCCTCTGACCGTCAATTGAGGGTTTTCCTGCCCACGTTGCGCCTGATTTTAGTATGTTTCCTTTCTGCTGTTGCGGCTGGGAAAGTCTTTTGGCTTCCGATGTCCAAACCTTTCCGACTTCTGATTTAAATTTTTTCCTGCCCTCCCATCGCATGCCCGAAGCCTTTACTCTTCTGCTGTTGCGGCTGGGAAGTGCCTTCACTTCCAATGTCGGTATCCTCCCGATTTCCATCGTTGGCATTTTTTTTATCCAAGCCTATAGGAGGACGAGGTAGTAGTGTCTGCATGTGTAAAATAACGGTGGTGCACCCGGTCATTTCCTGCGAATTAGCCGTTTCTTTCAAGTATAATTTGTTGTTATGGTTTAAATGTGTTTTCAACGAATGATGCTTGTGGTTTGATTGCAGGTAAGCTCCGGAGATCAGTCAAACTGCTGCGGCATGAAGGGAGACGGACTGTTTGATAGCGGTAGAGCCAAAACCAATAAGACAAATGAGGGAGAAGACAAAAAGGGTAACGACAGGGACTCAGACCTGAAAAGTCCGTCGGTTACTCACCCGATGGTGGGTGTGCGTGGAAAAGACGGAAAAGAAGGATCTGAAACTCTCGGGGGACTGGAAAGTCACACGCTTGGGGGCAGCCCAAACGATCTGCTGAGTAGTTTAAATATTGTAAAGATAGGACTTAGAAGGGACTTTTTCCCTGGAAAAAACTTGTAAACCATTTGCTTGTAAGAGGAACTATTTCGTTTTACAATCAAAACTGCAACTTTTTCCAGTTGGAGAAAGCGAAATGTGGAATGTATCAATATAATTAAATGAGCAACGTTGAAGAGGAACTATTTCGTTTTCAGCTGGGTCTCATTAAATGTGAGAGCGTTTTAACTTCTTGAACCTATGTTCTTTTTTAAATGTTCTTCAGTATATTTTATGATGATTTCCACTGTGAGTAATGGATGCCGTTCATACGCAATTGGCTATCTGGTTGCTCAAATATCTCTAACTGTTCATGTGTCATGAAAGAAGTGTTAGCTATCTTTAACTTTCATTATGCATGCACAAAATACATTACTCACCAATGAATGATAACCTTGCTCCCTAGGGATAGATTAGGTAGTTAGTTTATTTTTCTTGTTGATGTGATTTAGATGCTTGTGAAGGCTAAGATGAGAGGTAAGAACCTGTGCATCACATTGTGACTGCCCCCCTGCATCTCGATCATAATGAATTGTTAATTAGGCACTTCCATTTCATACGTTAAGTAAAAAAATACAAAAATACACGGTGGACCTGGCCGCAACTGGTAAAAGCCTTTGTTTTTGTTACTTGACCTATGGTAGCCAGACCGCAAACCGGACAGATTCCCTACACCAAACAGTCAATGGGCTAGTTGGGAACGTTGACTGGGGAGAATCCCTTACTATTGTTTCCTACGAATTTCCAGGCCTCAACAAGTTGGCGCTAGAAGGAGGGCCGCAGAAGCTAGTTTTCCTGAGATTATTCCACCGGTAACAGTTCTGAAAGAATCAGACTTCACAACCCATTTCTGGAAGAAAGGAATAGAGAACATCTATATTCTATTGATAACGAAGTTGTTAATGACCTGAGAAGACACACCAGGGCATATGTAAAAAAGATTGGAGGATTGCCAATTATCCTTGAATTTCCCAGAAGAGAAACAAAAGGAAAGATCATCCTATAGTAGAAGACTCAGTACTGGTTGGAGACTGGGAAGAACTTGTGGAAACAACCTTACAAGAAGTTGTACTACCTTTGAACCAAGAAGGCCCAGATACCCCTTACATTTCTCTTGCTCACACTCCCATTGGTTCACCCCCTCACTCTCCACTTGCACTCATGGTAGGCGTGAATGCGAATACTCCTCCCAACCCACCGAATCCACCAAATCCACCACCTGCATGGAGGGCCAGATCACCTCTAAACCTGACCCCTCCTTTACATGATTTACCTCAGTCTTTTGAAAAGATGCTGCCCAAATTCAACCCCAATGAGAAGATACTAGTAGATTATCACCAACAAAGTTTTTACTTGGTGGTAGAAGGATTGAGGGCTGGGGAGCATGAAGATGTGGTTTGCAGACTATTTCCGCATACCTTAAAAGGAGCAGCCGCCTCATGGTATTTTGGGTTGCATGCTAACTCTATCCCTGATTGGGATACTTTTGAGAGAATTTTCAGAAGTAAGTATGCGATTCAAAAGACACATGCGGCTCTCATGAAAGGACTGTGCACATTGAAGAAAGAGAGAAAGGAGAAGGTGCAAAATTTAACTCAAATATTTGTAGCATACCTCAAGAATTTTTCTGATGCTGACAAGCCCTCGGACAAGGTCTTGATCGAATATTATACTTAAACTTTAGGCCCTGATTTGGCCATGTTTGCCAAAGGTAGGGCCAAGCCTACTTTGGCAGAAACCTATGAAGAGGCAGAAGTAGTGGAGGAAGAAAGAGAAAGTATTGAATATTATCTCGAACAGTCAGGAAAAAAAGGGGCGAGAAGGAAAGCCTTATTGTTTGCCAAGCGTAAGGAGGAGAAATCACCAGATTTTGAAAATATGGCCAAAATGGTGTAGAAGCTTTCTAATAAAATCATAGACTTGGAGAAAGAGAAGGAAACACAAAATTTCTACAGGCCCTATTACAAGAAAAGAGAGGACAACAATCAGTCTCAACCTCCTCCGCATAATACAGCATTTATGAATTTGACAGAGATAGGGATGGAAAATTTTTGCACTTTCCACCAACAACCCCACTTTGAAAATAATTGTCCACAATGGATAAATTCAATGACATTGGTCATGAATTAGATGTTGGATTCTAGATTAACAGAAGAAGGAGATGAAGAAAGAAAAGAGAGTACCACTGCCATGAATGAACAAGAAGAGGAAACCATGGTTCTGTGGAATTCTGTTTCGTTGTTTGATGCTGAAGAAGAAAAGAATTGGGGTCACAAGGACGTCCTGGAGACCAACATAACAACAAGGAGAAAAGGGTCGATTAAAGCAGACAGTCTCATACTCCCGAAGATTAAGAGGTTGCAGAGAAATGTTAAAAAATTCCAAAGCATACCCTTAGCCGATAAAATTCCAAAATTCACTATTGCCAGCCAAAATCTGGAGCAGAATGATACATTGGCCAAACCCAATGAAGATAAGATGACTACTGACAAACCTCACTCCATTGAATAGCAGATGGATTATGACGTCATGGAGGATTTAAAGAAGATAAAGGAAAACATCTCACTATTCGAGATGTGTAAGGTGCCATAGTAAAAACAGAGATTGTTGAATGCGCTTGAAGCATCAGATGAAAGGATGCCCATTAACAATCGGCCTGAAGAGGAAGAAGAAATAGGAGAAACCAGCGCTGGGGGTAAGTCTAAGAGTAAACATCCACCTTTCCTCCTCACATTTGAAATTTTTAATCATAACGTACATAATTGCTTGGTAGACTCAGGGGCATCAATCAATGTCATGCCAATATCAGTATGTAAAAGGATAAATGGACAGCCTAAGCCATCCACTTGGAGAGTTGTCCAGTTAGATAGGACGGATGTAAAAGTATTGGGTGAGATGGAAGATGTCCTGATCCGCCTGTCATCAAATGATAAAGTGTGCCAAGTCATTAATATCGTGGTGGTAGATATACCAGATGCTTACGGTCTTGTTCTAAGCAGAGATTGGCCAGCAAAGATGAATGGATATTTCACCTCTGATTAGTCGCATTTGTGGTTTCCCTATAAAGGAAGTCCGAACCAGATTAAGATTTTAAGGGAGCCTCACATGAAATATAATGTTACTTGACTTGAATAAAAGAATGAACCAGTGGATTCTATCTTGGGAAACTATTTTATTGAATTGGAACCTGGAAATTACCAAGCAGAAGAAGCCAGCAACACTTCAGACATCTAGCCTGATCTCCTTCGATTTTCACAGGCTGATGAAATTGATTGTAAAATAGTAGATTTAGCTGTAGGAATAGATTCGCATTCAGTAGTTAGTGATTTTTGGACTTTGTTTTTCAATGGCTCTAAGACGTTAGAAGGGTCAGGGGTTGGCTGTGTCCTAATTGATCCTCAAAAGAATAAACACTTTCTTACATGTAGATTAGAATTTGAATGTACGAACAATACAATTGAGTATGAAGCACTGGTGCAGGGCTTAAAGAAAGCGATTGAATTAAAGGTAAGTAATTTAAAAGTCTTTGGAGATTCAGAAATAATTGTAAAGCAAATAAAAAATCAAATACATTGTGTTTCTCCCCACTTTAAAGCATATCAAAATGAGGTATGGGACCTACTTAAATGTTTTAATGCATTCAATATTATTTCAATTCCAAGACTAAAAAACGCAGCAGCTGATCTATTGTCCACATCAGCCACTAGGATGGTACCGACTAATAATCGATGCTCTGTTGAACTGCTTTTCAGGCCTTCGGTACCTAATATGATCACCAACCTATGAGTGTTCGATGATGACCAGCATATTATATAATGTTTAACGAATGACGAGGCATTCAAAGGAGCAATTATAGATGATGAAGAACATCAGGCCGAGATGAAGTATGATAATTTCATCCCTAAAGGAGTCAGAACACTAGAAAAAATGTTTGATTTAAATGAAAAATTCAGAAGACCAGCCAACGTGAAGACCCATATCTCATCTCTACGGTTCGAGCTGATAAACATAGGGACTGAGACGAATCCCAAATTTGTGAATCTTGGCAATTAATGTTGTTCACCAGTAGAAAGAGATAAGTTTGTCAGTATGTTTAAACAATATAAAGATGTTTTCGCATGGACATACGAGGATTTGAAAACATACGACACCAGCATCATCAAGCACGTTGTTCCCATCAAAGCTGGCATAAAGCCATATCAGCAACCTTTAAGAAAAATGCATCCAAAGTTGGAACCGCTGATTCAGAGTGAAGTGAAGAAATTATTGGATGCTAGAATCATTTTTAAANAATAAATATGGAGAAATCAGACTATGCATGGATTTCAGAAATTTAAACCATGCTTCAGATAAAGATAACTACCCTGTGCCACCCATGGAACAATTGCTGCAAATGGTCTCAAGTTCTGAACTTTTTTCGTTATTAGACGGTTTCTCTGGCTACAATCAAGTATTAGTAGCCGAAGAAGATAGACTAAAGACAACATTCAGAACCAAATGGGGAACCTTTGCCTACAGAAGAATGCCATTTGGGCTTATCAATGCTGGAGAAACGTTTGAAAGGGCTATGGACATAGATTTCCACGGATTGATTGGCCATAGCGTTGTAGTGTACCTTGACGATATTACGATATTCTCAAAGAAAAGAGAAGAACACACTTTTCACTTGAGGCAAATTTTTGAACGCTGTCGAAAGTATGGCATCTCGCTCAATCCCAAGAAGTGTGTGTTCGCTAACACTGAAGGCAAGTTGTTGGGTCACATAGTTTCAAAGAAAGGAATCTCCATTGATTCAGAAAGAATTAAGGCTATTGAACAAATCCCCTTGCCCCATAATAACAAGGGGATGCAATCATTCATGGGAACTATAAACTTCCTCTGAAGATTTGTGCCTGATTTCACTCAAACTATCAAACCACTGCAGTAGATGGTCAAGCAAAATGCACAATTCAAGTGGACTGAAATTGAGAAGAACGCATTCAGCAAAATTAAAACTGTTGTTGCACACGCACCCTCTTTGAAAAGCCCAGATTTCAATAAAGACTTTATTCTGTATACCTTTGCATCCGATGATTCACTAGCAGCTGTGCTTACACAAAAAGAAGACGAGGGGGATGAATTCCCAATATCTTTCATGAGCACTGGTCTACAAGGGGCCGAATTGAACTACCCAGCCATTGATAAACAAGCTTATGTAGTATTCAAGGCGGTGAAACAATTCAGGCCTTATATTTTAAAAAATCGAACCAAGGTGATCGTCCCCTACCCAGCTGTAAGGTCCCTTCTTAAACAGAAGGAATTAGGAGAAAGAAGGGGCAACTGGGTAACAGCTCTTCAAGAGTACGATCTTGAATTCAAGCCAGGCTCTATAGTTAAAGGACAAGGGTTATTCAAATTGATGACTGGAAGTGGGAACAATGAAGAACACGCTTGGGAGGATGAGGCCGAATTACATTTAATGGATGTATGTCCTTTGTTTACAACTCCCGAGTCTTGGTATAGAGACCTCGTGCATTACCCACAGGCCAAGATGCTGCCAGAACATTGGAATTCTAAGCAAAGAAGAGCGTTGCGTCTTAAATTAGCTTCCTATAAAATTGTTGAAGGATCATTATTCAGAAAAAATTATGACAGAGTTTTTCTGAGATGCTTAGAAAAAGAAGATGCGAAAAAAGTGATGACATAATTGCATGGCGGTCCTGCTGGGGGACATTATTCATGGGATACTACAGCCCACAAAATCCTCAGAGCCGGTTACTACTGGCCTACGCTCTTTAAAGATGCACACGCACATGTCAGGAAGTGCGATATTTGCCAAAGGTGTAGTGGGAGACAGCCTAGAGTAGCAGCAGCCCTAAATCCTGTAATGATCACAGAGCGATTCAAGCAATGGGGGTTGGACATCATTGGAGAAATCAAACCAAATTCCTCCCTACAACACAAGTACATTCTGACCGTGACGGATTATTTCACTCGCTGGGTCAAAGCAGTACCGCTGCGCAAAATAAATCAAGACGAAGTCATCAGCTTCCTACAGGACCACATCATGACCAGGTTTGGAGTTCCAGTTTCGTTAGTTTTTGATAATACTACGTACTTTTCATCAATTAAATTAACTTCCTTTGCTCATGATAAAGGGATTAAATTGCATTATTCTACTAATTACTATCCACAAGGAAATGGCCTAGCTGAATCCACTAATAAAAATCTGATTAGAATTCTAAAGAAGATTGTAATAGAAAACCAGAGGAGTTGGCACTCAGCCCTACCAAATGCCCTTTGGGCTGACAGAGTCACCCCCAAGTTTGTGATAGGAGTGTCACCCTATACTCTTGTGTACGGTAAAGAAGCCATCCTTCCCCTCAATATCATGATACCATCTTCCATAATGGCTCAAGAGTCTAGGGGGTCGAACGATGAAGTTTTTCAGATGAGGATATGCAATCTTCTGAAAGCAAAAGAGGCTAGATCTAAAGCCAGAGAACGCTTTAAGCAATAGCAGTAGGTAATAAAGAGGTGGTTTGACAAACATAAAGCTGGAACAAAAGACTTTGAAGTGGGAGACCTAGTCCTCAAATGGGATCACCTCCATGATGAGAAAGGGAAGCATACTAAATTCCAGCAGTTGTGGGTAGGCCCTTTTCAGGTCGCAGCAAAGCTTGGCTGTAACAAACTTAAATAATAACAACAAACAATAATAAAATAATAATAATAAATATATATATATATATATATATATATATA
>LPNX010261988.1:262234-386779 GCA_001517045.1 Pseudotsuga menziesii
TAGGTTTCCTGGAATTTTTGGGTTTCCCAAAAAAATAGGACTTTGTCCTTAAAAAATTAAAAAAAAGGGTAAAAGTAACTCCCCCCCCAAAAAGAGGGTTTAAAACAAAAAAGTGAAGAAAAAAGTAAAAGCAAAAAAAAAAGAACGAGAAAAAAAAAGGGAAAGAAAAAAAAAGTTAAAAAAGAAAAGATAAAAGTAAAAAGTGCATAATAATATAAAAAGTGAAAAATAATAACTACAAAGAAGCAAGTGGGATTTGAACCTAGGTGGGGAAAGTAACACTTACTTCCCCCAACCACCCAATCTACTTGCATTTTACAAATGTATTGGAAAAAAATAAAAGTCAAGGACTAGAATTTGGAAGGTTATATATTATTTATATAACTTAAGTTTAAAAATTATTATTATTATTATTATTTTATTAAAAAAATAACTATTTTTGGAAAAAGAAGGGTTATTTGACCTAACAAGAAATAGTCGAAGAAAGTTTTTTCCAAAAGAGACATATTGAGAATTATTAAAGCTTTGTATCTATCCTTCTAGAAGAAACGAAGACAAAAGTGAAGTAGAAACATAGTCACAAACAATGGCTACTACATATTCAGAAATGAAGGCACAACTACAAACAACAGTGGATGAGTTAGAACAATACAAGGCGATCAATAAAAGTCTACAAGCTGAGGTTGAGACAAAAAAGTGGTTGAAAGAGTGGAAAGACGATGAGAATCACCGCTTATGGAATCAGAATCGACAGCTAGAATGAACCATAAGAGATAACAAGAAAATGTTATCTGATCAGGATGAAGAAATATCATGTTTAAAAATTCATAATCAAAACCTAGAAGATCATATCAAAAAGTAAAAAAATGACAACAAATCACCATATGGATGCGATAATGAATTAGAAGAAGAAATAAAGCATCTAAACAAACTCATCATGGAAAAAGATGTTGAATTGGCACAAGTCCAGATGAGGCTAGAAAATCTAGGAGCAGAGTTACATCATCATAAACAGCAAAAAGAAAAACTCCAGCATCAGTATGACAACAGTAAGAAGACACATAAGTTAGAACTGACAAAATTCAACAAGATTTTATCAAGCCATTCCGAAGAAATTTTCAGATTAGGTAATCATAACAAGACACTAGTCACAAAAATTAAGAAGTTGAAAAGTAGTCGGAAGACAGAACAATCTACGAAAGACATTGAAGGAAAACTTCTATACAAATAGGAAGAAAATCGTTGTATCATAAGGCATAATGAAGATCTTAAGGAACAACTTAAGAAGTCTGAAGAGGACAGAAAATCACATGTAGAAGTGATTAATAAGTTTCAAAATGATAACATGCAGTTAGAAAACAAGTTGTAAAAGATACAGAACGAAGCTTTAAAACCTCAAGAGACGAAAACACAACTTTCTAATCACATCCATGATAAAACAATGGCACTCGTAAAAGACAACGACATTGTGAAAATTCCATATCGACACCCCAACCATAAAAACAGATATTCTAAAAAGTGGGAAATGTCGCAAGATAGTGGTATCAATGTGATCAAATCTCCTAACGATAGATCAGTACGGAATTCCAACAGTCCACAACAAATCAATTTGGGATGGATTGATTCATCCACATATCAAAAGTTGTGCTCAACTCTTAGTAGTTCATATCGACACGTTTCATCAGCTGTGACAGCACACAAGATGATGCAGAAACATTATAAGGCTTTGAGGACAAAGCCTTTCTAAGGGAGTGGCAATGTAACAAACTTAAATAATAACAACAAACAATAATAAAATAATAATAATAATAATAATAATAAACATATATATATAAAATAATAATAATAATTAATAATGTCTTTACGAAAAGACATGACTATTAATGAAAGGTTATTTCACCAAAATATAAATAACTGACCCTCATATGTAATTCATCATCTTATCTATTATCCATTTTATTATTACTTACCAACATGTGGGATTCAAATTACCTATGGGAATTTTAGAGAATTTACGAATGTTAAAGAAGCTTTTACTGCTTCATTGGCCCTTCTACTTATAAGTTGCAAGATCTACAGGGGTGGAAAGAGAACTTACCAGTAAATGGTTTGGTTCTCAAGCATTATTTTTCCTGATTGTCTTTGATTTTTTCTGTCTCGTATATAAATAATCTGTTTGGCTGTCTTTTGAGTCATGTTTTTCAGTTTGTTTTAGTTTGAGTTTATCGATTTCAATAAAGGGAACGAACGTGCGGTTGCATGGGGAACATCAAACTTTTTGGGAATGATAAACATGTTTGAGTATCACACTGTGTGTTGCTGTTTGAATTTCTTCCAGCTTAGCGGTTTTCTTGAATAGCTCTGTGTGCATTGAAGTCCTGCTTAACCCCTGTGAAATAAACCAGATTCAAAAGTCTGGAATACTATGTAGGGGCTTCGTCCACAATACACTTAAAATGTTCTAAGGGGAGACAACAGAGGACCCATGGAAAGGAGCAAGGTGAACAGTATATTAAATATAAATGATCCCATGCCAAGAAACGAATGCCAAAAGGAAAATAAGAGTAAAAAACTCCTCGAAAAGCATCATACATTAAAGCAAATGCTGAACCATTAGTACTAAATTACCAAAGTTCCTCTCCATCTGTGAGCTGAAGCATGAAATACACCACTCACACAAAAGGACACTATGGGATAGAGGAGCCTAAATTAAAATTTAGAAAGAAAGGCATGCAGGAGGACTCATATGAAAAGGGACAAAAGTCCAAAGACACAAAAAAGTGCTAAAATGGCATGGGAATGAGGAACAAACGAATATTTCTGTTTTACCATATGCTACAATCCTGTGGTGTCCAAGCTATCAGCTACCTAAAAACAAAAGTAATAATGAAACTCATCTTTCGGCCTCAACAGAGTTATCTGGACTCGAAAATCTTGGTTTCCACTCTCCCAAATTGGACTATTATCAATGATTAAGGGTACACACTTCTGTCATTTGAGAAATCCATATGGCTGGAAGAATCCAATAGATGCATTGGTTGTTAAACAGTTTGCCACTCAAAGAATAATATCCCAGAGATCTAGGTTCACCAGGTAATTGCCAATTGTTGCGGCTGCAACTATTCTCCCCAAATTTCCTAAATTTTGGTCCCCTCATAATTTAGAGTTGCTTTGAATTCATTTGATCCATGAATGTTTGGTCTTGCTTTTAATTTTGGTTGATTTTAAAGACTAATTTGCGGCCTCTTTTCAGAGGATTCTTGTGTTAATATTTTGTTGGGGGTCGCACAATTGATTTTGGATTGCCAGCTAGGGACTCATCAGGATAGTTGCCCTTTTAACAAACCATTGTTGCGGAAGTAAAACTGGTTTACCACCGCTGAGTTTAAAGCTGTCTAAACACTTAATTTTTCTATTAGTTGGGCATCTTTTTGATTGGGCATCATTTTGTTTGATCTAAAGCTGAAACCTTTTCACTTCCGCTGTTGCGGCTCCAAAAGTGGTTTAGCACCCAAAGTCCAAATCGTTCCGACCGTCGATGCTTCTTGACCTGTTTAGCCTTTGTTCTTCCGCCGTTGCAGCTAAAAAAGTCTTTTGTCTTTCGCCTTCCGATTAGATATTTTCCCGCTCGTGTTTCGAATGTCTTAAACCTCTATCTCTTCTGCCATTACGGCTGGTAAAGTAGTTTAGCCTCCGATGTTAATATCCTCCGACCTCCGATTGAGTGTTTTCCCACCCATGTTGCGCCTGATTTTAGTATGTTTCCTTTTCGTTGTTGCGGCTGGGAAATTCTTTTGGTTTCCGATGTCCAAACCTTTTCGACTTCTGATTTAAAGTTTTTCCCTCCCTCCCGTTGCATGCCCGAAGCCTTTACTCTTCTGCCGTTGCGGCTGGGAAGTGCCTTTGCTTCCAATGTCGGTATCCTCCCGATTTCTGTCGTTGGAATTTTTTTTATCCGGGCCTATAGGAGGACGAGGTAGTAGTGTCTACATGTGTAAAATAACGGTGGTGCACCTGGTCATTTCCTGCGGATTAGCCATTTCTTTCAAGTATAATTTGTTGTTATGGTTTAAATGTGTTTTCAATGAATGATGCTTGTGGTTTGATTGCAGGTAAGCTCTGGAGATCGGTCAAACTGCTGCAGCACGAAGGGAGATAGACTGTTTGATAGTGGTAGAGCTGAAACCAATAAGACAAACGAGGGAGAAGACAGAAAGGGTAACGATATGGACTCAGACCTGAAAGGTCTGTCGGTTACTCACCCGATGGTGGGTGTGCGCAGAAAAGATGGAAAAGAAGGATCTGAAACTCTCGGGGGACTAGAAAGTCACACGCTTGGGGGCAGCCAAAACGATCTACTGAGTAGTTTAAATATTGTAAAGATAGGACTTATGAGGGACTTTTTCCCTGAAAAAAACTTGTAAACCATTTGCTTGTAAGAGGAACTATTTCGTTTTACAATCAAAACTGCAACTTTTGCCAGTTGGAGAAAGCGAAACGTGGAATGTATCAATGTAATTAAATGAGCAACGTTGAAGAGGAACTATTTCATTTTCAGCTAGGTCTCATTAACTGTGAGAGTGTTTTAACTTCCTGAACCTATGTTCTTGTTTAAATGTTCTTCAGTATATTTTATGATTATTTCCACTGTGAGTAATGGATGCTGTTCATACGCAATTGGCTATCTGGTTGATCAAATATATCTAACTGTTCATGTGTCATGAAAGAAGTGTCATCTATCTGTAACTTTCATTATGCATGCACAAAATACATTACTCACCAATGAATGATAACCTTGCTCCCTAGGGATAGATTAGGTAGTTAGTTTATTTTTCTTGTTGATGTGATTTAGATGCTTATGAAGGCTAAGACGAGAGGTAAGAACCTGTGCATCACATTGTGACTACTCCCCTGCATCTCGATCATAATGCATTGTTAATTAGGCACTTGCATTTCATACATTAAGTCAAAAAATACAAAAATACACGGTGGACCGGGCCACAACCGGTAAAATCCTTTGTTTTTGTTACTTGACCTACGGTAGCTGGACCGCAAGCCGGATGGATTCCCTACACCAAACAATCAACGGGCTAGTTGGGAACGTTGACTGGGGAGAATCCCTTGCTGTTGTTGCCTGCAAATTTCCAGGCCTCGACAGATTCATATTCTTCCATTTTATATCCCTCATACTTCTTTTCAAGGCTTTGCTTCTACAAATTGTCCTTTACTTGCTCATACATTTCATCCTTAGTAGTACGATCAACAATCTATTGTCTTAAATTTGAATGGAAAATACTGAGAGATTCCACATGCATTTCATGCAACTTCCTGTTGAGTGCATCAACCACTTTATTTTCTTTTCCTTTTATGTGTTTGATTTCAAAATCAAACTCACACAAAAAATCCAGCCATCTAGCTTTCCTGGCATTTAGAGTTGGTTGATCAAACAAGTATTTCAGACCACAATGGTCTATCCTTAGCTCAAATTTCCTTTCCATTATGTAGTGCCTCCACATCTTGATAACATGTACTATGGATGCAAGTTCTAAATCATGAGTCGCATATTTCCTCTCATGATCCTTCAATTTTCTTAACTTATTGCACACCACATGGTTTCCTAGCATAATAGCTCCTCAAATTCCTTGACCGCATGCATCAGTACACCCCACCAAATATTTTTTTGGGTCTACAATTTTCAAACTTGGTGCACTTGTGAGAAGATTCATCAACTGGTGGAATATTTTTTCACACCTTGGTGCCCATTCAAAATTTATCCCATTTTTATGCAAAGAAGTGATTGAATGTGCAACCTTGGAGAATCCTTCAATGAATCTCCTGTAATATCCTACAAGTCCCATAAAAGATCTTAGATCTATCACATTTCTTGGATATCGCCAATTCATAATGGCTTCAATCCTCTCAAGGTCCATAGATATGCCCTCCTCAGAGATAATGTGACCCAAGTAATGAACTCTATCTTTATAGAAGTCACAATTGCTCAACTTTGCATAAAAATTATTTTCCCTAAGAAACTGCAATGTCAATATCATATGTTCTTCACGTTCTTCCTCATTCTTAGAATAAATAATAATGTCATCTAGGAAGATAAGAAAAAACTTGTCTAGATACCTGCTAAAAACACTATTCATGAGACACACAAATATAGCTAGTGCATTTGTGAGACCAACTACAAACTCATAATTCCCATACCTTGTTCTAAAGGTTGTATTATGAATATATTCATCCTTTATTCTTACTTGATGGTATCTAGACCTCAAGTCAATCTTGAAAAATACCTTTACTCCTCTCATTTTATCAAAGAGGTCATCAATTTGAGGTAAATGATATTTATTCTTCATAGTGACTTTGTTCAGCTGTCTGTAATCAATACACAACCTGAGTGTACTATCTTTCTTTTTCACAAACATAACTAGTGTTCCCCAAGGGGACACACACTTGGCTCGATGTACTTCTTCTTCGACAACTGTTGCAGTTGTATCTTCAACTCTATCAATTCTGGTGTACTCATCCTATCGGGTGTCTTGGACACTGCTGCTTCTCCTGGCATAAGGTCAGTTGTGAAATCAATCTCCCTCTTTGGAGGAAGCCCCAAAATCTCATCCGAAAAAACATCCTTGAATTCCTGCAAAACATGAAATTCCTCCAACCTAGTATTTTCATTCTCTTTTTCCTCCAACACATGGGTTGCATACAACTGACAACCCTTCTTATATAACTTCTTTAGCTACATTGCTGAAATATTCCTAACATAAATCACCTTTGGAATTTCTCTTACAGCCCTTGGGTTTCCTTCTTCATCCATGCATTCAAAAGTATTATTGTAACAATCAAGCTTAACTATGTGTGCTTCCAACCAATCCATTCCAAAGAGAACATCATAAGAACCAAGTGGTAGAACATTCAGATCTACATAAGTGACCAATCCATCCATTACCAATGCACATTTATCTACCACTTCACTAACCTTTCTCTTAATCCTAGTGGCTAGCTGAACCAACCATGATTTTCTATGCTTTAACTTCTTAAAATCTCAAAAAATATAGGAGTAATATATTTGTGAGTAGATCCAGGGTCAATCAAAACATAAACATATTGCTCATCAATCTTACCTTCAACTTCAACCACAGTTGATTGATGATATGTCTGGCAATTCTACAACGCTGCATAGATCCTAGCGATGGTCCTTTCCATTTAAACCACAACTTATGATTCTTGAATGTTGTGATATTCACTCACATTTCCATTCCAATGTGGATAGTTCTTGCACAAATGGTGTCCTCCACATCCCCAACATTAAAGTGGTTCTCTGATCTCTTTTGGATCTCTTGGCCTATCTCCTATAACTCTAGTTAGCTGAGTCATAGATTGTGATGGCTACCTTTGCTTATTTCAGAAGTGAGAAGGTTTGAAACATTTCTTCCTCTGATCAAACTTTTCATTCTTCTTATCCTTCCATGCCTTATGGATATCAGGTTTTCCTTTGTTTTCATCATAGAAATACTTGGCCTTTCTTATAGCCTCTTCTAGAGTTCGAGGCTCATCAAACTGAATCCTTTCTTTGTATGACCGAGGTAGTCCACTTAGGAAATGCCAAATATTCACTTTATCATCTCTGATGTAAATGACATACCTCAATAGCTCCAAGAATTTATTTTCATATTCTTCCATGGTCAGCTATCCCAATTTCATCTCATTGAAATCTTTAATCTTATCATTAGAGTACCTATCAAAGAGGTACTTCTTCCTAAAATACTTCTGGAACTGCTTCCACACAAACTTCCTTTCACTGATCTTCTTCACTTGCTTGAAATGATCCCACCATATGGATGCTCTTCCAGTCAAATTGAAGATGGCTACCCTAGCCCTCATATTTCCACCTATGGATGTATGTCAAACTCTACAGCATGGATACATTCAGCTAATTTTGCTCTTCTAGATGATTAATCATTATCTCATTATGTTCTATGTAGCTTTGCATCTCCACCGTTAGGATTCTCATGGTGGCTGCAAAATATTGGGGAGTATCTTTAAATATTCTCCCATTAGACACTATATCAGCATTTCCAATTTGGATTTTCCCCCCATGGAATCTTCCCCATTCCCATAGGTATCCTATGCATCATCCATGATGTAGGTTCTCATGGCTGAGCCAAAACCCACTTTTCCAATCTGCACTATGACTCTACAAAATGTGTTAACAGACGCCATTGTGAGACAATATCAGAATTCAAAAATCACTTACCGACTATTCAAGCATGAATGGTCAATATCATGGTAGAATCCAAATTTATGATCAATGCGAGTTTCACAAATAAAATAATGATGAGGATAAACAGGGCGCTGAGTTGTGAAATTAGAAACTAATAGCCACGAAGGATATTCAAGTTCAATGGACGAGGTTGATCCTCAACAATATCAACAACTGACAGCAATTTTACTGAGAGAAATAGCATGGACCAAGAAACTTTTGATGTGCACAAAATTCTCATGAAATCCACTTTAATTATTTGAGATCCACGGTTGATCTAGATCCAACGGGTTTTTGTTCATTTCGCTGATGAACTAGAAAGTGAGTTAATAGCAATTGTTGGGCATGAAATATTTATGCAATCAAGTTCACCGTCGATTTAAAGTTCGTTCTTTACCGAGCGTTTCCTGAAACATTTAGCTGGGTTAAATAGATTTATCAAAACCGCTAAAAAAGTACTTTGTCATATTGTAGTTTTCTTTGTAAGCATTTTAACTTGGCCCATATGGGCCTAATGTTACAACCATTAGCTCTGATCCCACAATATAACGTACCCATACCCCGATTACCATACACAATTAGAAATTTTTGCTAAGAAACCTTGTCATTAGAGGAAATTTCAACTGAAAATGGGCCTCCTAAGGAAAATTAATAAAATAATAGTTAAAATAATAAAATAATATTTATTAATTTTGGAGGAAGAAAAGAAAAAACTACTTTTTTGTTCGTATTTTTGACATATCTCCCTGTGTTTTTACTCAAATTTTGATCGGGAGAGCTCATTGGTTGCAGAATTAAATTTCACATCCAACAAGTACACACTGGACATACTTTTGACAGGCCCCGCTACCCCAAAAACAAGAAATACCTGAAAAAAATGTGATGATGGTGTCATCATCATGTTTTTTCAGCTATTTATTGTTTTTGGGGTAGAGAGGCCCATCAAAAGTATGCGAGTGGGTACTTGTTAGATGAAAAATTTAATTATGCATCCAACGAGCTCTCCCAATCGAAATTTGAATAAAAACACAGGGAGATATGTCTAAAATCTGAACAAAAAAAGTAGTTTTTTTTATGATAGCTATCCCTAAATTTATATTAAAAAATTGTTTAAGAGGTGCTCGCTTTTTAATTTTAAAACATTTTGATTAGCTAATACATGATGACATGGAATTTGTATTATTTTTGGAAGGCCCATTTTAAAATGAAATTTCCTCTAATGTCTTCTTTTCAAACACAGGGCATGGGCCGTGAAGATATTCTTCAACGTTCATGTTGAAGCAAAAGCATCACTGTAATAGTCGTTCTTCCCATTACAGATCCCTTCTACGACTGGAAACATGTTTTTTTACATTGTAATTGTCCTTTCTACACTCCTTTGTCTACACTCCCCTTTATGCCTTTCCGCTGCGAAATCTCGGAACAGGAATCACAATGTGCGGCAAAGATACTTGAGCACTCTTTCATCTTTCTACTTCCGCTATCCTCCTTTCTGACCTTGGCACTCGGGAGTTAGAAACTTAACATTCGATGGAAGTGTTTAACAACTCTTCCTCCTTTTGACTTCTACTTTTCGACTTTCGAATTTGGAATGCGAAAACCCACAAATCACTGCTTTACCTATCGGTTTCCCAACTTATGGCTTCTAAATTTTGATCTCGGACTTCAGAATTCAAGGTTCAGAAACTTGACTTTCTGCCTTATATTTCTTATGTTCTTTCGACTTTCGACTTCCGACTTGTGCCATTTTGCTGCAACTCGGGATGCAGAAATCCATCTTTGTCTTAGAACTTTTGGTTCTTTCTCCACTCCCACCTTTTTCCTTCCGGAGTCGTATCTCGGTATTAAATTGAGAACATAGATCTATAGACAAACACACAACTCACAAATATATCACACAATTTACTTAGCAATTGAAGAATGAAACAGTGCAAAAATGGCTTGCAGCTGTGAATGCTTTCATTAATAAAAAAGTAATCAGATTATAATTACAATGAAGTACAATTGCTTTAATAGTCACATGAAATTCAAATCCACATGAGGAAATTCAAATTGATAGAGTCTACTTGACTGTAGGTAACTAAGAATTTGTCTAAATAACTGAGTGCACTCAAGTAAACCTAGCGCTAACTAAATGTAGAGGACTAGAACTGAATGTAATTGACTCCTAACTTAGCTTAACTAGTCATCAACTAAACTGAATTGACCTTGGTTTGTTTTGGCACTCCTAGTGGCTCCTAAATTGTAGGGATTGGTCTAGGAGGCTACTAAATTGATGCAATCAAATTGAATTAGTGGCAATAGGCCTCAATTAGTGTTCCCCACACTTTAGTAACTGAAACATGTGCCCCAATTAGGCCAAGTGGACCCAATGGTGCTAATGACTAAAAATAGACTAGATGGACTCTCAATTTAGACATGACTCCTGATTTAGACATATGACCAAATTGGACAAGGGAAGATTAATAATCCTAACACCCCCCTGAATGCTAACTTAGATAATCTATGGGCCCTGGTAACTAAGACCATAGCTCACCCATTACATCAACTAAAATAAAGTAATTGCTTAATATAAGGAGCTGGGGCAAAAACCACATGGGAAAAAAGCCCCCCTTCTATCTAGGCAGGTAGAATTAGGTCTCAAGTTTGAAAAACTTGAAAATATGTTGCTGCAATATTCAACTCTGTGAGGTAGTGAAGCAGCATGCATGGTGTGTTATGCACAGGTATTCTAGGGCCTGGCATGTAGAATTCTCCTTCTTCTCTAAAAATGATGATGGAAGGAAGGAGGAATGTAACCTTTGTCTCTTGCTAAATGAAGAGGTGTATGATCATATCCATTCTTCTAAATGTAGTGAGACTAAGCCCTTTCCATAAAGCATCTTACAGGGAGTCTATTGCATCTCTCTGAAGGAGGTAAGATTGCATGGCATAGCGCAAGGGTCTTTCCTTTTTTAGTGTTAGGTGAGTTTCCAGTCATCTTCCTAGCTTCTAGTTTGGAAGTAGGGACTAAATCTAGATCTGAGTCACCCTGAATCTCAATCTCATAAACTAATAAATATGGATCTGCAATACTAGTAGAAGCCATAAATGAAGTAGATGCAATGATTTTACCTTCCCTTGCAAGTGGCCGTTGAGAGTGCACTGGTTCTGAAGGAGGCATGAAATGTGAGAACTCATATGCTTTTGAAGCATGATTTGTAGTACCCTTTGATATGATACTCCCAATATATATATCTGTAATCTTCGTTGAGTCAGGACCAAATATCAGTCGCTTTGGAGATCCAATATGGGTCATTTGATAGACATATAATAGGTTTGAAGCTAGGGAGGGAACAAATAGCACATCTTTTAACCTTCCATGTTCAAGCTTGATAGATCCCTTCCCTTTTGTTTAGACTTTACTGTTATTTCCCATCTGAATACTAGGACCATCAAAGGATTGGAAAGAAGATAATGATTCTCTGGATGCAGCCATATGGTTGGAAGCTCCAGAATTAATGAGGAAGACATGTGTTGATGTGCGAAAAGCCTTCAGTGCATGGCCTTTACTTTGGTATTCTTCATCTTCTTCTTCTTCAGATTCATCCTTCCTTGCGTTAGTAGGTACATAAATGTTATGTTTCTTCAAAAGAAGATCCATTTCATTAAGTTGTCTTCTCATACAAGAGATTTCTGAATGAAATCCCCTTCCACAGTAAGAGCAGAGGACCTTACCTTTTCCATTCTTCTTTCTTCTCTTCGAACTTGAAGGCTCTTTTTACTACTCTTTCTTTACAGGAGACTCATATCTTTCATTCCCTTTTTCATTCATTACCTTATCTCCTCTTATAACCAGAGCTAGATCTTTGGAAGATTGAATGATCCCCATTTGGATCAATTTATCATTCTCAGAAGTAAGCGATTGGATGAAGGCATTAAGAGTGGGAATATTCCAATTTGGAGTAGTGAGCCTTACTGTTTGGAAGGTGGATACAAAGATTGAGTAGTCTACATTGAGCTTTGTGAGAATGGAAAGGATGAGCTGATCTTCATCCTTCTCCACTTTGTATTGCTTCAACTGATATATCAGGTTCTTGAACTTTGTGAATAATTCATTTAGTAATTCGAAGTTGGATGGATTAAGAGTGATCAGATCATTTTCTTGCTGTTGGATCCTCTTCTCATCCTACTTATCAAATAAGGAGGCAAGCTTGTCCCAAACCTCCTTGGGAGTCTTTAATCCTTGGATGAGGAATCAAATATATCTAGAGACTGAGGAGAGCAAGTGTCCATGGGCTTTATCAAGCCAGTTCCAATACTTTTCTTTGTCTTTATCTAAAGATGGCACTGCCTTTGTTTCTTCTATGAGTCTGAAGAGCTACTTGGTGCGAAGCATTATTATCATGTCTTCCTTCC
Source organism: Pseudotsuga menziesii (assembly GCA_001517045.1). NCBI lineage: Eukaryota > Viridiplantae > Streptophyta > Pinopsida > Pinales > Pinaceae > Pseudotsuga > Pseudotsuga menziesii. The sequence goes on from LPNX010261988.1 coordinate 274,902, forward strand.
ACTGGTGATAGTTGAAGGGAGTGAGAGGATTTACTAGATGAGCCATTTTGAATGCAGTAAGAAGAACTGAACTGCTATAGCGAATGGAGTGAGAAGAAAGAGATGCTTGTAGTGAATGCTATAAGGAATGCTAATAACCTGTCACACAATCAAACATACAAAGGAAGGTCGATATTCTGCACTTTTGGAATTTCCTTCACACCTAGCATAGTTGATCAAGCAAGATTGATCAACAATTTCCTAACTTGGGATATTAAGTGGTAAATTCTCCACTTCTGATGTAGTACTGGAAGGAGCAATTTGCTCAAAAAAAATGATCCAGCTGGAGATCTAAGGAGGAGAGGTCTCTTTTCCATCAAGAATTTGATACCATATTAAATTGAGAACATAGATCTGTAGACAAACAAACAACTCACAAATATATCACACAATTTACTCAGTAATTGAAGAATGAAACAATAAAAAAATGGCTTCCAACTGTGAATGCTTTCGTTAATAAAAAAGTAATCAGATAATAATTACAATGAAGTACAATGGATTTAATAGCCACATGAAATTCAAATTCGCATGAGGAAATTCAAATTGATAGACTCTACTTGACTGTAGGAAACTAAGACCTTGTCTAAATCACCATTGGAGGACTCAATAGTTAACTGACCTTGTCTAAACCATAATCAGAGTTCATCAGAGCTCTAAAACACAACTCAAGTGTTACATTCAGTATTGACTAAGGCTAACTCACTATGGTAGGTGAGAAATGCGCCCCTCTTGAGTGCATTCAAGTAAACCTAGCACTAAATAAATGTAGAGGACTAGAACTAAATGTAACTAACTCCTAACTTAGCTTATATAGTCATCAACTAAACTGAACTGACCTTGGTTGGTTTTGGCACTCCCAGTGGCTCCTAAACTGTAGGGATTGGTCTAGGAGGCTCCTAAACTAATGCAATCAAGTGCAATCAGTGGAAGTAGGCCTCAATTAGTGTTCCCCACACTTTAGTAACTGAAACATGTGCTCCAATTAGGCCAAGTCCACCCAATGGTCCTAATGACTAAAAATAGACTGGATGGACTCCCAATTTAGACATGACTCCTAATTTAGACATATGACCAAATTGGACAAGGGAGCATTAATAATCCTAACACATGGGAATTAGAAAACCAATATTCTGCCTCATTTCCACTTCTCTTTTCTGAGTTCCACCTTGTGCCTTCCCCAAGCGGATTTCAAGGGCTGAAAACGCTAAGTCGGATGCATTCTAACTATGTAACAAGCTTCCAGCCTCCATGAACTTAGAAAAAATGCGTTGAAACATAAAAGGAATAAACAAATGTAAATCCATGGACATTCATTCAATAGTAACCTCTACTTTGACTCATTTATAAGAATTCAACATAATCATTTCATTCATAAGAAAATACATTGCAGAAATGACACATTAGAGAATACTTATCTTGAATGATGAAGTTGTCTTGGAACTAGCTATGTCGCTTCAACGTTCCACCCAACCATACACTAGTGTGTTCATTAATCTCTCAACACCACTACCACCCCCAAGTTGGGAATGATTTCCGCAAGGAAGTAGTGAACAATAGGCTCACACTAGAGACCAACTTACTACTAACCTTGCAGACAATCAGCTTTACCAGAGAATAGAAAGGCAATAGGATGAAAGTCTTGACTTACCCGATTACCGATGGTTGATCCAAGATTGATATTCTCCTACTCCTGTTCTCTCGAAAGCTTCCAGGGATGCACCTCTTTCACCTGTAAAGAGAAAATTCTCCAAGTAATATCGCATGCATGTATATATAAGAGGTTAGATAAACAATATATCAAATACATAATCAAATATATTCATTAACCACAATACATGAAAGAGACTCAACACAATGTTGGAAGAAGAATTCTCTTTATTAAAAATCAATGAATGAGATAAGAATACAACCTAGCTTTTGAGACGAGGAATCCTCTGCAACCAAAGGACTTTGAGTTATGCTGCTCCAAGACTTCTGAAGATATACCACCAGCATAACTTTGCACTCCAATCTTTATTAATTAATTCCCTCCTCAAGGCCTCTATTTATACTTTGGGAAATAGAGTGATTTCGAAGGTTGGGGTGGTTGAAACAGTTGGGATAGTTAATTATTAGGTCCCAACTAATTTCAATTAATCATGTTTTATATTTTTTAAGGTTGAATTGAGGTGTACGCGACTATTAATATAGGCAACCCGCGTATGACACACAAGTTGCTCAAAGGAAACCCGCGAACATTGATGTACAGGGGTTGTAATGCAGATAGTCATGTATAGTATGCAAGTTGCAATGGAGATAGTCATGTACGCAACTCAACACATAGAAAACTTATATAGCAAGCTGGTTTAAGGGTAAATGCATCCCAATTCATGCCCATATATAGTGTTCTAGAAAACTTCAATCCTAATATGTCCTTTTGTGTACCAACATAAGGAATGTCGGCACTTGGATAGAGAATTGCCATTTGGGTTGATAACAAGGCTCACACATAACCAACACACATCATAACACAGTCAAACCAACCTACAGTTGGGTTTCTCAGGATGCTAAGGTAATGCCTCCTACTTGGTCAAATTCTCACCATGATTAAACCAAACCAACCAACAGTTGCATTTATCAGGATGCTAAGGAAATGGAAAGGTATAATTTCTGATCTAGTGAGATCAAGCATAGAGATATGGACACCTACATGAGATCTATCTGTCTTGGAATTCCACAATACCTACAGACCCAACAAAAGGAAGAATCCCCTTCTCTTCTCCACAATTCCATAGGTTGTTCCTTCCCCTCCAATGCTCTTCGGGGTGTGCATAAAATATTTTCCAGCTCCTCTTGATCTATCTGTCAGGTTCCTCTCTTAACTAGGCTTATCAACCAATTCTAGGACTCTTCCACTCCTAAGTCTTTCAGACCAAAACAAGGATGAACATAACAACAACTCACAAGGAAAAATAGAAACACGGGATTCACTCTGTAACATAGAGAAAACAAGGTCTCATACTACTCTGTAGTTCAGTATAACACTGTAATCCCACAACCAATTTTAGGCAAAGGAAAAATACTTGTAGAAACACGTAGTGACACTCTACTGAAACCAAAACACTCTGCGACTCTCGCTGATGAACAATTCATAATCGTGAATATGAATAATATGAATCCACAGGATGGAAAACCTACAATTCTATAGTTTAGGAAGCCATGTTCTTGCCTCTGATGCAAAAAATCATAGGGATGCATGCATCCCTATGATTTCTTGCATCAGAAGTAAGAACACAAATTCCTAGACTACAGACTTGTAGGTTTTCTTAGACGCGCAATCAAACTTCCATGCCTTGCTCTATCCAAGGAATTAACTGCATCAACCAACTTTTTGAAGAAATAAAGTTTTAGGATAGAGGAGGAAAAGGTATCTAGGATTTCATGGGTTCCCCTATTGACATCGGGTATCACCCTATTGGATTAGGATTTTGACTAACTCCCCTCCCTATTCCTTGTGTAATGATGCCCTCATCTCTTTCACATTTCAGTCCCATAGCTAGTTGTGGTATTTTATTAATTTCATATTTACATGGTGTTCCAAAATATACTGTCCTTGAACTAGCATCATATCCATCAATATCAACCCTAATCACTGATACACACAACACCAAATCAATGGCAAGGCCTTGGCCTTGAGCTCCTTTCCATGATTTAAATACAATCTATACATTATAAATAATTTCAATACCATGGGGTTGAAACCAGGGTATTACATTATGCATCTTAGAAGGTATCATAAAGCTAATTTGGCCTCTTCTTAATCACTTTATCATCTCTCGACAAATCCAGTGGTTCTATTGGCTCTACCATCACATGCTGATAGTCAGAAGGATGATCACTATACTAGAGTATCACTCATATATATGAGCCTCCTAATCCTCACTATCAATATCCATGAAAAATATTCTATATATCTTGAAGGATACCATATTATTCTTTTTTTTCCACAACACATGGGTGTATGATGAACAATCAAATATTCTCTCTAGCTTTCACTTGTGCAAATCCTTCCTCAGAAGTCAATAGCTAGTGAGGACACTTGATATTGAGCATAAATATCGTACTGAATTCATATTTCAATAAGAACATGGGTAGATATTAATCATGTATCATTGTATCCACAATCATCCAACCTATCTTCTACTCTAGACACCATCTTGACAAAATTTGAAAATTTGATTAAAAAACCCTAGCAGAAACTAGGTCAAAATCAAGCTTTGTCAAAAGTATAAACTAATTCCACATGTAGGTATTCCCTGCTAGGGTGCATTCCAAAATATTATTCTTCAATCTGATGTGTGGCTAGAATATTTCAAAACTAAAATCTCTAGTTCCTTGATTTTGATAGAAATTACATCAAAATTGAATTTTCACAAAACTAAAATTTTCTTCCATGGATAAGTGCACCCTGCTAGGGAGAATTGCAAAATGCTCTTTTCAAGTCCAATATATGGAGAGAAATGTCAAAACTTGGAATCCATAATTTTCATATTCGAGTTGAAATAGTCTGTGGAAATGGATTTTATTAAGATATGCTTGGATAACATGTTGAATTTTTATAACTTAGCAATATGGTTTTCAATTCTTGATAATTATTTCACAATGATTCTTCAAATGTTTATTTCATCCCAAAATTTCATTTAACAATGAATATTCACTTGCAATAGAAATAAAAATAAGGATCACTAAATGATAGCCTTGTAGAAGAGACACAAAATTTTACCTTGGGAAATCCAATAGGGAGAAATCCCAAATTTTGCGAAAAAAAAACAATTTTGCAAAAAAACAATTTTAAATTATTTGATATTTAGGACAATATGTTAAATTTTATGCTATTGTAATTGATGACTGAACAGGGTCAAGGATATTTAATGTAATTCTGAATATTTAATTATAAATAAATAAAGGAGGAGACAACAACTTAGGAGAGCCGTTAAAAGAGTGTTTACTGGTCAAATTGGTGTAGGAGACTGGGTGGAGAGAAAATTGACATGTGGCAACATCCTCAAACCTATTCCAACTGTTGCAGGTGGAAACCTCCCTACATTTGGGGTCATTATTCCCCAAGAAAGTGGAATCAGAGCAGGTGGCTCAATTAATGAAAACTGACCCAAAAGACCTAGGCAATCTTTATAAAAATTCACATTGAAGAGAGCTGAGGCTGCTCATTCTAGAGAAGTGATCATTCAGGTCGAATGAATGTACTTCAGAGAAATTCAATGGAAGGGAAAACTGGAAAGTGTTTCAAGGGATAATTACTGATTGATATAGTTACAGCTTTTAAGCTGAAGATCATACTACTGAGAGTAGAGTGTTTACTAAGATTTTGAACTAGTCAGTTGATAGAGGGTTCTACTATTTGCATTCTCCACTAGTTCTCAGCCAAGAAGATTAGGAACAGGCTCGGGGGTCTTGAGGAAGTGTTGATTGAGCACTCTCTAGGAGATTGGTAGGGAGGAACGGCCTCCTAACGCTATTCTCATCTATCCTAAATAGGTTCTATGTTATTTAGTTTTAATGTGATAGTTAAATAAATCTTAGTTCGACTGATATATGTGAATGTTAAAGTTCATTTTTTGAAATGTTAGAATTTAGTATTCTTTTTAGATTGTTAAATAAATGAAGTTGATTTAGAAAAATATGGTTTTAGAATGAGAATAAATTTCTAGACTGTGTTTTTCCACACCTGGAAAACTAGGCCGTACTCTAGCACAGTTAGAATACCTTAAATAGAAGAAAGAAAACTATAAGAGATTGAAAATATTAGATGGGGTAGATTGAAAATAATATATGGGGTTCTGTATATGTAGATAGCAGAGTAATTTATTCAATGTGTAAATTATTATGTAAGAACAGTGTTATGGTTATTTATGTTTACTGTTTAATGAGTATAACTAGGTAAAAATGTTGGAAAAGAAACAATAGAACTACACTAGAGTTATAGTAAAGAAATAGACTCATTCAATAAAAATGATAGAATATACAGTCAAGTATCTAAAACAAGGTATTAATCACACTTAAATCTTTTATCTTTAACTATTATTTAATATATACTAGAATAGGATTATGTTTACAACCCTTTAATAATAAAAGGTAATCAAAGTTACAGAGTTAATGTTTTAACCCTTACATAACTCTGAATCTTTACTAAGTTACAGAACAATAAATAAATGTAAATATAAATATAAACAGTAAATAGAATTAAGCTAAGAATTTACCTATTTTAAGAAATAATTATTTACTAGACAAACTCTAAACCTGTGTAAGTTAAACCTGAGGGTCGAAACCTTGGTTCTTCTTTTATTTTCTTTTATAAACATATTCTATAAAAACAGGATAAACAAATTAAACTAGATGACTATAAGTATGCACTAGACTAGGTACAGTCTATCTCAAGAACTTACAGTATTTTTTACAAACTTTTTTATTTTACAAGAAGGAAAATATTTCATTAACAGGTTAAATAATTTCAATGCCATTGTAACAATGAAAAAGAGGTAAATAGAAACCACACACAACTAATAAATTTAAGAATGTATCTATACGAGGGTTCTTTTTCAGTAAACCGTAGTTATTCTATCTTAACTGATAAGTATAAATATATAATTTTTACCTTACGACTGAGCTTACGGTCTTCACAATAACCTTATTTATTTACAAGATAAATATTTAACAGTAAAAATTATTTCACTGACACTAAAGAAGAGAAAACTTCATTCACGGTAATATCCTTTATAAGACAAGTATAATTTAACAGAGTATTTGAAACAGAGATCAAGTAAAAAACACGAAGACAAGAGAACCCCCATAGATTTAAGAAATCGAGTATGATATTTCTTAGCCATAAGGCTATAAATATTTCTTTTAGAAGTCAGGAAAATTTAAATACAATTCACGGAATCGAAGCCAGAGCTACCCTGCTACATGCAAGGGTTTTAATAACAAAAACTAATTAAAAACTGAAAACCAAGCATCTAAAGACTGGAGGAACCGAAGCCATGCTTCCTTTCCACTGAAAACGCTTTTTTACTTAACCATCACAAACAAGGAGTTGCCACATTTTAGGTAGGGCTTACCCATGTGTCTAGAGGTCAACCAGCATTGGAGAGATTCCTTCCAAGCTTGATTTCAAATTGTAACCTGCAAGCAAACCCGAAGGTTATAGTTAGAAGCTGTATATTCTAATTCTTAAACTATAACTTGAAATTTATAACATTAATATGATAAAATCCTTACTTGAAGGTGAAGGAATCTGAAGCCGAGGAGGAATCAAACTAGCATGACGAACAATGCTTTGAAGAAAAAAGCCTCATGCTCACCTGTGACAGAGGCAGCGGCGTTTACATTCCAATTTACACCAACGATAGAGCAGGTTAAACACTATGGCAAGGGCAACACAAGAGACCAATACTCAAAACTATTGACAGAGTAACACCACTCTCACAACAACATAGTATGAGGCTTGAGAGATACCCAGCTCATATTTTGGTTCTTTCTGTAAGCACTACGTTGGTGCCTTGGTGTAAGTTAAAATTCTTGGAAGTTGGTGATCTTTTGGTCTCCATAAGGAACCAAAACTCTAAATGAATCAAACCAATGTTAGATTAGACTTAGTAAATGAAGATAGTAAGACTATCCAGGATTTAAGCCAGTATCACTTATTACTATTAATAAATGATATGGTAATGTAATCTTGGTACAATACTTGTGTCATGAAGAAACTTGGAAGATCGGAATCGTAACTTGATGACTATTGTGCAAGTGAATATTTATAACTATAATACAATAATAAGCTGATAAATTTCCTCTACTAGAGCATAATTAAAAGTATAGCTAAGGGTTCTATTGTAAGCATGTTCTTGGAAGGCCTTAGATTTATTTCCATGCTTATAAATAGTGTTTTAAATTCTAGAAATAACAACAACAGTAAAATCTTATTTCAGTAAAAGTGTTGTTATACTAAATCAGGAGCTCTATGTAGAACTTGTAAGTACTTAGCTTATAGATGGAAAGAGGAATTGTCTGAAGTAGAAGTCATACTAATGAAAGACATTGATTATGACAAGGTTATTGCTATTTATGACATAAAATTAAAATACTGTCATAGATGCAAAACAAATAAAGAAAAGTTACTTTACCTCATAGTATCCTTGAACTCTAATAATCAATTTTTACTCTGGCATTTTATATATGCTAAAAAAGTACATCTGGATTTAACGCTTTAACAAAATCCTACTTGTTCAAAAATTTACATGTTGAACCTGTGGAAATTGAACTCAGGTGTTAGAACAATTACACTCACAAAAATTACCAATTACACATGCAAATTACACACGAAGGAGACTGAATATGGAACAGAACACTAATCTGTATTGAATAAGTGTACAATGGCCAAACCTATGAAGTCATAGGCTTCCACAATAAATAATTAAATGAGACATTTGAATGCATTGGGATTCCATTTGAATTTGTCAAAAGCAGGCTTACTAAATCTAAGCAAATCCCCCATAGGTGCATAAAGCAGTTTCCAAAACTATCTAGGAGCTCACGAAATGGTAAAATCAATTAGGAAAGATAATAGGTGATGGAAGGACAACTCATAAATTATTTTATTAGGATAAAAGAGTGGAGTATTATGAGGACAAAAAACAAGTTAACTTCACCTAGTCAAACTTTCCCAATTGCCTTAAAACTTAGCAAAAGCAGGCAATAAAGCAAAAAAAGTAGACATGCGCTAAGAAGGCCAGGAATAAAGAAGAATTGATTCCAAGAGGTTTCCCAAGTGCTCCATGACTCATTTTTAGCATGTTTGACCACTTTGGACATGTGGAGGACAACTTGCATAAGGTGGAATATGGAAACTAGGCAAATAAGACAAAAATGGATTAATTAATGTCTAAGGTAGCTAACTATGGGTTGATTATTCTAAAACCCCCCCTTAAGCCTGACTTATGAGTAAATTATCAGAAAATTATAGGGCCTAGAAACAAGGCTTAGTCACCCTTTACATACTCCATGTCCATTTAACCAAGGAAAGAGGCAAACACCCAGTGGGAAAAATCCTCCCTTAAACATGGACAGTAAAAAAAAAATGGAAAATCTTGTCATCAATCATGCTTCACAACATGATCAAAAATCCCCAGCGGTGATTTGGAATTGTTGAATGTCTTCTCACAAAAAACTTTGGTGAAGATGTCTGCTACTTGTTTTGAAGATGAACAGAAGAGTAGGTGAATGGTGCCATCATGCACAAGCTGTCTGATGTAGTGCATATGGATCTCAATGTGTTTTCTTTTCTATCTCTAAACTGAATCATTGTAGATTTGAATGGTAATCTGATTATCACAATAGATATTAGTTGAGTATTCTGATTCAAATCCACACTCACTAAGTAACCCCTGCAACCATAAACATTGAGTTGATGCATTTACAACTCCTCTGTACTCTGCTTCTGTAGATGAGAGTGCAATGGCACTCTATTTCTTGCTTGACCGGCTGATTGGTCCTTTAGTAAGCATGAAAACATATCCTGATGTTGACTTTTGATCTATGTTGTCACCTGCCCAATCATTGTCAGTAAACCCAATCAAATCAAGATCAGATTTAGCTTTGTAGAAGATCCCATGAGTCCTTGTTCCTTGAACAAAGTTAAGGATCCTTTTGGCTTCCCTCCAATGGATCTCATGAGGCTGATCCAAGTATCTTGAAGCCACACTTAATGCATAATAAATATCAGTTCGAGTATGTGTAAGGTACAACAAACACCCAATCAGTTGCCTATACAGTGTATTATTTACCATAGGAGAAGAACCTGGTTCTTCAAGCTTAACTCCTGAAAGGAAGGGAGTCTTGCTTGGCTTGCAATATTTCATATTGAACTTGTTAATAAAATCCAAAGCATACTTGTACTGATGTACTTTTATTCCATGTTTGGTTTGAGCAATCTTGAGACCCAATAATTGGCTCAATAACCCTAAATCAGTCATAGAAAATGCATGGTTCATTGCATCCTTCAAGGAGGCAATTTCATCCTTTGAGCTTCCTGTAATGAGAAGGTCATCTACATACAAGACAATAATCATCAAATAGCCATGAATCAGATTCAAATAAACATTAGGATCATACTTGCATTGAACAAAACTCAATGACAGCAAAAAGCCATCATTCTTGGCATACCAAGCCCTGGGGGCTTGCTTAAGCCCATACAATGATTTCTTTAGCCTGGACATAACATATGGATTAGTAGAAAAGACTTTAGGCTGCTGCATGTAAATATATTTAGTAATATCTCCATTTAGGAAAGCACATTTCACATCCATGTGATGTACCTCCCACTGCTTTGAAGCTGCAATGGCTAAGGCTAGCCTGACGGAGTCCATCTTTGCCACTGGTGCAAAGGTATCATTGTAGTCTATGCCATATACCTATGAGTATCCCTTGGATAACAATATTGCATTATATTTCAAAGGTGAACCATCAGCAGAAAACTTGGTATTGTAAACCCACTTACATTGAACTATATTCCTCCCCGGGGGAAGATCAACCAGCTCCCAAGTGTTGTTCTTCTGGAGTGAGCTGAACTATTCTTTCATGTATGTTTGAAATATTGGATCATGTGTTGCATATTAATATTTCTATGGGTCTTATTCAACCATCAGATATCATTTCTCTTCAAACAAAGGGTCTTTCATACACAGAGCACTCTCAAACTGAGATCTAGTCCTCCTAGGATCACTATGATTTCCAGCTAGTTCTCCAACTGCATGAATGGTATTCTCTGCCCATTTTGGTATTGTATGACTATTAGGATCTACAATTAAATTATCATTATCAGACATATCATAATAAGCAAACTCAAATATCTCTTCACTTACATTCAATGGTCCTGGTGGTGAAGAGGATTCTCCAACTTCCACTGCTGCTAAAGGATCTTCTTGGAACTGAACACTCCTTTCAATGAAGGATTTGTTTGTGCTAAAATTGATCATATTATACCCTTTTTAATCTTTAGAGTAACCAACAAATAGACACTCTTGGATTTCGAGATGCAAAGCCTTCCTCTTTCCTGTTGGAATTCTAGCCCAAGCCCTTGAGCCAAAAATCCTAAAATGGGTCACATCTGGCTTGTGCCCACTCCATGGTTGGAAAGGAGTGATACCATCAAGATGTTTATGAGGCACCCTAGTCTATATATAGGCTGCATAGTTTAGAGCTTCAGCCCAAAACTTTGGTGGCAAAGTCTTAGCCTCCATCATGCAGGTTGCCATCTCTTTCAGTGATCTGTTCTTCCTCTCAGCAACACCAATTTGTTGTGGTGTGTAATGGATAGAATGCTAAATCTAAATACCCAAATATACACAATATTAAATGAACTCAGACTTGAAATACTCAACACCATTGTTAGATCTGAGGACCTTGAGTTTTCTCCTAGACTAGTTTTCAACCAAAGCATTAAAGACTTAGAAGAGGCCAAAAACTTCAGGCTTGTGTTTCAAGAAGTAAACCTAGCAGTACCTGGAAAATCCATCTATGAATGCTAATGCATATTTGTCTTGACTCATTGACATATGAGGAAATGGGCCAGAAACATCACTGTGGATCAACTCAAGAGGTGCAGAGGTTCTCTCATGACTAGCTTTCTCAAATTTATGCTCTGGGTGTTTTCCTCAAATGCAACCTTAATAGACTCCTTTGGAAAACTTAATCTTGGGTAACCCTATGACCATTTATTTTTCACTAAGATCAGAAAGATACTTATAGTTAAGATGGCCAAATATTTCATGCCAAAGCTTAGTTGCCTCATTAGCATGAATCAGAAGAGTAGGGTAGGAAGTGTGAGTACATGTATACCTTTGAAGTGTGATTTGCAACTCTTGCAATGAATTTACCACTTGAGATCTCTGTGATCTAAAATTCATCAAGGGAGAATATGACCTTCTTTGGAGACCCTATGTGGGTCATCTGATACACTGATAAGAGGTTAGAGGCAAGACCTAGAACATACAATACATTGCTGAACTTACCATGGTCAAGATCAATACTCCCTTTGCCCAAAATTTCAATGAGAGAATCATCTCCCAGTACTATTGGTAGACCTTTCAACATGTCAAGTGAGGTGAATGCCTCCTTGGTCGAAACCATATGTCTTGAAGCTCCAGAATCAATGATGAAACTAGGTGAGCTTGATGTGCCAGCAACCAATGCATGAACTCTCTCTCTGTCTTCTGAATTTGATCCTCGTTCCATATTTTTTGAGCTATTAGGAAGGGAGATGCCATTCTTCTCCAAGAGTTGGGTCAGCATGTCAATTTGCTTCTTCATGCACGGATTTCAGGATGATTTCCCTTACTGCAGTATGTGCACCTGCTCATTTCTCCTTTGTTCTTCTTCTGGTGGTTCTTCTTGGAACCATGGGGATCCTCTGGAGACTTGTTCTTGTCTCTCTTTTGATCAGGTGGCTTCTTAGCTTTATTATTTCCTTTTGAATCCACCCTCAAATCTCCAGCAACCAGATCTTGGTCTTTGGAAGGTTTGATGGTGCCCATCATCACCAATTTATCTTGTTCTTGTGTGAGAGATTCCATGAAATATGCAAGGCTAGGCATTTTCCAGGCTTAATTTGTCAACTTTGTGTCATGGAAGGTCGAGAAAAACACTTAATAGTCAGGGAAAAGCTTTGAGAGTATGGCCAAAACCAGTTGCTCCTCCTTATTTTCAATTCCACACTATTTTAGCTGCAAAACAAGGGCTTTGAACTTGGAAAAGTAGAGTTGCAAGGATTCGAAGCTGTTGGGATTCAAGGAGATCAATTCATTTTCAATTTGATGTCCCCTCATCTCATCTGTCATACCAAAAAGCTCAAAAATATTCTCCCATACTTAATTTCATGATGTTAATCCATCAAGATGGAAAAGGAGGTCTCTGGATATGCTGAGACACAGGAGACCATAGGCCTCATCCCTCATGTTGTGCCATTTAATTTTCTTTGCAGCTGCATTGGGCTCTGCTTCTGTTGCCATAGTCACTCTGTAGATGCCTTCTCTCTCAATAGTATCTCCATCTCTGCTTTCCATTCAAAGAATTTAAATGGAGTCAAGATGATCTTCTGAGATTGATCCATAGCTCAGAAATTGTCCCTTCAGTCAACAGAATGCTCCCAGTCAATGATGTCGAACTTGTAATAAAAAATTGGAAGGATATAAATTGATTTACTAAGGCTATGATACCATGTGGAAATTGAACCCAGGTGTTAGAACAATTACACTCACAAAAATTGCCAATTACACATACAAATTACACACAAAGGAGACTGAATATGGAGCAGAAAACTAATCTATATTGAATAAGTGTAAAATGGACAAACCTATGAAGTCATAGGCTTCCAAAATAAATAATTACATGAGATATTTGAATGCATTGGGATTCCATTTGAATTGGTCAAAAGCAGGCTTACTAAATCTAAGCAAATCCCCCATAGGTGCATAAAGCAGTTTCCAAAATTGTCTAGCAGCTCACGAATTGGAAAAATCAATTAGGTAAGATAATAGGTTATGGAAGGACAACTCATACATTCTTTTATTAGGATAAAAGAGTGGAGGATGACGAGGACAAAAAACAAGTTAACTTCACCTAGTCAAACTTTCCCAATTGCCTTAAAACTTAGTAAAAGTAGGCAATAAAGCAAAAAAAGTAGACATGTGCTAGGAAGGCCAAGAATAAAGTAGAATTAATTCCAATAGGTTTCCCAAGTGGTCCATGACTCATTTTTAGCAAGTTTGACCACTTTGGACATGTGGAGGACAGCTTGCATAAGGTGGAATATGGAAACTAGGAAAATAAGACAAAAATGGATTAATTAATGTCTAAGGTAGATAACTATGGGTTGATTATTCTAATAGAACCTATAAGATCTAGAATTCCAGCTGAGTTAGCAATTGCTAAGAAATCCCTAGTTAGAACCTAACTTCTCACCTACTTGAAAAAATGAAATCATCAGTATAACTGGAAGTAACGGAGTGCAGATCATATACATAACATATCAAAATTAATGTGGTATTAGTTTTTATATGTTTGAATTCAATCATTAATTTTGTTAACTGATTCATTTCTCCACTAGCCGCTAGTAGTTATCAAACTGCGACTATAGACAATTAGGTTACATTAAAAAAATTTAATTTTTATGAAAATTTGGGGTTATGACAACACTCCCTCTTATAGTTCCCAAATACTCCATAGGTATAACACTAGATTGATTCTTGACCTTGTCCTCCTCCTCGACCGAAGCCTCCTCCTCATCCTCTGAATCCTTTGCGGAATCCTCCTTGGAGTCCTCTTTATTGAAACTGAGGCTAGGCCATTTGCTACTGTGGTGGGTTTGGTTGTTGTTGGACATAGTGCACAACTTGAACATATTGTGGCTAAGACTGAATGGGCAGTGCTTGATTATAGTGTGGTCGTGGTGCATATTGTGGTTGTGCTACAAGTTGTGGATGAGGTGCAAACTTTGGCTACGTTGTAAACTGCTGCTATGGTTGCACTGGGATAAACTACATCTTGGGTGGAGGGGTATACTATACATGCACTACTGATTGTGCCATCTATGGATGCGCTTGCATTTCCTAGGGGCCCTCACATTTCACAAAGTATGAATCATATGTCCTTTCCTGGAGAAATTCATAAGCTTGACATTTTTTTATCATCATGTCCTACTGACTGACAAAAGGTACAATACCGATTCTTTGCCTTAGTAACCATATTTTGCATGTATTCATAGTTCTCATGTCGATGCCCATAGACCTGACATATGTGGCACCATGGTATACTAGCACAGCTTAATAGGTTCGGGGCTCCTGAAAGAAAATAATTCTAGAACGTGGGACATGTATCCTTGGTGTGTCTATCTGCATGACACCGAGTGCACCAAAGGTCATTATGATATTCCTTGCCCTTCTTGATATCTTGTATTTGGATTGTTATATTTTCCAACTGTGCATGAATATGGTTCATCCTGACCGCGGTTTCTCCTACTGGCGATGCTTTTGATTTCATCGCGATTTCCAAATCCTCGCTCTGTGTCGCAATCTTTTGCTGCATTAGTGATTGTTTGATATGTGGAACAAGCACACTGATAAAACACTCCTTATGTTGAACGTCGCTCATCTTTGTTAGTTTTTCATCACATTAAGCTAGCATTATGATCTTAGGATCTTTTCACTGAGAGAATAACAAGCACAGCAATAAAACATAAGCACATCACAAGAGACAAGATACACAAAGATATTTTCCTTGGGGAAACCATAAAGGAGAAAACCCCACAACTTCCTCTAAGATAGATTCAGCACCAAAACAGTAAGAGATCTCCCAACAGCAGTGACCTTCTAGTCCCAGTATATTTCCTCCTCCACAAGTGCGCCTCACTTAAGAGAGTGAAAGATGTGTGTGATAAATAGAGAGTCTCACTCTCTATTTATATTCTTCTGTTCACTTGAATTTCCATTTCACACGTAGGCTCGACCTAACAAATACTACTCGAGCCTACACCTTAATTAGTGTATAATAACTCAAGTGCCCTGAAACTGTGGGGACTTACCTAATGACTTGACATGACTTGTTTACATTATTAATCCTCCCGATTGGAACATCGGGGCATGACCACATGACTCAAATACATAATAGAAACATCCCAGAATAAACATCGGGTTACAATATATAAGATACATAGAAGAATACATTCCAAAGTTACATATACATCAACACTCCCTCTTAACTAGGAAGGTATTCTTTTGACACAATTTTCAGCACTGGTCTTCTTCTCTGTATCAGCTGGATCATCTTGTCTTCAATTCATCTTCGTCTTCAAGTCATCTTTGTCTTCAAGTCATCTTCACTGGATCTGGATCATCTCTCGATCTGGATCAATATAGAACATCATCACTGGATCTGGATAATCTCTCGATCTGGATCAATATAGAACATCATCATTGGATCTGGATCATCTCTCGATCTGGATCAATATAGAACATCATCACTGGATCTGGATCATCTCTTGATCTGGATCAACACTGCTGGATCATCATTACTGGATCTGGATCATCACTCGATCTGGATCAACACTGGTGCTATCTCATGATTCTTCTCATCTAGGAAGTTCTATAGAGCCAGCCCTTTTTCATGCTGGTTGTAGGCCTACCCTCATGTAGGTCTTTGCCCAGCACTTATATCTGACCTGCTCGTCAGAAAGGCACGCCCAGCACTCACATCTGATCATGTAGTAAACTACAATCCCATCAGAAAGGCCCGGCACTCACATTCACCAGCATGATAGGACACACCTACTATCATCTGTGAAATGGCTCAGCACTTACAACCACCAGCATGATAGGACACACCTACTATCATCTGTGGAAAGGCACAGTGCTCACATCCACCAGCATGGTAGGACACACCTACTACCATCTGTGGAAAGGCTCAGCACTTATAATCACCAGCATGGTAGGACACACCTACTACCATCTGTGAAAAGGCTCTGCACTTACAATCACTAGCATGGTAGGACACACCTACTACCATATGTGAAAAGGAACTGCACTTACAGTCACCAGCATGATAGGACACACCTACTATCATTTATGAAATGGCACAGCACTTACAGTCACCAGCATGATAGGACACACCTACTATCATCTGTGACAAGGCTCAGCACTTACATCCATCTAGGCAGGAACACATCCTGCTCACAATGATGGAAGGGCATGCACTCATATCTGATCATGAGGGGAACACATCCTAGCAATCATATCAGAATGGCCCCCAGTCCTCCTCGACTGAGATACCTGGTAACTGACCAGGCGCCTCCATTCTCCTAGAGAATGGCAGTTGCCCTTACATTTGACCTGCTTATCGGAATGGCCAACACTCACATCTAACATGGAAGGAACTTAATCCTTTAGCCATGAACAGAATGGTTCAGCCCTTACATCTGATCAAGTGGGAACACATCCCTCTATCACATCAGAATGGCTACTCAGTCCTACATTGAGTGTTCCTGGTAACTAACTAGGTGCCTCCATTCCTAGAATGGCAATTGCTCTTACATCTATCCTGCTCGACAGAATGGCCAGCACTCATATCTGACATGGAAGGGAGCAACCCTACCACCATGACAGAATGGATCAGCCCTTATATATGACCTACTCGTCAGAATGGATATGGATCTCAACACTCATATCTGACATGGAAGGAACCAATCCTCTCACCATGACAGAATGGCTCAGCCCTTACATCTGACCATGGAAGGAACCAATCCTCTCACCATGTTAGAATGGCTATGGGTCTCATCACTTTCTCTGGGAGGAAGCCTTGATTTGGAGAACGCCAAGTCTCTCTCTGAAGTACTCGAACTTCATCCTAGCCAATGGCTTCGTCAATACATCAGCTATCTGTTCCTCCATCGCAACATACAGGAGCTTCACTGCTCCTCTCTGCACCATATCCCTGATATAGTGATACTTGATCTCGATATGCTACGACCTGTCATGAAACAATGGATTCTATGACAACTTCACGCAACTCTGGTTTTCACAATGTATACAAGTAGCATCTAAATGGAGATCAAATATATCATACAGTAGCTTCTGCAGCCATACTGCCTCATAACTAGCTGAACAAGTTGTGACATACTCTGCTTTAGCTGTACTTAGTGCCACACAGGATTGCTTCCTGCTAAACCAATAGATCACACCTGATCCCATACTGAAGCAACATCCTGAAGTACTCTTCCTGTCAACGGCATTGCCTACCCAATCTGAATCAACATAACCCTCTAGGTTAATCTTTTGATTCACATCGTACTTGAGCCCATAATCAACTGTACCCCTGCATGCTTTGTAATCATCAGGTGAACATGTTCACAACAAAGCAAATATCTGGTCTCAGGTACATCAAGGACCCAATCATCTGATGATACATCGTAGCATCAACCATCTCTGATGAAGAAACACTTAATAGCTTCATGTTCGATGCCATAGGTGTGGTCATGTAGTCCATCATCCTGAACCTCTTCAAGATCTCTACTGCATACTTCCCTTGTCCAAGGAAGATTCCATCTGTACTCTGCCACACCTCCATACCTAGAACAATAGTGCATCGACACATAACAGGAGCATCACTGGTATTCCGTCTTCAACCTTGAAGCAAAGGTTGGAATCCTCTTTACTCTCAGTAAAGCCTAGAGTAATCAGTAATCTGCCCATCCTATCGTGCCATGTCGAACCTCAATATATTCTATAGTCACTCCCTTTGAAGCATCATACTCCCTCTGTCTTCTGTGCTCTATGCACTGAAAACATTCTGTACCGGAGTGAAAAGTAGCTTCCTATGCTACTAATATTCTATGTGACCGTCTAGTGTATATACTTTCATCTTCAACCTTGTATCAAAGTTTAATATCTTCATCAGGCTCATCATGTATGTGATTAAGCTCTTACTGGCTGCAAATGTCTCTTTGTAGTCTAGGCCTTCTTTTCGTGAGAAGCCTCGTGCTACTAATCTTGCTTTGTATCCCACGATGTTTCCATCTACTGCATGATGGAACTATGAACTTTTCTTCAGGTCTCGATACTGCGCTCTGACATCATTCTTCTTGAACTGGTCTTCCCTTCCTTCTTGGTGGCTGGAAGGTTCTGCATTAATGATGTCATTGCACTTGTCATATTATTCTTCATTTTGAAATGTCGTCACTTGCTCTTTGGAACAAGTCTTCATTCTTCTTTGCTTGTAGGCGATTATGTATGTGGTCTTTCCTACAAGTCAAATGCATTTGTATGGTTAGAACATTTCATAAGGAATATTCATACTGGCAAGTTACTATGCATAAGTATATGATCATGCAACTACTTTAGCCAATACAACATTCATCCATATCTCACTGAAACTTTCTAGATGCCTTCCATCTCTACCAGGACAACATTGAGATTGTGCACTAATCCAATATGTCAGCAAAGAGGTTTCATTCTAGATAAGTAGCAATGGAGAATTTGTATAGCACCATGAGCTACTTACCCATCACATGCATATTAGTAGTATACTGGCATTAATGCAAACATCCTATCATGCATAATACAATAACTGAATATAAACAAATGCATAACAAAAAAATATCATGAAATGACAATTGAATACTTATCTTTATTTGTTTCGTGGGTATACTCCTTCTTGAGCCTTCATCTTCATCGTCTTCTTCATTCATGATAGCATCACGGATCCTGGGTGCTTCTGCTTCTGCTTCTTCAAGTTCTTCAGTAGGTCTCTTTCTGGATTTTTTGTAAGCTGTGTCTTCATCAAATGTTACATCCCTACCGACGTCAATCTTCTTGTATCCTGGAAAGTAGATTCTGTAAGCCTTCGAGCTTTCAGAGTAACCCACAAATATGCCCTTCTTTCCTGAAGGATCTAGTTTTGTTCTCTTCTCTTTTGGAATATGTATGTACATGGGACAACCGAATATTCTGAGATGGCTAACTTCTGGTTTCTTGCCGGAGAAGACTTCTTCAGGAGTCTTGTTCTCGAGTACTCTATGTGGAGTACAGTTCTGTACATACACTATTGTTCTAGCAGCTTCAGCCCAAAGATGCATAGGTAGATCTTGATCATGAAGCATAGCTCTTGCAGCTTCCATGATAGTTATGTTCTTCCGTTCTGCAACCCCATTCTATTGTGGATTATACGGAGTTGACAACTCCCTCTTAATCCCTGCTTCTTTGCATAGCTCTTTGAATTCATTCGAAGTGAATTCTCCACCATTATCTGATCGAATGGTCTCGATCTTCTTTTCAGTATGGTTCTCGATCAAGAATTCCTTGAACTTGCTGAACACTTCATATTTGTTTTTCATAATGTAAATCCATGTCTTTCTAGAAAAATCATCAATAAAATAAACATAGTATGCATACCCGCTTAGTGAGTTTGATGACATTGGACCGCATACATCGGAGTGGATGATTTCTAGAATTCCTTTGGCTTTGCTTTCGTTGCTAGGAAATGTCTTCTTTGTATTCTTCCCTTTTGCACATCCTTTGCAAACTCCATCATGCTTTGCTTGGAATTCTGGAAGTCGTTCAACAGCTTTGCTTGCAATAGGTAGTGCTCTGTAGTGCACATGTGCAAGCCTTCTATGCCAAAGCTCATTTGGCTCTATTGTGTCCTAGATCAAGGCTTGTTTTGGATAGCCCTTCAATTTGTACAATCCTCGTTCTTGTTCTCCAATCACTACCACATCATCGATAGTATTTCCTTTTGGCCACATGATGACTTGACCATGTATGAATGCGACCCGCATTCCTTTTGCATCAATGCTGAAATGAAGATAAGGTTATTCTTGAATCCTGGAACAAACAATACTTCTTTCATTGTTAGAGACTTACCAGAGTCTAGCTTGTATGAATATTCCCCACTACCTATTATTGGATATTGGTAGTCATCTCCTAGTTTCACCTTGTGAGGTGATTCATGTTCTGAGAGTCTTACAAAGGATTCCTTGAATCCTGTCATATGTTTGGAAGCCCCACTTTCTATAAGCCAATCATCACTTCCATGAGTAATGTTACATGTGAGAGCTGATATCAGAACAATTTCGTCCTTGCTTGAAGAATATTCACTTTCATATCTGGATCTCTTTCTGGATGGTTCATCATCCTCTGCAGCATGAGCATGATGTCTTCTTTGGCCTTGACCAATTCCTTCTTGTGAAAGGCTTCTAACCTCGTCTCCCTCTGAAACTAGAACCTCTATACTCATATAGGTGTCCAATCCATTTTCTTCAGAGAGATCAAATACTTCTATGCTTGGAAGTTGTCAACTTCCCCAAATTTGTCACCAAGCTGATGTGATATATCATATTGAAATGAGAACCTCAAATGGAAATAGCAAAGGATTAGATCTTACCGATTTGTGGTGTCCGTCTTTGTCCCGGAGTTCACTGATCTAGGGTTTGTCACGGGAACCCTAATTTTCAAAACTTGGAATATTTCAGATATGATTGGTCAAACAGATATATCTCTTCAAATGGAGCTGTCCAATGTACTCCTTTTCTGAAACCAGTGGAGGGAAGCTCCCGGAACAGGAAGCCCTAATTTTCCAATTTCTTCTGCAGAAATGCCTGTTACTGTTTCTATGATATCTCTGAAATTACTGCTCCTCTATGTCTGAAATTTCTCACTGAGGTAACCTCACATGTCCCTGAGCCAAAAAAGTAGGTTTCAGCAGAATTTGATTCACCATTTGGGATTTATTATCCTTTCCCCAAGGTGACCTGTTACAGGAATGTTCAGAACAGCGAAGTTGTACAGCATGCCACGTGTCACTGGTTCATCTTCTGAGTCTGATATTCAGAACACCAAAATTAAAGTCCGTTCCCTTTTTGGAAGATCTTCAAGAATTCCATTTGGACCTCTGTAGCTCAATATATTGCAGATATCCCCATATGTCCTGTTTAGGGATGAATTCTGGAAGAGGCTGGAACCCTAACTTGGAGAGATAATATCTCCTGGAGTACAGCGAATATGAGTCTGATTTTTAGAGAAAGGATTAATTAGGATTTTATATTCGTCCCCTAAAATTTTCAGCTTCTGAGACATCACCAATCTCGGAATATGGCGACTATACCAAAACTTATCATTTTTAGTATTTAGGGTTTCTACTAGCTCAGGGTCAAACTAGGGTTTGACTTTCCTGGAGTTTCACCCAACCAAATTTCTTGATACAGGTCTCTAAACTTCAGTTTTGGTGAGGAGAACAATCCTATGCTGGTCTCACTCAAAAATTCCTCTTCTGTAGAAAGCCGTAATTTCCACATCGAAACTGAAAATGCTTGAAATTGAATTCCGCATCGACAGAAAGATGCACCCTTCAATGGAGAGTCATCCTAGCATACTTTTGCTGAAAATATGTGGAGTAAGATCCACAAAATAGGAATCCCTAGTTCCTGTAGCTGCATAATGTCTTCTTCTCAGGTTAGCTTTGATACCATGTTAGTTTTTCATCACATTAAGCTAGCATTATGATCTTAGGATCTTTTCACTGAGAGAATAACAAGCACAGCAATAAAACATAAGCACATCACAAGAGACAAGAGAAACAAAGATATTTTCCTCGGGGAAACCATAAAGGAGAAAACCCTGCAACTTCCTCTAAGATAGAATCAACACCAAAATAGTAAGAGATCTCCCAACAGCAGTGGCCTTCTATTCCCAGTATATTTCCTCCTCCACAAGTGCGCCTCACTTAAGAGAGTGAATGATGTGTGTGATAAATAGAGAGTCTCACTCTCTATTTATATTCTTCTGTTCACTTAAATTGCCATTTCACATGTAGGCTTGACCTAACAAATACTACTCGAGCCTACACCTTAATTAGTGTATAATAACTCAAGTGCCCCGAAACTGTGGGGACTTACCTAATGACTTGACATGACTTGTTGACATTATTAATCCTCCCGATCGGAACATCGGGGCATGACCACATGACTCAAATACATAATAGAAACATCCTGAAATAAACATCAGGTTACAATATATAAGATACATAGAAGAATACATTCCAAAGTTACATATACATCAACAATATTGAAGTTGACTCAAGCCATCAATGCCTTAAACCGTTGATGGAAGTCCCAAATTTTTTCAATAGGGAACTGCTTGATTTCTTTCAACTCGGTAATGTACTGAGCCTCAGAATTCAGTTTCTTGAATTCTTCAAATAACCCCTCATGGATCTCATCCAATGTTTTTCGTTGTACCTTCCTAAGGAACCAGCATGAATCTCATGTACCACTCCAGCGCATGACCCCTGAGGATTGTTTCCAGCTGGATTTTCTTGACATCATCACCTATAGTTTGTCGGGCAGTCCAGATCGCCTCGCACAAGAACCAATATTTCTCTGGGTCATCGGTGTCATTTCCATGAAATTTGGTAGCTTCATTTTGTTGCCTACAATTCTGTTCCTTCTTCCTCCAGCTGGTATTCTACTGCTAGACTGTTGCTGACACGTCAGGAAAGTTGATGTAGAATGCACATTTCTTCCTAGTGGTGGAGTAGTGCATGGAGGTGTGGACATGTTACTATTGGGTTTCGATCCTGTCATCCTTCTACGGGTAGCTTGGGACTGGTCATCCTCGTTTTCACTGAAAGGTCACTTTGTCCCATGTTCTTGTTCCTCGTGGCATCACACTTCGATCGCAGCAGGAGCTTCTCCCGTCCTCTACCTCTTCTCTCGAAACCTTGCTCCTCCTCTTGTACAAGCATTTGTTTCCTCGATGACCTTTGCACTTTCACCAGAAATCATGCCCATCTACCCCTTACCTTTCCATGCGTCTCCCCCTTTCTTCTTGGTGCCTACATCCTCAGCACACCAAAGTTCCACTACTCTTGGTCCATTTTCAGAATATCTTTTCCATAGATAAGCTCTTTAATAGATAGTTGCAGATAGAGCAAAAATCTACCTCGCGGTTCGTTGAAGAAATCTGTTTCTGCTTCTCTAAAGGACTTATTGGTATCAACTGCAAAATCGGTAATGCAGCCCTCCAATATACTATCCAACCACACCTCAATAGCTTGCGATGCCTTATTATATGTTTCTTGTAATTCCTGGATCAACTCTAGAGCCCAGGATGTCAACTCTCCTCCTTGGAATTTTTTCTTCTTAGAAGCGAACTTCACTATCCATACATGCAAGATGACAGGAAACTCACAGAAGAACCATTCATGAGGACCGTCATGAATATATCTATCCAAGCAATTTCCCGTCGATAGCTTTGGATTCTAATTTTCACCTTCAGCAAAATCTCATATTTTTAGACCAAACCACCCCTCAATCTCTGGACAATTTGGATGCCAAAACATATCCTCCTTTCAATCGCAACTTGGTCCCAGCAACAGAACCATTTATTGGTGAAAACCCACCAACAAAGCCTCGTCGACAGGGTTTCTTACTCCATCAATGCCCAACCAACACGATCTCCCTGAACACTGGCCTAGATAGGTTTCAGCTTGCCCAGCACAATACGTAGAGCAGACGAAGTCTCACCCGAGGTGTTCAAGGGAGAGATGTCAGAACCAAGTTTCGGTAGTAAGAAGGGAAGATATGGCATCCGATGGGTATAGCAGCATAAACATCAAATTATAGAATTAAGACAGTGATCGTAATTTATATTCATCACTACATATCTAACAAGTCGCATTATTCAATTGTCGCAACAGTATCATCACAGCAGTATAAAACAACTTAAACCGTACATTATCATAAATGCAACCGAATTAGAAGAGATCGCGGAGACATCAGTAAATCATAACAGAATTGCGATAGAATTGGAATAGATCACGGTATCACAAATCATGACAGATTCAACACACTTCTCATTATTATCACAATAGAGGAACTAGGAAAACAAAAGACAATCTCTATGCAACAACTGTCATATCATATTAATTCTGCGCAATACACCCAAAAGAGACAATTCTTCTCCATAGCAGGAGACCAAATACATCACAAAAATCCAGTTAGATTGCAGATACAATAGAAGACTCTCCAAAACCATAAACATATCACACCAGACTTCATGCAATTATTTCTAACCTCTAATAGCTCTCGATCATCTTCATCATGATGATAATGTTGATGTTTATTACAATTGCAAAATTATCTCTATATATAGGCTTGCGCCTTTGCATTGAAGGTCCACTTCTAACTAACTTCTAACTGCTAATGACCTATGGTGACAAATATTGGTCAAATAATATATTAAATATTCAAAAATAGCTATCTTTCTACCCATCGCGCTGATCTGTCCTTGCACAGTGTCATGTGAGCTTGCGCAGCTACCACGATGCTGCATAACTCACTTAGCAAAACCCCTGTCGACATGTACCACTACGATAGCAGTGAGGTTCATCTTTGAAAACATTGTGACAAAGTTTGGGTGTCCCAAGATCTTGAGGAATGACCAAGGTAGTCACTTTATCAACCGTATTGTGAGAGTGCTAACTGAGGAGTTGTAGCTACAACATAAGAGGAGTACACCATACCATCTGCATGTGAATTGGACTGTCAAAGCATTCAACAAAATTTTTGAAACAACACTAACAAAGGTATGTAATGATAATTGTGATGAATTTGACTTGAAATTTCTAGCAGTGCTATGTGCCTATCGCTCCACTTGCAAATGGATGACAGGACAGGTACCATTCAAGCTGATATATGGGAAAGAGGTGGTCATTCCCATGGAATAAATTGTTCCTAGTTTACGCATCATTGCGGTGATGGGCATGGATGATGTAGGAGCATTAGAAGAACGCATTGCACAGTTGGTCTAGCTTGAAGAAGACCATTTTATTGCATGCTTCCACTGGCGGGTTGTGAAGGATCGACAAAAGGTATGGCATGATCACCATATTAAGAAAAAATAGTTTTTGGAAGGAGATTTGGTGCTATTATACGACATCAAGATCATGAAGCATCCAGGTAAGTTACAGATGCACCGGTTAGGACTGTATCTTGTTCCTTCCATTACTTCTGGAGGTGCAGTTTAGTTACAACAATTGGATGGTGCAGTCTTGGCGATGCTCGTCAATGGGATTCGCTTAAATCCCTATAGGACAGGGCCAGAGTTGTGCACTGCTTGAGGCGCTATGAAAAAATATATATTTCTAGCTAGCAGCAAGGCAAGCCTAGGGGATGAGGTTCCGCAAGGATAGGAGTTAGTAGCGATGGAAAGGAGATCACCTATGACAGCTGTAGGGTTGTGGGTTGGTCAAATCAGTAATAAATATAGGTAGTTAAAACAATTATCTGGCGGTGCTTGTTGAAGTGATGCGCATTAATGATCGATTCGACCGTTAGAAGAGTAATATTGCTAGTGGAGTTGGCGTCATTACTACTGGATTTAGTCAAGATGGAGATCGTAGATTTGGCAATGATGAGTGTGAATTGGGAGGTGCCTATAAAAAGCACACAAAAAGTGGGAGGAAGGCATTGTTCAGTTGAGCGAGTAGAGTGTTGAGCAGAGTGTGAGTTGTGCAGTTGTGTTATGATATTTTGGTGAGTTGCAGAGTCGAAGGGTTGAGTCGTCAGGTGCATTGTAAGTTTTGGGGCATGAGGCATGCTGAGCGACCTCGACGCAATTGAGATTTACAGTGAAAAAGAGTCCCCTATTCGGCCCATGACTATTGAAGAAGAAGTCATGAGAATGTTAGTTGGATCATTCTCCATCCCTAAGAGAAAGCGGTAGGATCATAATCCCAATTCCACGCCGCTACAAAAGAGGCATACTCACGCTTTAGCTAGAGTGCAAGGAGAAGGGACTGCACAAACTAGGTCGTTGAGCTCGAGAGCTATAGAGTCTGTGATGCCTAGGGGTGTCTTTGTTCATGATATCTTGGGATATGTCACTCCTACATGTCCGAGAGAAAATCCAAGCTAGCCTACGAAGAATCAGAAGTATCCAAAAATATTTCCACCACTGCCAGAAGGGATGACTTGCTCAATCGATATCATCCCTTCCCTAATCAGATTAAAGTTTGAGGACCATGATTTGTTGTTACTTAGATATGTCTGGGATGTGCCCTATCAGTCAGTTCCAATGGTGCTTGGTGCCCCAATTCAGCGGATTCCTTAGCCATGGGCGAGGGGTTTGGACAACTTTGGATTGTTGGGGCTCATCAATATGCCTCATTTTTGGGTGACTGAATGAAGCCCATGCATGTGTTAAACAACTATTGGACTATTTTCATGGTGGGACACTTTGGTTGAATACACCCATTCCTGTCATAGTAGACTTAATTACGAGCATTACATGATTGTCGAAGGCCGGGGAAGATCCGATGCAGTATATCCGTGGGAGGGATACCGAAAAGAAGCTTACCAAGTAGCTGAAGGAGCGCTTTGGCTTACAACGAGATGGTCATTCCTACCATTTTGATAGCATTAACTCGCAAACAGTGCATATCGGGGAGAAAATTTTGGCAAGCAAGGTTGTTTGGGGGAATCGACCAGTCCAGTGCAACTCAAGCATGGTCGCATGCACCCAAAAATGTGCAGAAGGCATACAAATGAACTGGTCCTTGTTCTTGCTTAACCAGTTGGTCGAAGATGCTCTC
The DNA here is from genome assembly GCA_001517045.1 of Pseudotsuga menziesii. Lineage (NCBI taxonomy): Eukaryota > Viridiplantae > Streptophyta > Pinopsida > Pinales > Pinaceae > Pseudotsuga > Pseudotsuga menziesii. Next base: position 302,127 of record LPNX010261988.1, read on the forward strand.
GCTGCTTAGGTTGGGTAGCCCTTTTCATATAGTTGGCTATTAATTCTCATTGCATTTTTATCCTATATGGCACCTGAATATTACCAACCAATGGATATTGATGCGATGAAGGTGTGTCGTGGTGCATGATATCATAATTTGTGGTGGGTTGAGGAGCCCAATCGATAAAAAGACTATGCAATTCACTTTTGGGTCTATTAGGAAGTGCTTCAAGCTATCACTGTCACAGTTCCTCAATTATCTATTTACACAGTGTCCAAGTATCATCGGCTCATTCAGTTCACTATCGGGCCACATTCCATTTACATTTAGGCACGGTGGGACCCCAACAAGTAGTGGATACCTCTAGCTTACAAATTCATGGCTAAAGAATTGGATGCTATTGTTCAAGAGTCGCCAACTAAATGGCACAAACCTATGAGTTAGGAGGAACTTTCTAAGGATCCGCCACCTAATGCCCCGGAAGAGCTTACCCAAAAGGAGCTGAGTGTTCACGACTCTGACAATGAGTCATAGACAGACCCTGAGGTTGAAGCACAATGCATGCAGGAGGAGACTCATGCCAAATGGAACTAGGAATATGATGCTGGAAGTGGTATCCAGTTGGGGATGGAGGACCAACTACATTGGCTTATCAAAGCAGTCATTGGCTCCTCTGAGGTTATGAAACAGGAGATCCGTGAGCCCAACCATGAAGAGTTTGGTGTTGTAAGAGATAGGTTGAATTCAATTTTTTATATTTTTTCTGGGCATACATCCATAAGACATGTGATGCAGGAAGTGCTGTCGATCAACACCAAGCCTCGGGCTAGGAACGTTCAAGTTCCCTCAACTACTATTGATGCAAGGAGTGAAGAAGTACACCAATTACTATGGCTGATCCAGAGCATTGCTTTGGAACTGAACAAGTTTCCAGCCCCAGCACTGGTGGAGCTACAACATGTTTCTACCCAGGAGTTGGCGGATGGGAGAAAGGAGCTGACTGATGGATCATGCAGTCACAGAGTGCAGCCAAGAAGCTGGAAAAGGAAGCAGAGGAGTTGTATCAGTTCAGGGTGCAGGTGGAAGAAGAGAAGGTATGAGAAATAGATGCATTGAAGGTGATGTAGGATGAGCTACAGTGCAAGGCTGCTGAGGAAATTATGGAGCTGAAGAAGGCACAAGACCATGTCATCATTGAGAAGGCACAGCTGTGCGCAAGTGATGGAGAGGTCGAGCAAGCAGTTGATGAGGCTTGTCAATATATTTTTGAGAGCACGACCAATCTTACTGCAGTCACTAAGGCCAAGCGACTTGGGGAAACCATTTTCAAGCTCAAGGACACCAACCTACTGCTTAATTCCCTAGTCCATCCAGAGACACCGTCAGAGCAAGTTGCTAAATGAAGACTTCCATTGAAGAGATAGTGGATCAATTTGAAAACATGGAGTAAGAGGCCAAGACAATCATGGAGGTGATGACATAGTTTTGGCAAAGTGTTGTCCAAGATGAGCAGCTCGACCAGCTAACCGAGCAGGCGAAAGAAGCTGAAGGAAAACTAACAACACTAAACACAACATTGCTAGCTCTACCACTCATGTTACATATCACACTATTTGAGGAATTGAGGGACTTAGAGCAAAGAGCTTCCCATGCCCAATAACGCCAACAAAAGCATTGTGCCGAGTTGGATGAGATCCAAGAAGTTGGTGGGCATTTGGCTTTCAAAGCAGGTGCAACACTGCAAGTGGTGTAAGAAAATCGGCAGATGGTCGATGACAAGGTTAGGACAGCCCACCATGTGCAGTAAGATTTGAGTAATTGTCAAATCCCTATCGACAAATTCCAGCTCCATGTTCACGAGAGCATGTAACAATTTGAATATTTCAAGGCCCAAACATTGGCATATACCTTGTCAACTTAACATGGCTCAGGGATGAGCCATAAGACTATGTTGGGGGCTTGTTGGTAGTGGTTTTCATAAGTGAGTTGCACAGCATCACGGTAGCTGTGCAAGCTCACAAGACAACGCGCAAGGCCAAATCAGTTTGATGGGTAGAAAGATAACTATTTCTAAATATTTAATATATTATTTGACCAAGTTTTGTCGCCATAGGTCATTAGTGGTTAGAAGTTAGTTAAAAGTGGACCTTAAATGTAAAGGCGCAAGATATATATAGAGCTAGTTTTGCAATTGTAAAAAAATCAACATTATCATTATGATGAAGATGATCATGAGTTATCAGAGGTTATAAATAATCGCATGAATTCGGGTGCGATCTATCTATCATTTTGGAGAGTCTTTTGTTGTATCTGTGATGTGACTGGATTTTTTTATGTATTTGGTCTCTTGCTATGAAGAAGAATTGTCTATTTTGGATCTATTGTGCAGAATTAATATGATATGATAGTTGTTGCATAGAGATTGTCTTTTTTTTTCTTGGTTCCTCTGATGTGATAACAATGAGAAGTGTGTTGAATCTATCATGGTTTATGATGTCATGATATATTCCAATCCTATCACATTTATGTTATGATTTACTGATCTCACTATGATCTCTTCTAATTCGGTTGCATTTCTGATAATGGATGGTTTAAGTTGTTTTATACTGCTGTGCTGATACTTTTGTGACAAATGAATGATGTGACTTGTTATATCTATAGTGACAAAGATAAATTACATTCATTGTCTTAATTCTGTAATCTGATGTTTATGTTGATATACCCGTCATATGCCATATATTCGCTTCTTACTGCCAGGAACTTGGTTCCGATAGCTCTCCCTTGAACACCTCAGGTGAGACTTCATCCACTCTGTAAATGTTGTTGGGAAGGGTAAAACCTATATGGGCCGATGCTCAGGGAGATCGTGCTAGTTAGGCATTGACAGAGTGAGAACCCCTGTCGATGAGGCTTTGTTGGTGGGTTTTCTCCAACACTATTTACCGATGGAATCTATGTTTTTTTCACCAAATCTAACCAAGGGGGCACCCAAAGAGGCCTCACACTATGGCACCTAATACCCCGAGGAGTCTACTACCCTGTTGGAGGAGCTTGATGCCAACAGGCCCATGAATCAAACCCCCGACCTCCAGAATAGAAACCTCTTGTCAACTGGGGCTCAACCTACTGAGCGAATTGTTTGGGCTTCCCATGGAATCAATGTTTAATGGCTTCTACAAAACACCTCTACTATTTTCACACATTTATTTAAAAAGCTCCTATTCTAATATGACCTCACAGAATTTGTATTTTTGAGGTTTACATAGCCACACATTTTTCAACTCACTGTTGAAGAATGAAAACTATTTGATATAGCAATTTGGATTTGACTTCAACGGGATGGAGGGTTTTGAATAGTGACATCATCTGCACTGGGCAGGTCCAAAAATTCAATAGAAATGTATAACATAACCCATTTGACTCAGAAACCATGCACATACCATTGTATGGCCTTTCTTTGAGCTTGAGTCTAACATCTGAAAACAAAACTGGATAACCAATACCTTACCACAACCCTAACTTCTTTGTAAAAGCAATTATTCTTAAGATATGACATAACTTCAGTTGCACATTATGATATTAGTAGTGACACTATATAGTTAGCTGAAAAACAAGGGAATAGTGTCCATTCCAACAAACCTTATCCACCGAGTGTGGGCTAACTCAATGCATCACAATACAGTTATATCAGCTTCAAATGTCAATTTGGAGCAAAGGTATCCTACACAACTTGTAATCAAAGTGAGTTAACGAATTGTTTGATTGGATTTAAGTACCAATAATTTTCTTCAACATTGCCAAATCAGTTGTAGTGATTTTATTTTAGTCAACCCTCCTTTTGTTTGTCTAATGCTACCCCTATCAGCATTCCTGTAGTGGTCAACTTGTCAATATCAATTTAGATATCAACTTAAGTGTTTTCTTCTATTCTGAAAACATTTTCTCATGTCCAACAAAGTAATTCTTCTCCAATTATTCTTGCATACAACTCTCATTGTTGGATTCTCAATTTGTCTAGTAATATACCTTAACATTCCACAAATCAAAAACTACAAACATGATTTGATACCAAACATTGATCTAAATTAGTCAAGAAAAATTCATACCTTGTTTAGAGTGTCTGTGCATCTGTCATCAGTGAATTCCACAAACATCAACCAATGGCAGATAGGAAGCCTTTTGTGCCGAGGAAACTTCTGTGTACTGGAGTTTAAAGTTTTGCTGTTAATGTGCCATCAACTTAAATTGTAAGGATAGCATGCCAATTCAGAACATTCGATTGTGGGGATGAGAATAATTTCTTGAATTGATTATTTGTTGGAGATTTGATGTGTTACGAATATTTAATGTCAACCCTGTAATAAATCCACCAGAAGTGCAGAGTTGGAATTGTATTTTCTGTCTTTCAATACTTAGACCAACCCATTTCTAGAGACCATCTTTTGGCTCCAATTCAAGGTAGTGACCATCCTATCTACCAACATATTTTTAGCAACCAACAGTGCTTATTTAGTTATGCTGACAATGTATCACCCTTTGGGTTTTTATCTTCTTGGTACGTGTGACTGTTTTTATCTCTCCTTCACACATGTGGATTGTTGTGAGGTTAGAATGTGGTTTGAAGGAATTCAAGGGCATATGTGAGGGTTGTCTCCACAGAAGGCGGCCCTTTAGAGTTTAATATAGTGACCCAAACCCCATTAGGTTCATTCTAGGTAGGCCCAACCTATTTCAAGGGATAGTACAACCCTGTTTAGTCCATTCACAGGTCACTAGAATTTTTCCTGGGGTTACCTCAGTGATTTAGTATCCTAGTCAGGGCATATGTAGCTTACATTATCCCTTTATAGGGCTTACATCAAAACTGTCAAGGTATTAACAAGCAATCCGAGTTTATCGATGTACACCAGAAGCATACCTAGCCACACAAAGACTTGCTCTAGGAAGTTAGCAGCTTACTCAACCATTCTCAGCTTCATCAAAAATTGTATAGTACTATCACTGTCCATTTCTCTTTGGCATGCATGCCCTAGGGGAAGATTGATGAATATAAATGTCTGAATTTTTTCTTATCTTCTCATGTACAAACTCATTCATCTCATAATAAGGAATATTTTCAAATGTTCAAATGTATATTAAGAGAAAATATGTCAGATTTATAATACATAGATTGAAAATAGAATGCACAAGGGACAACATACAAACTTTGAAACTATATACATGTCGCACATGAGTACATTTAGATATTGGATTAATCTTCATAAAAACTAAATATTTAAACTAAAAAAAGTACATACCTCAATGCTCCCCTGCTTGCTGACTTTGTTTCCTTTAATTCCTAGTGGATCTGCACAAATCCAACAGAGTTTATAGATGTTAATTACGAAAGTAAACCTCGAAACTTTTACTTTAAAAATATTCTTGCAATTTTATAAATATGATCTTGGTTGACATAATAACTTTCCTATAATCTCTATAGTTTGTGGAGTTGCAGACCTTATATCACATCCAATCAATAGGGGTACCTGAATGATATCACATTTGATTATCATCCAACATGAGACCATGAATGTGAAGAATATTAGAAATAAATTATTAGTAGAACACACTTATATATCAAAAGAAATGAATACATTGAATTTATGTCAATTCTGCTATGTATGCTTTGTTTTTCTATCTTCTACTCTATTCTTTTTCCAATTGTGTATGTTTAAGTTTAGCCTTCTTTTCCATTTAGTTGTTATCACACATATGTATAATAATGTATTTTTAATTTATGATTTTTTTATTCAGTTTCTAATAGATAATGTGACATCTTACAATCTAGCAATTTTTTAACTTTCATTAAAGCCCATATGTTGAAGTGTGTATGGTATTCCTCGAGGCTCAATTTTCCATTTCCAACTTGTCAGGATCTAGTTTAGGAAATGACCAAATACATAGAGAAAGTTGGAATTATAGATCGAAATTCCTCATACAAAAATTAGCAATAGAATTTTGACCATTCACATGATATCGATAGAGTTTTTAGTTTATTATTCCATCCACCAGGCCCTGCATAAGCTTCCCACTAGTCGTCATGGTAAGCTCTAGATCTGATACTGAGAGAAATAGTGTAAAGTCAAATTATTGTAAGGAGAAATTATGCATTATACATAGTAATGTATATTGCTCAATTTAAAATATTTAGAAGATACCATGCCCATGAATATATGCATTCTATCACCTTTTCCATTTGTCTTCAATGTCTCCTGTAGTTCTCCAACTATTTTCTATCTTGAGTGCCTAAGTTGTAGGATTTTACTCACCCCTGCAGAAACTAAATATAAGAAACCAAGGTTTTGGGTGATCGTGCTTTTATTAAATGCATTATTATTGTTTACAAATGAGTCTTACCATTTACACATTGAATAGAATATAGGGAAGCTTTAATTTCTAAGAGTTTCACTCATTTTTGGGTACCTACATGTTTTCTAGACAAATTCAATGTTATAGAAGTTTAAACCCATCTATAAAAGGCCCATTGATCAAATAAGGTAAAAACAGATTATACATATCTAAAGCATTTATGCCACCATTAAAGCAGTTATCAAATTTCAAATATTCTATCCCCTGAACATTCATCCACAAAATAGCCAACCATTTTAGTACTACAATGATGGCATGCTTCAATAAATATATCAAAGAAACAAGAAAATGTATTGGAAAGAAGTTACCCATGAAGAAAATTTTCTTGCATCTTGTTCCTGGTATCTATCATGTCCCTCCCCTGAAGGGGCCTCGAAATTGTTGACCTTGTCAAGTGTCCAGGGGTTAAGCATTGAATTAATTAACGATGCCTAGGAGTTTTCATTATTTAAAACTATGGAGGCATGTAATTTCTAAATTCATGTTATTTGTAATTAGTTAATTATTATGAAAAATAATTAATGGTGGAAATGATTTGTCAAGGAAGGAGGGTGCATTAGGAAACTTTCCTAGGATGGGAAAATGGAAACAATGCAAAAGAATGAAAAATAAACATGTCATAGAAAATATACAAACTATCCAAATTAGTTTCCAATTTGGTGCAAGGATGAACATAAAGGAAATATTACCTTATGCAAAAAATTGCTAATTACTCAAGGAGGGTGCAGTTTCTATTTTGGACCGAAGGATACAAACATGGAAACATTTACTAAGCTTCATACTTGCTATTTTTCTCATGGGGGTCGAATTTGAATTTTCGGTTTTGTTATACAAACAAGGAAACATCATTTGCAAACCAAAATTGCTAATCCCATAAAGGAGGGCCACTCATGGCTTAGGAACAAGATTGGAAAGTGGGTTACTTGTTCAATGGATGAAGGGCTTACTCAACAAGTCACCCAAGGTCTACTTAAGGGAATTTCTAAATCCATTATTCAGTTTGTTTAATGTATGTTTTGTAATTGTTTGAAGCTTAATCTTCATTTTTGCATGGTGATCCTCAGTCTCTTGGGTGATGTGCCCCAGGTACCTTGTTCTCCTTCTACCCTCTTATTCCCTTCTCATTGCAGGTTGTATTGGAGCTATGGAGTGGATATCATCCATTAATGGAGTGTTATTGTAGGTTCTAAATCCATTTCCATTTTAGTGGAGCACATTAGAGTGATTGGGGCACTCCTCCATTGGAATCTCATAGCTATCTTCAAGATTTCCTCCTTTTATGAGAGATTGATGATTTAAAGTGATGAAGAGTGATTGATGGATATCTTCCATTAATTGAGTTTATTATCAGTATCAGTCTCCTAACAGTGCCAATTTTTCTGTAATTTTCTAATAGTTTTCCATTACAATGTCTACCTCAAATTCTAGTTTTCTAGCCTTGTAATGAAGACTAAATTAATAAGTAAAGATATGAAACTCCTGTGAGATTGAATCAGTCATTAATTCTATGAAATAATGCATTCTTACCTTTTTTCAAGTATTACATATTTTTTAATAGATCCGATTTACTTTGGAGAAGCATTTCCACACCCTAGCTAGAAATGCATTAAAAATGACTAGTTTTATATTTTGAATGAATTGAAGGACTTAAACCTTTAAAATTTTATTTATTTCACTTATGAACATTCATTAAATTCATACTTAATACCTTCCATGTATTAAACTAATTTTTATTAACTTTGTCCTTGTGTTTGGAAGTCCCAGAACGCGAGTCTAGAGTGTAGTCCAAGGGATTGGTTTTCCGATCCAATGTCCTAAAATTCACAAACATATCATTTACCTGAATAAAACCTTTTATACTGTAATATAAATTTATATCAGATCCATATTCAGTTTCCCGAATCCTCTGGATGAAAAATACTGAACTACTCTTCCTAGTTTCATTGTTTGGTGGCCCAAAAGCGTGGGAGTGGGCTTCCGCGGTGCGGATTCTAAAAACTAAATGGATCCATATATAAATGTGTTAGGGAAGAGAAAATTATATTTATGAAATATTTTTGGTTTCTTCCCACTTCCCACTCCACTTTCCTACAAAATTTCCCAAAAAAATCTCCCGATTTTCCATTCTGAAGAGGCTCTAAGTGGTTTAATTCAAAATTCAGAAATTTTAATTTAAATTAAAGAATTAGATAGTGTTAAAGTATTCACAATAGACTTGGGAAATTACAATTGTATCAAATCACTTTCCTTCACTACTATGGAAAGTGATCTCTCAAGGAAGAAATTTTGTAGATCACCAATTCAAGTTGCGACCATGAGGGTTGTACTAGTAGTTGAAGGTGATGAATTGATCAGTTTGTTGAAGAAGAAGATGTGATATATGTTAATGATGAATTTCAAATGGAAATAGACAAGTATGGTTACTTTTGTGACCATAGGGAGTATGAAGAAATCAATGTTGAACTACCCATGGCTATTCATAAGAAGGATCTAACAAAGATGATAGATGCAATTGAAAACTTTCCCTACCACTACAAAGAGTATCTTTCCTTGGGGGAAGATATTTGTAAATAAATTCATTTCAAAGAGTTTATTTATTGAATATTTGTATTTGAACCCAAGAATGTAGATGATTACCTTTTTGAGAGCAACAAATCATCCATAGAGGAACGAAGTTGTTCCATCTCTCAGAGCAATGAGGAGGAAGAAGAAAGAAAAAGGGAAGAGTCATCAAATACAACAACATGTTCAAGCATTATGAGATTCTTTGGTTTTTATTCAAGAAGAGTATGCAATTAATTATCATAGTACCTTTCAATAAGGAGAAACCTCAATTTTCTTGAAAGAATATGCTCCAAAAGATCTTGCTTGTTTCCCATTACTCCAAGAAGAGAATGAGAATGACTGCACTTCCAGTTTCCTTGTGAGTGATCTTCGAACCACTGCTAAGGATGTGGGTTCATATGGTGGTGGAAAGACATATTTTGTATCAGATCCAAAATAATAATACAAATAAGAGTTACAATCACCTTGGGATCGACGTAAGGAAGAAGAAGCCAAGGCCACACCGCTTGGGTGTGAAGCAGAAAATTAGGTGGAGGAGAAGGCCACCTTAGTATCACTTTGGGAAGATGGAAAGGTGAAGAACATGGAAAATAAAAGTTATGTTTTTTTTTAGAATCCATGTACACCTGAAAATATCTGATCCATGGAAATATAAAAAATATTCACTGGCATTTGAGGACTGCAAAAGGAAGGCCAATTGTGAGGGAGGTAAATTCACTCCTAGTTTCCCTGTTGGTGATCACATAATCAGTATAAAGAAGAGAGAGGGTGTCATTGGTGATAATATGGTGAATGAATATTTTGGATTAGATACAGAATAGGAATAAATAGAAGATATTAATTCATCATATGAACTTCCCAATGAAGTGGAAGACAAGCCCCCACGAGCTGGATGTGAACAAGGAAAATTGAAAGAGAAAAATATGATGCAGAAAGATAAACACATTTCATAATTTTGGACTCTATTGCAACATGATGAAGCTGTAATGACAAGGAATGAAATGATTTCTAATCACATTTAATTCAAACCTTCAAATATTCCCTCCACTTCACATCATGGATGTGAGTGTGCATAAAATTCAAAGGCTAGCATGTATGTTGAGGATGAGTTTTGTGTGGTGGATCCATGCCACAATAAAAATGGTCATATATGTCAGCTATTAGAAGAAGAAACCTTGCTGGAGGATATTCTTGGTGAGCCACCTCATTTGAGTGGATTACTAAAGGATGACATAAAAAATCTTAGGGAATCCATGAAAAACTTTGTTGCCATCAATGCCTTGGTGGCAAGATGTTGTTAGAAAGCTTCTGGTGGAGATATGGAAGAAGAATCCTTTCTGGAGGAGTGCACAGAATTGAAAGAATGAATGGCCAAGATGAAGGAGAGCTATATGAACTTAATATCTGATAGAGAATATCTACTCATGGTGGATGAAATGTACCATAGTGCACTCAAGAAGGAAGAAGAAAAATCAGAAAATATCACTAATAAGTTGGAGATCACCAGCAACTTATTGAGCAGCACACAAAGATCCCTTCAAGATTCAAAGTTGCATATCTGTCAACTTCACAAGGAGTTGAAGATGCCACAACTTTCATGCTGCATGGAAGGAAATGTTTTTGGTATAATGGAGGAATCTGATGTGGAGGACAACCATGAGGGAGGAGAAGATTTGCAAGTGCTTGTGAAAATATGGGCCAAGCACTCATTGAGATTGAGATCAAGGATGAAGTGATGTCCGATCACATTCAATATGGATCAGAAAATAAAATTCCTTGTTCATCCATTTATTGGGTAGATAGAGGAACCTTGGGAGGTAAAGAATTTTATTTCTGCAATAAATTTTTTGTTGTGACTGACATTGTCTTGACAAGTGAACAAAAAAAAGACTTATTTTGCATCTATTATATACCTCACATGTAATATCCCAAATTTGGAATTGGGTCACAATTTCCAAATCACATTTTCCATATTCATGAAATTTGTCAAATGGATGCTAAAAGTCAAATAATTGCCACGGAGGAAAATCACTAGTTTCCTAGGTTGGGGGTGGAAGCTTTGAGATTTGGAATTAGGGGGATAATAAATGATGTTTATAAATTAGAAGGGGATAAATATTTAATAATTTATATTATTAAATAAATACAAGAGAAAATGGAAGTGGCAATAGAGCATGAAAACACATGGAGACTAAGGGGCCCACACTAGCTAGAATTCCTATGTTAAATGGTATCTTTCTCTTGTAATTTTGAATATATGGGAAGCATAATGTTTTGGGATGGATTATGAGGTTAATATAATTTTAAATATACTTCAAAGGTATAATTTGGGATTAATTGTAACTTACATGGTAGAGGAAGAGTCAAATGGGAGTTTCATGGACAGTTGGCTAGATTCTCCTTGCATTTATGACAGCTATGACACCAATGATGGAGATTCTATGACAGTTATGACCCAATTCATATCTGAAGGATAAAATACTGACATACTGACATTTCAGGCATGAATAGAGCATCTTGGAGGTCTAAATCAGGATTTGGAGAAGGCCAAGAGGCTCCTACTCAAATTTGGGAGAAGAGGGAAGGTGAAGAGAGAGGCCACATGGCATAGCATGAGCAGCCACACCAATCGACTTGGATTTTGTTTATGGATGGATTTGGAACATTATAATACCAATAAATTTTATAAAATATAGGGATCAGCCATGAGAAAAATCTTTTTCTCATTTGTGAAATTCTAATTTGTGAATTGTGAGAGCTAGTGGATGACTAGTTTTCTTGCTTAAGCCAATTTCAAGGGTGAAAGATTCCCATCCTAGTTGATGTTTGGGAAGGCCACTCAAGTATTTCATGGAGATTTAATGGAGTCATATTTGCAGGTGTAATATACATTAAATAATGTGGATTCTTCCATTGTAGCACTCTCTCTCAACTATTTCCAGTTTTCACACCATATTCATGCCAATGGAAGGATTGCGCTTTGGGTGAGATATTGATCTCTTTGGGGAGGATTATAATGATCATTATCTTATTTTATGATTTATATTATATTTATTTCATGTATATAATAATATCAGTTCTAAATACCCAAAATAATTCATATAAAAATGTTGAACAATGAAGAAATAGTGTCATTTCCCCACTATCTTGTTGTGAACCATTGTAATGCTGATGATTTCGAATTGGGAGAGCCTTTAATTGTCCATTTATTATTGTAATCAGTTAAATATTATATTTTATTCATTATTATAAATTTTCAAGTTTAAATTCTGAATATTTGTATGTCAAGATGACTTTTAATGAGCAAACAATGACCATTTCCACTCGATTTTGATATATGCCATGGTAATGATTATTATTTTGAATGGAGGAATGTATATCTGATGAATTTATGATGTATTGAATGTAATTAATATGTATTTCAAGTTTCATGTTCATTAAATAATAATTGGAATCCATTTTACTCATTTTTATTGCATTGGGAGAAGATTTGGTGCATTTTCCCCAAGGGTCGAAATTGTGACTTGGGAGTTGTTTTGGAAAGAGTCATAACAGAGTGTATAAACTGTACCATGATGCATATGAGACTTTGAAAATTTATCTTACACATAACCATCCTATTTTCATAAATTCAACTGACCTTTGGATCATTTGTGAAGCCATTTCCGACAATTACCCAGGGGGAATTGGAGCCCCAATTTGCTAGTAAAGAATCCTACTTTGAACAGAACATTAAACAAGTTTGTATAAGTAATTGGGAGGTAAAAAAACATACATTAGCATGATATCTAATTTATATTATCATTCATGTACCTTCAGAGATAATTTGGAAGCATTTGGGTCAATTCAGAGGTCTAGACATCAAAACTAGTCAAGAGCCAAAATTGTGAAAAAAGTGAAACAATTGGTCATTTAATAAAATTTCAAAAAAGGGGAAATTACAGTGGTATCAGAGCATGGTATTGGAACCTATTGAAGTTATGGATGGTATATATGAATTGAATAAATTCATTAATCCATGTGGTGATGATATGTCCGGGCAGGTTAATCAAGCATTCGAATTGGCACATAAAGCTATTCATTGTGAAGAACTTAATGATTGGTTGAAGGAATTTATAAAAAATAATTAAAATAATAAATCATTAAGGAATAATAATCAATTCACAAGTAGGGAGGAGACCAAGGAGCTACAAATTTCTGTGGGTGATGAAGAAGAAAAGGCATTACATGAAGAGGATCGAAATTCACTCCCAAATGACTTTGAAAAAGATGAGGAAACATCACATGAGAAGGAAGAAGAGTACCTTGAAACTATTGAATATCATTCTGAAACAAATTCTACTATGGGCATGGACCAAAGAGCATATACTGATGGATGCTTGAACTATGAAGGAGTACCTACTGATGGGTGCTCACAACTCTATGTTGGTGACATAGAGATCAGATTTCAAAATGTTGTTGTAAGCCAAAATTCCATTAAACATGAAAATGAAGACCTTGTAGCAGTTGAAGAATAAACAATATCAACTTCCCCATCACCACTTGAGCTTCATGAAGTTGGTCCAAGCAAGAAGGAAGAATATGAGGATGTTAATTTGCAAGAGCCTCATTTTCTTGAAGGGTCCTTAAAGATGAATGAAAAGAAGATCCAAGAGGCCCTTAGCATACTCCATGACACTCAAGCATTGGTATCAAATTCTTGTTGTAGAGATACTTCCTTGGAGGAGCCATCCTTCCTTGAATACATGGAGAAGATCCAAAGAGCAATGTGCAACATCAAAGGTAATTTCATGTCTTTGATTTTTGATAGAAAAAATGTCATTGAGCTTAGTGAATTTTTACATGAATCCTACTTGAAGAATAATGAAGTTATTCATAAGCTCACAATTCAGAATGAGCAACTTCTTGAAAAGTTGCAATACACTTGTTTTTCCTCCTATGTTTCAAATTGTCAAATGGTAGATTGTTTGGAGGATTCTCATGACATAGTGGATCATGAGAAATTTGGAAATTTGAATGTACTTGATGCATTTGAAGATGTACTTGAAAAGATCCAAACACTTGATGTGCTTGAAGAGGAACTTTAATTGTCTCTTCATGAAAGGTATGCAATTTTTAAAGAAGAACATGATTCCTCTACATTCGAACCAATCTATGACAAAGGTTTCACACTCTTGAAGGAGTTGCATAATACTACCCCTATGGATACTTCACATTATGACAATTTTTCACTTACTGATCATTTGGGTGATTTGGTTCTTTCTCCTACATCCTACACTTCTAAATTTTGCAACAGTCATCCTAACAAAGTATGGGTGAAAGGTTTCTTTTTGATGGTGCCACGTGAAGAGCATGGAAATTATATTTCTCCTTTTGATGATGGAATTATTAGAGAACCAGCTTATTTAAATTTGTAGTAGCATCCTTGTTTACATTATGATTATACACATATACATGGGTGCACCTATGATGTTCATTTGAGTCACTTAAAGACTGTTGGGACGTGTAATCTAAGGGTAGTTATTTTTGGTAACTCCACGGTTGCTAAGGGAGTTTGTAAGCGGAGTTATGGGTCAAAATAGTCTTAGGGGTGTCGCGGTAAGTCAAAGCCCCTTTTTGTAATAAACCCATGGTTTAAATCCAGGGTTTAGGGTTGACGATGCCCATGGTTTAAGTCCATGGTTTTGTAATAGTGCGATATATAAATATGCACTTTTGTAAATAAGAAAGGTTAGGTTTTATGATGTAAGAAAGATTAAGGCGAAGCTAAGGTTGATTCTGTAAGGAAAGGTTAAGTCCCAACTGTGTGCGTGGATGACCTCTGCAGCTGTGTGCGCAGAGGGTTTTGGTAAGAAGATTGAGGAAAGACTTGCAGCTGTGTGCGCAGGAGCTTGCTGCTGTGTGCGCGGCTTTTAAGGACTAAAGGGATCTGCTGCTGAGTACGCAGATCAAAACTGTGGTTTTGAGCAAGTTGAATAAAACACAGTTTGTGGACGTAGCCCCTACACTCGGGGTGAACCACGTTATATCTGGTGTCGTGGTTTCTTGTGTTGTTTATGTTTCTATTGTCTCTGATGCATTAATAACTGTATACATTTGATAAATTAGATCGCTGCTAATAATAAGCTTCGCTGTGAATTCCGTGTAGTGGGTTAAGCAAGTCACGACTGTTTATCTATCTGCGAAGTTGTATATGAATGAATGGTAAAGCTTTATAATTATTGATTAATAAGTTTATTAAAGGATAAGGTATAGTAATACCCCTCTCTGCTTGCAGAAACCTGATTCTGCGGCACCCCATAGCTGTTTCGGGTGAGACTGCAACCTGCACATAGGTTGTTACCGAAAGGGCCAACATTGTGGGTCTTTTGTTGGTGCGACACAAAAGGATTAAACCCGGGTCTGCCCTATTGCCCAACAAATTGGTTCCGTTTCCGGTTGAACTCAGTACCTGCTCAAGAGGGTTTTACATCGTACCTCGAGGGCTATGTTCTGGAGGCCCTCTGTGAAGGAAATCGGTGATTGGTTTGCTGAGACTTATCTGAAATTCGTGCAGCAAGAGAACGCAAATCCGCGTCGTAGCGCAGGTGACTTTTTACAAAGGTATGTTTTTTGTGATGCTTATGAAATTTTCTTTGGTAATATCCACATAGAGTTGCACCAGTGGTTGTCTAGGTTAACAAAGAGAAGGACGAGCTTCCAAGCTCGCCCGATTCCCGCGTGGACCCCCGCAAGGGTCAATCTTGTGCAACACGTGAACAACGAAGTATCCCGCACTATTGATTTTTGGACAACGCGAACGTTGGACGCCTTTGTGATAGAGTTTTCCATTGACGCAAGTACCTCCTTTAGCGAAGCCGAACACCAATTCTTCAAAGGCCCCCGTGGTAAGTTTTTGAATGCATTAAGCTTAAGGAGTAAAATACTATTGGCTGAAAAGGGTATATTGCTATTTGAATCAGACTATTAGCTTAGTAGTACTAACATATGTTTGCAAGTGATAATACCTTCGATGAGCAAAGTGGTTTGCCGCGAAGTGAGAAAAGGTACAAGAGAGATTTTGATTCCTATTCCTCAGGTCAGGCTCCCCCGGCTTCCCCTGTAAATCCTCAACAGCCAGACCCTGAAGAAACCCCTTTGGTTGGAAACCCTCCCGTCACCCCACAGCGTCGTCCTGTTACCCCTGAAATTCCGTCGCAGTCTGAAAGTCAACCCAGCCCGAGTATTTTGGCCATAGGCTAGTCTTCCCCCGTAAATCCCCCCCCATCAACGTCCTGTCCCCCTACCAACCCTCCCAGAAACCCCATGGCCCACCTAGCTGATGACATTAAGTTGCCCATCTTCAAAGGCACGGGATCAGAAGATCCAGAACAGTTCTGGTTTTTATGTGAAGCAGTATGGAACGTGAAGAATATTACAGACCTGGATGTGAGAACCGCGCAGCTGATTACTTCTTTTCGGGACCGGGCTTTGACCTGGTTCATGAAATTCTCCAGTACTCAGAGCCCTACTTTGGATGAGATTAAGGCAGCCCTAACCAAAGAATTTAAGAAACCTAAATCAGAATCGCAGAGCATCACTGAACTAAAAGAGATTCAACAGTGGCATGGCAAATCAGTGTGGGACTTTGACCAAAGATTCAAAATTATACTAGACCAAGTCAGCTTTACCATTAGTCCCACGCAGCACAAGGAATGGTTTATTGCAGCCTTAATACCACATATCCGGACTCCACTCATGCAACAGAAGGTTGCTGACCAGCAAGAGGCTCTGGAAATCACCATGAAGCTAGAGACCGCCCCTGTCGGAGATGATTATGGTATTGCTCAAATCCAAGCACAGCTAGCAGCGATGGCAATGGAGCTTCGCGATATGAAGAAAGCTAAAACCAGTTGCGAGGAGATATGGTGTACGCAATGTTGGACAGAGGGTCACAATAGGGACCACTGCCCCGTAGTCAGAACTTACCTAAATACAGGTGCGCCAAAACAATTCAATCCTGATGTTCTATATTGTGATATTTGTCGGACCACTGGCCAGCATCGCCCTGAAAACTGCCATCTTTTTCAGTGATATGTTCAAGTTCCCAAAAACCCCTACTGTAAGTTCTGTAAGTCCGTAGGGCATAATGAAGAGGAGTGTCGTAGCTACGACCTCATGAGAGAACACACCTCTGACGCCTACCGAGTACAAAATGGAGCCTAGAATAATGATGGCTATAATTACCGCGGTGGTGCCTCTGGGAGAGGTGCTTTTGGAGGTTGTGGCCATGGTAGTATGACCGGAAGAGGTAGAGGCTAGGTTGTGTGTTACAATTGTAACCAAGCTGGCCACTTGGCTCGCGACTGTCGGAACCCCACCACAACCTGTCGGTACTGCCATGCAGTGGACCACGTGATTGAACAGTGCCCCCAGCTCCTCGCAAAGATTCAGGAAAACCACCGTGGCCCTACCCAGAATATTTAGTTGATTTCCGTTGAGCAGAGACCGGCCGCAGCCATCAATGTGGTCACCCGGAGTGGAGCTACGACGCATATTCAGAACACGCCGAAACAACCTGTCGAGGTGTGTGCACGTAAGGCCTTCGAGAAAGCCCCAGCCAAGGAGGCCCAGTGTGATATTGTTGATCCGTGCGCAGCAGCAGTACCTGCGCGAAAGCCTAAGCAGGCTTCGCAGCCGCAAGAGGCTTCGATGGATAAAGTAAGTACACTCTCCTCTTTTTTGCAGAGTTGTATGAACTCTTGAGGAATTAGAATGCGTTAAAAGAGCTGCAAAAAGTTCTTGCTGTCACAGACCCTCAGAGAGGAATTGATCAGGAGAAAACTATTAGTCGTGTTCGAAGAACGGGAAGGGAAATGAGACTGAACGTTCAGATAGGGGAATATGATATGACTGATGTCATCTTGGATCTTGGATCAGAATTTAATGTCCTACCCAAGTAGACCTGGGGACAAATGGGAAAACCTTCCCTCGCTTGGTCACCTATACAACTGTGACTAGCCAACCAACAAAGGATTGTGCCTCTAGGGAGACTTCTTAGTGTTCCAATAGATCTTGATGGGGTCAGTACTCTAGCATATTTTGAAGTTATTGAGATCATTGATGACAACAACCCTTATCCGGCCATGTTGGGAATTGAGTGGGCCATGGCAAATGCTGCGATCATCAACCTTAAGAGGAGATAGATGACCTTTGAAGGAAATGGTCTGCGCATTATCATACCCCTCGACCCATCCCAAGGAGAAAGATATACAGAACCGCTCAGAGACGAAGGGGAGCAGGATACTCTAGACCACATCTACAACATTAAAGCCAAGGAAGCAGATTATGTCGAGCCTGATGCCGATGGAATAATGGATTGGCAATGTGATAGCTCCTGCATGTATGATTTAGATGATGGTCTAGAGAATTGGCAGAATTTACTGTACGAGCTCCATGGCCATAGGTGCGCGCGACTCACTAAGTCTCTTAGATACCTTAGTGCGCAGCCTAGAGAATTACCTACCGATGAGGACTTAACACACCCTGGAGAATTTATTGCACCACTCTCAGAACAAGTGCCCGAGTCACACAGCATGCAGACTCGGGAGACAACAGCAAATGCGTGGATTGAGTACACCAAGTTTACTCTCAGTAGGGGCGCCTGCCAGAAAATTTTGCGCCTCAGAATCCTGGATCAATCACCAGAGGTGCGCAGTCCATTCAATAGGCAGAAGAGCCCTCAAGAACATTGGAGGCCATGTTCTGCAGCATGGGAGAATGTACCTCCCGAGGCCTGGGTGCATAAGTCTGTGCATGCCTTGGCAGCTATAGCAAAAACCTGGTCTATGGAGGCCGAGCTCTGACACGGTCCTGTAAGTAGGGATGATCTTGTTAATAGATTTTTGCTTACATTCTCTAGTAACTTAGTTTGTCTCGTTTTAGATATAGTTGTCAAGTCAAGTCCTAAAAAAGATGCTGATGACCATGAAGGAATTGCTTACCACACCAAGGGGTAGGACCACGAAGCCCATCCACCCGACCTAACAGTTCTACTACAGACATTACGTGGACGGGTCGAAGGGCAATATTGTGCCGAGGGTGTGTGTCGCCACAAAGCTCAAATCATGATTCTGCCGAAGAACAAAAACACATCGAGGCTCAAGATCCGACCATTGGACAGTAGCCAAATTGGCAGCGGTAGTCCTTTAATTGCTTTAAATGCTTGTACTAAGACGATTCTTGGAAATTGAGTGCCGCTAGGACAATATTTTTGTCAGATTTGGTGCTTTCAATGCATTGTCCTGCCCGATTTGATTGATGGCGTGTATAAGAAGATGCCTAAGTTCGGGAAAGTTGTATTCTGTATTTCTTTAGGATTTATGAGTGAACCCATGGTAACAGAATGAGAGCTTGATGAATTAGTAAGAGAATTTGAGCAAGAGGGTGTGATACATTGCTCTGGTCAGCCGTCTGCCTCTGCTCCCCGGGAAGAAGCTCACCTTGCGCCACCACGGCTGATGTAGACACGGTCTGCCAGGAAAAAGTCCAGAACTGAAATTCGCTCCAAGCGAAACCTAGACCGGCACAGGCCAACAGGGCAAACGCCTAAATATCATCCCATGGATCCTCCCAGTTCCACATAGGTCCCGGCCAGGGATAGGGAGAACATTGCACCTCCACGGCCACCATATCTCCAACCTATTCGTCCAGACGCCATGCTTCCCCGACGGACAAAGCAATTCACGTTAACCACACCCTCGCTACCACCAGGAGTTCAGCTGGTCAGAAGCATGACAAGGAAGATAGATCGGCTCAAGTACAGCGATCACGACACAAATGACCATGGAAAGTTTCCCCAGTTTGCACCAGCCGAATATCTGCACCACGTCAAATACCTAGATGATAATGTAACCCTACTGGAAGTACAACCGTGGGCTACGGGCCTGGACAAAGCTCGCCTACTCAAGGTACTTGATATTCCACATTTCAGTCGCGGCATACATGTGACTATAGTGGCCAAACAGTTGCTTGCGCTAGTGCATGACGGCTATTTGTGGATAGGAGACCAGCAAATCCCCATTGATGCCACACTCATTCATAATATCACAGGGTTATCTATGGCAGGACCTGATTCGGGAGATGAATTTCCCTCAAAACATGAGGATACCAAGCTCGCGCAAACTATGAAAGAGCGGTTTGGCCTGACCAAGGGGAAACGGGGGTATCACACTTCCGCGATTCAGGACCAGCCCATTCACTTTGCAGCTGAACTCTTAGCCTGCAAGGTCATATGAAAATGTAGGCCTACTGAGGTACCTGCCCCGGTTATCCGGATTGCCATGAATTGCGCCGAGGCATACACTTACAACTGGTCCACATATCTTGCAAAGGAATTCCTGGAGGATGCTCGAGACACACAGGAAAAAGGTAGACCTTTTCATTACTCTTGGTTATTAATACTTATTGCATTAGTTGGGTGGAAAGAACCCACCGAAGCTCAGTTCGTCGAAGTAAACCCAGGCCGGCCGGAGGCACTAAGGTATGCCTCCCTCTGGCTATCCTCAGATAAGGTAGCTCAGCAAATGACGAACACTGTGTTCATCTGTTATGCCATGAGTATCCACATTGAGATTCTGCGAACACCTCGGCTTACCAATGAGTTGTTCTCTAAATATGAGGGTGCCGCGAACTTCAGGGCTGATCTTCATCATGTGTTCATTCAAGCCCATGCCGATCCACAACAACGATGGTTTAAATTACCTTATGTAGTAACCGAACTAGATATCAGGGGCATAGTTCAGCTATGGTCAGCTGATTGGTTGCAAGATGTCAGGAAAAAACCCTCTATCCCCGTTCCCATAGCTACCAATATTGGCACAGGTACCGGTCAGGCGCAGCAGCAAAACCCATTAGAGATAGTGAAGACCTAAGTGATTCGCAGCTGGATGGCGATGGCTAGAGCGAAGATGACGGATAGGATGGACAGGATGAGGAGTCAATCAAAACTATATCATATCCTAATCCATCCACCAAACGCAAGTCACCAGATGCAGCGGAGATAAACAAGCCTCAGTCCCGCAAGAAGGCCAAAGCGTCGAAGGACAGAAATATTGAAGAAGAAGCCACTATAACGCTGGATGAGCTGGAGCAAGCTCTAGAAAAATCTACTGGTATGCTTACTAAAAAATGGTCAGAGTTTGCGGACCTGTATCTTGCTGGGCTCACAGGCATCGCAAACCGGGTTTCGGAGCTAAAAGAGTTAGCAGCAAAGTCAACAACTAGTACCGCGACAAGTAGCACTTAACCACCCGTGTAGTAGGACATTAGGGAATGGCCAACCAGAGATAACCAGGGACAAGTATCCAGCATAGCCCTGATACTGACTGATGCAGATTCCTGGTCGCAGATGAGTATGACCGTAGGGATCGATTATACCAAGATGTCCATGTCAGAATTGCACCTCTGCCAGCTCGCTATTACAAAGGAGCTCCATGATCGAGACCAAGTGTCCCAAACCCAGCTGGAAGACACCATAAAGCAAAACAAAATTCTTGCAGCGTGGCTAGAAGACGTAGTAGAAAAGAAGAAAAATGCTGAACATAAAAGAACTACGCTGATACAAGCACTAGATGAGGCATGTCGGAGTCTTTCTGATTTCGACATGCAAGGAGAAGAGGAACCAGAATAGAGGATCACTAAGCTGAGAGATTATGCCCAGCAGTCTCGTAACGAAATTGACAGGTTAAAGACAGAACATCAGAATCAGATCGCAGAACTTCAACTGCGCATACCTCCAGAGACTCCACCGGAAGCCCGAGAACAACGCCATAGGGACATCAAGGCTTCAGCAGCAAAGATATTAGACAATGTGGCCAGTGTCAAAAAACTGACGGAAGACAGCATCGAAGCATGGGAAAACCTGCAGGACCATCCAGATGTAGGTCAGATCTAGGAAACCATCAAGTTGCGCCAGGCGGAATTAGATGCAGTCAGAATAGAAATCAAGACGCTGCCACCTATATAGAATATGGCTAAGGTAAAGCACAGTAAGGAACTTCAGCAAGAAATTGAGTCCTGTAGGATGAAGGCAACGCTGCTGGAGAATTCGCTACAGCCACTGGTTGATGAAGCATTGGAATTGAGTCAGACTGCAGAGAGCCAGCTCAAAATTTTGAAGACCTACAACACTTGTGCAGGAACGGACTAACACAGACTCATCCTCAGTTTTACAAGAGTTGGTGGAAAAAGAGAAAGCAGCCGACGACATACTACACAACCTCAACAGTCGCTTCCAGACCCTCGCGCAGAATATTCTGCCACCAGATATGTCGCAGAGTGTCCCGGGATGGGCCACTAGTGAGTCTTAGGGGCCTGTTGGGACGTGTAATATAAGGGTAGTTATTTTTGGTAACTCCGCGGTTGCTAAGGGAGTTTGTAAGCGAAGTTACAGGTCAAAATAGTCTTAGGGGTGTCGGCGTAAGTCAAAGCCCCTTTTTGTAATAAACCCATGGTTTAAATCCAGGGTTTAGGGTTGATGATGCCCATGGTTTAAGTGCATGGTTTTGTAATAGTGCGATATATAAATAGGCACTTTTGTAAATAAGAAAGGTTAGGTTTTATTATGTAAGAAAGATTAAGGCAAAGCTAAGGTTGATTCTGTAAGGAAAGGTTAAGTCCCAGCTGTGTGCATGGACGACCTCTGCAGCTGTGTGCGCAGAGGGTTTTGGTAAGAAGATTGAGGAAAGACCTGTAGCTGTGTCCGCAGGAGCTTGCTGCTGTGTGTGCGGATTTTAAGGATTGAAGGGATCTGCTGCTGAGTGCGCAGATCAAAACTGTGGTTTTGAGCAAGTTGAATAAAACACAGTTTGTGGACGTAGCCCCTACACTGGGGGTAAACCACGTTATATCTGGTGTCGTGGTTTCTTGTGTTGTTTATGTTTCTGTTGTCTCTGATGCATTAATAACTGTATACATTTGATAAATTAGATCGCTGCTAATAATAAGCTTCGATGTGAATTCCCTATAGTGGGTTAAGCAAGTCACAACTGTTTATCTATCTGCCAAGTTGTATATGAATGAATGGTAAAGCTTTATAATTATTGATTAATAAGTTTATTAAAGGCTAAGGTACAGTAATACCCCTCTCTTCTTGCAGAAACCTGATTCTGCGGCACCCCATAGCTGTTTCAGGTGAGACTGCAACCTACGTGCAGGTTTTTGCCGAAAGGGCCAACACTGTGGGTCTTTTGTTGGTGCGACACAAAAGGATTAAACTCGGGTCTGCCCTATTTCCCAACAAAGACTCATGGTTTTTCTTGCTTAGCACTTAGTTCATCTGATGTTGGAGGAGCTTCATCCAACACTTGGATGCAGAGGAATATGATTGAGGAAAATTATTATTGGAAGCAACATCCTCTGTTATTTCATGATGATATACATATTCATGGGTGTATTGATGAGACTTATTTGAGACACTTGAAGTCTTCGTGTTTTATTTGCTCCTTATTTGGATCATATTTTGGTGGAGGTTCTTCATTCACTTCTTGGATGAAATAAAAAATGGCTTTTATTATGTTGATGCATATTACATTATTTGGGAGAAGAATTATAGGACATAGGATCCTCACCTATGTCATTGGAGTAGATTTGATTGGTCACTTGAAGCATGTATGCAATTCGAAAATGGTAGTCTACTCACTGGGAGGTATAAGCACTTTCATGATTTCTTGGTGAGGCAACTCCTTGATGTACATTATTATTATGTTGTTATATAATTTGATGATATATATTATGCACTCATGATTTTTGGAAGAATGAATACAAGAAAATGGGATCCAGGAATTCTCTTTCCAAATGCATGGATTGGAGAGCACTCTTAATTGTTGGAGTGCAATGCAAGCAATGGGACACTGGGATAGCTTTTAGTCCCATTGATTTCAAATTATTTGGGAAACAAGCAGTATGGGAGATGGATTCCCCATTTAATAAGGTGATTTTAATCATATTAGTGAATCAGCAAGCATGGTGTTTTCTCTCTAAAATCTTCATGAAATCTCAAAGACTCAAGGTGGGTAGCTCAATGGCAACTTCAAAGAATCATACAGAAAGCAGGTTCTTCAACAACCATGTTTGAAATTGCTTGAGGACAAGCAATATTGGGAAGGGAGGATTTTTAATGTCCCAAATTTTGCATTGGGTCACAATGGCTAAATCACATTTTCCATATTCATGAAAGTTGTCAAATGGATGCTAAAAGTCAAATAATTGCCAAGGAGGAAAATCACTAGTTTCCTAGGTTGGGGGTGGAAGCTTTGATATTTGGAATAAGGGGGATAATAAATGATGTTTAGACATTAGAAGGGGATAAATATTTAATACTTTATATTATTAAATAAATACAAGAGAAAATGTAAGTGGCAATAGAGCATGAAGACACATGGAGACTATGGGGCCCACACTAGCTAGAATTCCTATGTTAAATGGTATCTTTCTCTTGTAATTTTGAATCTATGGGAAGCCTAATGTTTTGGGATGGATTATGAGGTTAATATACTTGTAAATATACTTCATAGGTCTAATTTGGGATGAATTTTAACTTACATGAGAGAGGAAGAGCCAAATAGGAGTTTCATGGACACTTGGCTAGATTCCCCTTACATTTATGATAGCTATGACACCAATGATGGTGATTCTATGACAATTATGACCCAAGTCAGATATGAAGGATGAAATACTGACATACTAACATCTCAGGCCTGAATAGAGAATATTGGACGCCGAAATTGGGATTTGGAGAAGGCCAAGAGGCTCCTAGTCAAATTTGGGAGAAGAGGGAAGGTGAAGAGAGAGGCCACATGGCATAGCATGAGAAGCCACACCAATTTGACTTGGATTTGGTTTATGGATGGATTTGTAAACTTAAAATACCAATAATTTTTATAAAATATAGGGATCATCCACGAGAATAAGATTTTTCTCATTTGTGTAATTGTCATTTGTGAATTGTGAGAGCTAGTGGATGACTAGTTTTCTTGCTTAAGCCAATTTCGAGGGTGAAAGATTCCCATCCGAGTTGGTTTTTGGAAAGGCCAATAAGTTATTTAATGGAGATTTAATTGAGTCTTATTTTCAGGTGTAATATACAGGAAATAATGTGTATTCTTCTATTGCAGCACTCTCTCTCAACTATTTCCAGTTTTCACACCATATTCATGCCAATGGAGGGAATGCGCTTTGGGTGAGCTATTGATATCTTTGGGAAAGATTATAATGATAATTATATTAATTTTTTATGTATATTATCTTTATTTCATGTTTATAATACTCTCATTTTTAAATACCCAAAATAATTCATGTAAAAATGTTGAACAATGAAGAAATAGTGTCATTTCCCCACTATCTTGTTTTGAACCATTGTAATGCTGATGATTTCGAATTGGGAGATAATTTAATTGTACATTTATGATTGGAATCAGTTTAATATTATATTTTATTAATTCTCAAAAATTTTCAATTCTAAATTCCCAAGAGTTGTATGTAAAAATGACTTTTAATGAGCAAACAATGACCATTTCCACTCCATTTTGATATATGCCATGGTAATGCTTATTATTTCGAATGGAGGAATGTATATATAATAAATGTATGATGTATGTACTGTAATTAATATTTATTTCAATTCTAATGTTTATTAATTAAGCATTGTAATCCATTTTACTCTTTTTTATTGCATTGGGAGAAGATTTGGTGCATTTTCCCCAAGGGTTGAAATTGTGACTTGGAAGTTGTTTTGGAAAGAGTCATAACAGAATGTATAAACTGAACCATGATGCATATGAGAATTTTAAAAGTTTACTTACACATAACCAGTCTATTTTCATAAATTCAAGTGACTTTGGGATCATTTGTGAAGCCATTTCCGGCAATTACCCAAGGGGAATTGGAGCCCCATTTTGCTAATAAAGATTCCTACTTTGAACAGAACATTAAAAAAGTTTGCAGAAGTAATTGGGAGGTAAAAAACATACATGAGCATTATATTTAAGTTATATTATCATTAATGTACCTTCAAATAAAATTTGGAAGCATTTGGGTCAATTTGGAGGTCTAGACATCAAAACTAGTCAAGAGCCAAAATTGTGAAAAAATTGGAAAATTGGGCATTTTAATAAAATTCCAAAAAAGGAACAGTACATTACATACACATTCACATGAGGTGAATTATTATTTTCATGTTCTTGAGGATTTTGAGGTCAAGCAATATGAAGACGAAGCACTTGCATGGTTCCTAAGAAATTATGAGTTCCCTATAGGAAAATGTTGTACAATTTTGGACGTGGAACATGATCACACTGTCATTGAGAAAAATAATGGATTAAGTTGTGGATCCACTATATTGATGGATGACCATTTTAGGGATTTGTCTCACAATTATTCACCACACACTTCTATTTCAGCCACATCATGTGGGGATGAAAATTGGGTGAAAGGATTTTTTCTCTTGATGCCACAAGAGGAGCATGATACTTCCACTCTTCTAGTTGAGGGATTGATGGTCAAGCCATGTGATTTGACAAGTTCATTAGTAGTAGCTGAATTATTTCCACATGAATCATTCATCATGAAAGTTTGTACATCCATTGATTGGGTGGCTAGACACATGATTGAGAGGTGTGCACTCGACGGTGAACATATTGCTTGCATCAATGGAGAGACATTGGGCAAATCAAAGAGATTGTATGAGCAGTGGCATGAGAATGTATGGTTTCTATATGATGCTTTCAGTATACATGGAGGGGCATGGGATAACTACTTGTGTATTCATAACATAGTGATGTGAGTTCCAGTGCTAGCTTGCACATGGATTTTCATACTTTAGAGAGGCTCAATATTATTTGGTCCCACATTAAGAAGTTCCATGCTTGGTGGGAGAGTCTCAAAAATATCCAGTTTGGCATAGGAAGTGATAAAATGTTAGTGTGGTTGTATGATTTTCACATCCTCATTTTCATGTTCTACAATGATAGAATTGTTGATGTATTTGTTACTTCAAAATGTATTCACTTGTATATCTTATGTATTGTACCCCGATGTTTATTCTGGTAAGTGTCTGTAATGTACTTGATTCATTGCATGCCCCGATGTTCCTATCGGGAGATTCAATCATGTAAACAAGTCATGTAAATTCATTGTGGGTAACCCTCCTATTGATCAAGGGTTAAAGTCCCTATAGTTGTGGGGCCCTACGGTTATTAGACTCTCCTAGAGAAGTTTTCCCTAGTGAGTTATTGTCAAGTCGAGAATTAGTATAAATAGAGAGTGATCCTCTCTATTTAACACACATTCACTCAAACTCAATTGTAGCACATAACTGAGAGAGAAGAAGTTGTTGGGACAAGAGAGAGAGGGAGACTACTGCTGTCGGGAGATCATCTTACTGTTTTTGAGGATTTTCTTCTGGTGTTGATTCTAAATATGAGGAAGTTGCGGGGTTTTTTCCTTTATGGTTTCACCAAGGAAAAACTTTGTGTTCATTGTCTCTTATGTTTGATTATTGTACTTGTTATTCTCTCAGTTAAAGATCCTAAGATAATGCTAGCTTGAATGATAAAAATCTAACATGGTATCAGAGCTAACCTGAGAAGAAGACACTGCGCAGCTGTGAAAACTTGGGCTTCCTACTTTTTGAATATATCTCCATAGATTTTCAGCAAAATAAGGTTGGGTTGACTCTCCTCTCTAGCGCACATCTTTCTGTCGAAGCAGAATCTCATTCTAAGCATTTCCAGTTTTTGACCCGACACTGCTGCCAAAAATTAGGGCTTTCCACAGAAGTGTAATTTTTGAGTGATCCTAGGCTTGGATTGATCTGCTCCCCAAAATCAAAGTTTAGAGATCAAGATCAAAGTTTTTGGTTGGACAGAACTTCGAAAAAGTCAAACCCTAATCTGCTTCTGAACCAGCTCTACAGAAATTCGGCTCCAGATCAAGATCTAACATCTTAACCTGGTAAGATCTAAATATTTTTGTATTTCCATTTGAGGTTCTCAGTTAAGATGTCTCATCATACCAAGCTTTATGAAACTCTTGAGGGAGCTGATTAATTCCGAGCCTGGAAGTATAGGATCTCCCTGGTCCTTGAAGAAAATGAGTTGGACTCTTACATCAATGAGGAAGTTTCAGTTCCAGAGGGGGATGAGGCTAAGGACTTACAAAAGAATAAATTGGTCATGGATAAGAGGATTATTGCTGATTCAATCAAGGATAACCTCATACCACAGGTGTCCTCCCTAGAGACACCTAAAGCTATGTTTGATGCCTTGACCAAACTATTTGAAGGAAAGGACATAAACTAGAAGATGACTTTGAGGAACCAGTTGAAGAATGTGAAGATCCAGAATGTGAATACCATACAATCATACTTCACAAGGGTCTCCCAGATCAAAGAAAAACTTGAAGTAGTGGATGAAGAAGTGGACAATGCAGAGATTATAATTACCACCTTAAATGGTCTCCCTTGGACATGGGAATCTTTCATTCAAAGGATCTGTGCCAGAAATAAGCTAGTCAAGTTCAGCAGATTATTGGAAGAATGCTCACAAGAAGAAGCTCGAATAGTAGCTCGAGAAGAAAAGATGGGAAGTGAAGATCAAGCTCTCACAATACAATCCAAGAATAATAGAAGGTACTATCATCAATCTAAAGGTAAGCATCCTCCCTCTATAAAAATGCAACTCAGATGTTATACTTGTGATGAAATAGGACACTATGCTAGAGATTGTCCTAGAAACAAAAGAAAATCCCACAAGAATAAAAACAATAAGAGACGACATCATGCTCATGCTGCAGAAGATGATGAACCTTCCGCAAAGAGAATCAAGCAAGAAAGTGATGATTCTTCAAGTGATGAAGAATATGTTTTGATTTGGAAACATCACACATGAAAGCAATGATTTCCTTATATATAGTGGGTCTTCCAAACATATGATAGGATTCAAAGAGTCCTTTGTGAAACTATCAGAACATGAATCACCCCACAAGGTGAAACTTGGAGATGACTACCAGTATCCAATAAAAAGTAGTGGGGAATCCTCCTATAAGCTAGACTCTGGAAAGTATATGAAGATGAAGAATGTCTTATTTGTATCAGGACTAAAGAAGAACCTCCTCTCCATATCTGGATTAGATGCAAAAGGCATGAGGGTTGCACTTGTAGATGGCCAAGTCCTTATGTGGCCAAAGGGAAATACTATAGATGATGCAGTAGTAATTGGAGAGCAAGAGGGAGGACTATACAAATTGAAGGGCCAACTAGAACAAGCTTTGGTACATGAATCAGTAGAGCAAAATGAAATTTGGCATAGAAGGCTTGCACATGTGCACTATAGAGCACTACCACCTGCAAGAAAATTTGTTGAAGGACTTCCATAAATTTAGACAAAACATGATGGTGTCTGCAAAGGATGTGTGAAAGGAAAGAACACAAAGAAGACATTTCCAAGTAGCAAGAGCAAGGCAAAAGGAATCTTGGAAATCATTCACTCCGATGTATGCGATCCGATGTCATCTAGTTCATTAAGTGGGTATGTATACTATGTTTCTTTAGTTGATGATTTTTCTAGGAAGACATGGATATACTTCTTAAAGAACAAAGATGAAGTATTCAACAAGTTCAAGGAATTAAAAGCCTTGATTGAGAACCACACAAAAAAGAATATTAATACCTTTCGATCAGATAATGGCATAGAATTCACATCAAATGAATTCAAATAATTATGCAAAGATTTAGGGATTAAGAGGGAGTTAACCACTCCATATAATCCACAACATAATGGGGTTGTAGAAAGGAAGAATAAAACAATCATGGAAGCTACAAGGGCCATTCTTCATGATCAATATCTTCCCATGCATCTATGGGTAGAAGTTGCAAGAACAGTGGTGTATGTATAGAACTATACTCCACATAGAGTACTTGAGAACAAGACACCTAAAGAATTCTTCTCTGGAAAGAAACCAGAAGTCAGCCATCTTAGAATATTCAGCTGTCCAATGTACATACATATTTCGAAAGAAAAGAGGAGAAAGTTAGATCCTTCAATAAGGAAGGGTATATTTGTGGGATACTCTGAAAGCTCGAAGGCTTACAGAATATACTTCCCAAGATTCAAGAATATCAAGATCAGCAATGGCGTAACATTTGACGAAGACTCAGCTTACAACAAATCCAGAAAGAGACCTGCTAAAGAATTTGAAGAAACAGAAGCACCCAAAATTTATGACGCAATCATGAATGAAGAAATTCAAGAAGAAGATCAAGAATTAGAAGAACCTCAAGAACCTGTAGATCCACCTCAGGAGAAGAATCCTCACAAGAGGAAACCTGCTTGGGTATGATAAGCTATCCAAGGTGCAGAAAGATATGGGGCTCTAGAAGAAAATCACAGAGAAAGAAAAAGAACCAGGTCCTGCTCCAGCTATGTAGCCTTATTATGTGACTTCATCGATAAAGAACCTTCCAACTATGAAGAAGAGTCAGAAAGGAAAGAATGGAAGGATGTTATGATCGAAGAGTATTAATCGATCATGAAGAATGATGTATGGGATATTGTCCCAAGACTAGAAGGGAAGTGTGTTGTAACTTCCAAATGGATCTACAAGATCAAGCATGATGCAGATGGTAGCATAGAGAAATATAAAGCAAGATTTGTAGCTCATGGCTTCTCCCATAAAGAAGGAATAGATAATGAAGAAAATTTTGCACCTGTAGCTAGATACACTTCCATCAGATTAATAATTTCTCTAGCTACAATGATCAAATGGAAGATACACTAGATGGATTTCAAGGCTACTTTCTTGAATGGTGTAGTGGAAGAGGAAGTGTATGCATAGCAACCACTTGGTTTTGAGACACATGACAGGGAGTCTCATGTGTGTAAATTGAATAAATCCCCGTATGGTTTGAAACAAGAACCCGGGACATGGTATGAAAGAATTGACAGCTAGCTATCTAGTTTGAGCTTTACCAAGAGTAAAGCAGATTCCAACCTTTACTACAAGGTTGAAGATGGTAACCCAGTGGTAATCCTACTGTATGTAGATGTTCTGTTTGTAACAGGTATGGATGGGTTGATTGCTGATACAAAGAGGAAGCTTGTTGATAAGTTTGAAATGAAAGAATTGGGTATGATGAACTATTTTCTAGGCATGGAGGTGTGGCAGAATCCAAATGGAATCTCCCTCAGACAAGGGAAGTATGCAATAGAGATCCTGAAGATATTCGAAATGATGGACTGCAAGGCCAAGAACACACCTATGGAATCAAACCTGAAGCTATTCAGTGATGCTTCATTTGAGTTGGTTGATGCCACAATGTATCGTCAATGATTGGGTCCTTGATGTATCTAATGAATACAAGACCAGATATTTGCTTTGCTGTGAACACCTTGATCTAGTTCCTAACAGATCCGAGACATGTTCACTTGATTGCTGCAAAGCATATTCTGAGGTACCTAAAGGGTACAGTTGATTATGGGCTTAAGTATAAGGCTAATCAAAAGATTAACCTGGAAGGCAGGTTGATTTAGATTGGGTAGGCAGTGGCATCAATAGAAAGAGCACTTCAGGGTGCTTCTTCAGTATGGGATCAGGTGTGATATCTTGGTTTTGTAGGAAACAGTCTTGCGTGGCATTGAGTACACCTGAAGCAGAGTATGTAGCAACTTGTTCAGCTAGTTATGAGGCAGTATGGCTGAGGAAGCTACTGTCTTATTTATTTGATCTCCAGTTGGATTCTACTTGTATATATTGCGACAACTAGAGTTGTGTGAAGTTGTTTGAGAACCTGGTGTTCCATGACAAGTCGAAGCATATCGATATCAAATATCACTATATCAGGGATATGGTGCGGAGAGGAGCAGTGAACCTCTAGTATGTTGCAACGGACGAAACAAATAGCTGATGTGTTGACTAAGCCATTGGCCAGAGTGAAGTTTGAGTACTTCAGGGAGAAGCTTGTTGTTCTCTAGATTTAGGTTCCCTCCAAGGGGAAGTGATGAGTCTATGAGCCATTCTATCATGGTGAGAGGATTGGTTCCTTCCATGGTTAGATGTAAGTGCTAAGCCATTCTAAGGTGACTATGAGATGTGTTCTCACTTGATCATATATAAGCACTGGCTGCCATTCTTTGGGAGAATGGAGGCATCTGGTCAGTTACCAGGAATATTCATCCTAGAGCTGAGGGCCATTCTGATGTGACTATGGGATGTGTTCCCACATTATCGGATGTAAGGGCAGAGCCATTCTGACATGGGGTTAGGCTGGGCCCTCCCATGGTCAGATGTAAGGGCAGATCCATTCTGACATGGGGGCAGGCTAGGCCCTCCCATGGTCAGATGTAAGGGAAGAGCCATTATGACATGGGGGAAGGCTGGGCCCTCCCATGGTCATATATAAGGGTAGAGCCATTCTGACATGCGGTCAGGTTGGGCCCTACCATGGTCAAATGTAAGGGCATAGCCATTTTGACATGGGGGCAAGCTAGGCCCTCCCATGGTAAGATATAAGGGCTAGGCCATTCTGACATGGGGATAGGTTGGGCCCCCCATGGTTAGATGTAATGGCTAGGCCATTTTGACATGGTGGTGGATGTGTTCCTCCCATGGTCAGATGTGAGTGATGGGAATGCCATTCTGACATGGGGGTAGAATGGGCCCTCCCATGGTTAGATATAAGTGTTGGATGAGACTTTCTAACCGGATCAGATATAAGTGTTGAAGAAGATGAAGACCTACTTTGAGGCTAGGCCTACAACCAGCATGAGAAAGGGATGTCTTTGTAGAACTTCCTATGACGAGAAGAATCAAGAGATAACACCAGTGATGATAACCCAATGATGATCCAGATCGAGTGATGATCCAGATCCAGTGATGATGATCCAGTAGTGATGATCCAATAGTGATGATCCAGATCGAGTGATGATCTAGATCCAGTGATGATGATCCAGATCCAGTGATGATGATCCATATTAAGGTATGATCCAGATCCAGAAGAATATGACTTGAAGATAAAGATGACTTGAAGATGAAGATGAAGAGAAATCGATGGTGATCCAGATGATATAGAGAAGAAGACTTGCGCTGATAAATTGTGTCAAGATAATACCTTCCTAGTTAAGATGGAGTCTTGATGTATTTGTAAATTTGGAATGTATTCACTTGTATATCTTATGTATTGTACCTCGATGTTTATTCCAGGAAGTGTCTGTAATGTACTTGACTCATTTCCTACCCCGATGTTCCTATCGAGAGATTCAATAATGTAAATAAGTCATGTAAAGTCATTATGGGTAACCCTCCTATTGATCAAGGGTTAAAGTCCCCGCAGTTGTGGGGCCCTAGGGTTATTAGACTCTCCTAGAGAAGTTGTACCTAGTGAGTTATTGGCAAGTCAGGAACTAGTATAAATAGAGAGCGAGCCTCTCTATTTAATACACATTCACTCACACTCAGTTATAGCACATAACTGAGAGAGAAGAAGTTGTTGGGACAAGAGAGAGAGAGACTACTACTATCGAGAGATCATCTCACTATTTTTGGGGTTTTTCTTTTGGTGTTGATTCTATCTCTGAGGAAGTTGTGGGGTTTTCTCCTTTATGGTTTCCCTGAGGAAAAAATTTGTGTTCATTATCTATTATGTTTTCTTGTTGTACTTCTTATTCTCTCAGTTAAATATCGTAAGATAATGCTAGATTGAATGATAAAAATCTAACAAGAATTTTGTTGTTGTTACTAATGTTTGGAAGGGGAGAAATAATACCATGGGATCCTGGCATTATTTTGAATGAAATGTTTTCAAAAGGGGAAGAAAATTTGGGATCCTTTCACAGGAGGAAGTGGGTCCAGGAATTATACTCAATTACCTTAACTAGTTTCACAATTTTGTTGAAAGAGGTGGTCATTGTAGAAATGACTATAATTAGAATGGTGCAAGAGAAGCATGGAGGAAAAATTTTGTAGCACTCTGGACTGCTTCTGCTTGAGGAAAAGAAAACTTGGGAAGGGAGGACTGTCATGTCCCTCCCTTGAAGGGACCTTGAAATTGTTGACCTTGTCAAGTGCCCAGGGGTTAAACATTGAATTAATTAATGATTCCTAGGAATTTTGATTATTTAAAACTATGGAGGCATGTAATTTCTAAATTCATGTTATTTGTAATTAGTTAATTATTATGACAAATAAGTAATGGTGGATTTGAGTTGTCAAGGAAGGAGGGTGCAGTAGGAAACTTTCCTAGGATGGGAAAATGGAAACAATACAAAAGAAGGAAAAAGAAACATGTCATAGAAACGATAGAAACTATCCAAATTAGTTTCCAATTTGGTGCAAGGATGAAAAGCAAGGAAAGATTACCTTAAGCACAAACTTGCTAATAACTCAAGGACGACACAATTTCTAATTTGTACTGGAGGATACCAACATGTAAACATTTACTAAGATTCATACTTGTTATTTTTCTCAAGGAGGTCGAATTTACACTTTGGGTTAAGTTATACAAACAAGGAAAGATCATTTTCAAACCAAAATTCCTAATCCCATCAAGGAGGGCCACTCCTGGCTTAGGAACAAGATTGGAAAGTGGGTTACTTGTTCAACGGGTGAAGGAATTGATAAACAAGTCACCTAGCTTCTACTTAATGGAATTTCCAACTCTATTATTTAGTTTGGTTAATGTATGTTTTGTAATTGATTGAATATTAATCTTGATTTCTAATTGGTGATCTCCATTCTCTTGGGTGATGTGCCCCAAGTCCCTTGTTCCCTTTCTCCCCTCTTCTTCCCTTCTCATTGCAGGTTGTATTGGAGCTATGTAGAATCTCTCATCCATTAATGGACTGTTATTGCATGTTTTTAAGCCATTTCCATTTTAGTGTGGCACATTAGAGTGATTGGGACACTCCTCCATTCGAATCTTAGAGCTATCTTCAAGATTTCCTCCTTTTGTGAGAGATTGATGATTTGAAGTGATGAAGAGAGTTTGATGGATCTCTTCCATTAATTGAGGTTATTATAATTGTCTAATAAGTCTCCTAACCGTGCCAAATTTTCTGTAATGTTCTAATAGTTTTCCGTTACAATGTCTACCTCACATTCTAGTTTTCTAGCATTGTAATGAAGACTAAATTAATAAGTAAAGATATGAAAATGTTGTGAGATTGAATTCAGTCATTATTGCTCTAAAATAATGAATTCTAACCTTTCTACACATATTAGTGAGTTTTTAATAGATCTGATTTACTTTCCAGAAGCATTTCCACACCCTAGCTAGAAATGCGTTGAAAAATGACTAGTTTTATATTTTGAATGAGTTGAAGGACTTAAAGATTTTTAATTTGATTTATTTTACTTATGAGAATTCAATAAATTCATATTAAATTCCTTCTATGTCTGAAAATTAGTTTTATTAACCGTCTCCATGTGTTTGGATGTCCCAAAACTCGAGCCTAGAGTGCAGTCCAAGGGACTAGTTTTCCGATCCAATGTCCTAAAATTCCCAAATATGATATTTAACTGAATAAACATTTGTATAATATAATATAAATTTATATCAGATTCATATTCAGTTTCCCAAATCCCCTGGTTGAAAAATACTGAACTACTCTTCCTAGTTTCACGGTTTGGTGGCCCAGAAGCATGGGAGTAGGCTTCTGCAGTGTGGATTCTGAAACATAAATGGCACCATATCTAAATTTTTTATGGAATAGGAAATTTTTTGTCTGAAATAATTTTGTTTGCTTCCTAGTTCCCACTCCATTGGCCTACAAAATTTCCTAGAAAAAACCCTTGATTTGCCCATTCCAAAGAGGCTTTGAGTGGGTTAATTCAAAATTCAGAAATTTTAATTTAAATTACAGAATTAGATAGTGTTCAGGTCTGCACACCATACTTGGGACATTATAGTGTCCAAGTGAACCTATCATGGTTTTACTGTGTGTATTGGATTTGGTCGAATACAAAAAACACAAAATCAACTGAAGGAAAGGTGAAACCATAAAAAATAAGATTATTGATCTAGGATATTTTCTCCATCTAGATTGTGGATCATTTTATCCATACTCTTCCTTTGGCTTCCGCAATCTCTTTCCTCCTCTCATCCCATGATCAACAAAATCAATTTCAAATCCATTTGTTACTTTCTCGACTTCCATGAAATATGAAGTTGAACCAATCCTCCTGTTATCAACCATTTTGTATGGTAGTAAAATATCAAAAAGGGTTAATATTCTAAGAAAGTAATGAAGGTATGGGGATCAACAAAGTCATAAAAAACATTTCTATAGCAAACAACGATAAAAAAAGGCAGTAATATTGTATCCCTATTCTAAGAAATATGGGCACGTTTTAAGGACATGAGAGGAGAATATCAATCAATAATTCCCTCTGTACATTTAGACCTTCAAATAATCAATAAAAAGGAGCATTCCTAGGTCTATCATAATGGTGAAAATCAAGGGTAGTATTTCGTGTATGATGCAAGTAGGAGTATAGACTTATCATATATAGTTGATTTTGTTCATTTCAAGGCACAAAAATTCTTTGGAGGACTTGATCACACAGTCAATAGTAACCCTAGGAACAATCCTTGGTAGTTTTGTGCATAAAAGAAATAGTGAGGATCCTTATATCAAGTTCTGGGAAATAAATCAGTACCTCTGGGTACCTTTGTCCTCCAAATAGGATACAACACTCTTTAAAAGTTACAATAGTTTTGAGGATACGGAGGTGATTTTGTGGATAGAATAAGAATCCATTATTTATTTAATATATTTATGAGCTAACTTGGGACCATTCCCACCATTAGACATCGTGTAGGAAGTTACTCTCTAAATTCTGGGCATGTAACAATCTTGTGACCGTCATATGTTACAGCAAGGAAACAATTTTCTGGGGACTGCACTTCACATTTGTGAATGTTATGAGACCCATTTTTGTGGATATATATTGAGTGGAAGACTACAGCCCTCACCCTTATCTCATTCATCCTAGGAAACAGAGACGTCGACCCTAGCAGACATGTCTCGAAATTGGAAGGAAGCCATAACATTAGGTAGATATGAAGAAAAACCATGTTCCTACAATAGCCTCAACCTCCAACGCACCTATTCATGCCCTTGTTTTAGTATTATATTCATGTCTAGGAGGGACCACAACCTAGGATAATATATTGAAAAAGATGAGATCCTTCCTTTAATTCTTCTATGTGGTTGGAGCTTGAAAAAAATAGTCAAAAGTCACGAGAAACCTATGGTAGTGTACAAAAGCCCTAATTTCATCATGACAGACATGTAGCTTCATATCCAACAATGAGGAAAGTTTGAATTAAATTTATAACAACATTATAAGAGAATTTCAAGAAGGAATGCATCCATCAAATGTTCTAAGCATTTTAATTAATTATGGGAAATTTATAATCATTTTCAGCAAATAATGTAATACTAGATTCACAGTTACCTGGAGCTATTGTAGTGTGATTGATATGGACGTTGTTACCACCTAACTTGTACTTAGTGGTTTTTTATCAA
This sequence comes from Pseudotsuga menziesii, assembly GCA_001517045.1. Taxonomy (NCBI): domain Eukaryota; kingdom Viridiplantae; phylum Streptophyta; class Pinopsida; order Pinales; family Pinaceae; genus Pseudotsuga; species Pseudotsuga menziesii. Next base: position 339,641 of record LPNX010261988.1, read on the forward strand.
GTGAGCCTGGTGAATCAGACAAGGATAACTTGTTCGGACTTCAAAAGACCTTCAGTCTTACTTCTGGGAAGCTTTGTTGTACTATATCACATGTTCATACCCCATGGGGGAATTGTAATAAATGTTCTAGCATGATAGTGTCTGTAAAAGACTCGATCTCTTAGAATTTATGTGTCAATCTGATCATCCCAAGGTGTTTTTTTCCCTTGGTTATTATTGGTTGTTGAATAAACGACTGATAATTTCTGAGTTTTTCACTCCATACCTCCAAAGTTGGGGTGGTCGGCTTGGCATTTAGGCCTATTGAGGTTATTAGAGTCTATGTGTCAATGTATAAACATCCTAGACATCATGGTCGAGTCATATGAACATGTCTAAGTCCCCATAGGTTTTTTCTTTTTTTTTTCTTTTTTAATTTTTTCAGTGTTTTTTATTAAAATTTAATTTTTCCAAAACTTAGGCTATTTTCTAATAGTTTAATCGAAAATTTTGATTTTGTAATAAAGTGGGCCAAATAATCAGTTTCAGTCATGTAGGTGCTCATTTTCAAGCTAAGAGCACCATGTAAACCCATGGACCCACTATTTCCTAGTTTTGAGTGATTTTCCATCACTCGGGTTAGAAAACCCCAAAAAATCAATTATTGATTATTTTAATTAATAAATTGATGAATAATGGAGCAAATCCAAAATCTTAGATCAGTGGATTCTCAACCGATTTGATTGAAATCAGTCAGATATGAACCATATTGACTTGATCTAACAAATCCTTGACTGAAGGAGGTGATTTGGACAGATCCAGAGTTCAACTTCAGCATCCTTTAGGGTGGATTTCACCCTCCCTCTCTCCTCCACATGTTTGGGCTCATCTGGATGAGTTTTGGTGGATGCTTCAGTCAACAGGTTGAGGTTTCAGTCAGATCAGCCCCCTGATTGACAGTTGCACTCAGTGAGACTTAGATCTGGCTCATCTAGACACAGATCAGGTATTGATGGACTCTCCTTCAGCTACAGTGATCTATCTCCTTGGGATTTATGCCCCCCTGGGCTAGATCTCCTTTTTTTGTATAAATAAAGCTCAGGATGCCTCTTCCAAGCTAGTTAGAATTGGGATTGAGGTGTTGTTGCTCTTTTACTGTGTTATTGTTTGTTATTCTAGAATAAATAATCTTTGGAGGCAAGATCTATGGTGTAATGCTCTTCATGTGTGGATGATGATTGTCAAATGCTTATGAGGTATAATCTATGTTATTTATCATTGCTTTTGCTGGTTAATTGTCGGCCTTCAAGGAGAGCACTCCCTTTTGTTAGGGTAAGAGTTTATTCTAGTTTGATTTATGCTCTTACTGCTGCTTGTTTTAGATCTATTGGATTTGTATGTATTTTAAGTTTAATTGCTTGCTTTCCAATTATCTCTTCCAACAACACCTATGTTTTAACCATCTGTTTGTGCAAGGATTTCTAAGTTGCAGGTGATCTCACCTGTAGAAGAGGTTGAGATGATTTGCATCTTCCTCATATTCAATATCTTCTGAATGACATAGTCCCTCGGTGTTCCACCAAAGTAGACTCCAAAGCCCAACATTCCCAGGCTTCCAACACTCTTTCTCTCTCTTTCTCCTTCAAAACATCAATTTTCTTACCTGGTTACTGTGTTCGAAAGCTTTGTTATAATTTGGATATATTATATCAAAGTAAAATTTGCATAGATATTATATTTCAAATCTCATAGTCTAGATCTCAATCCTGAAAAGTATCATTAAGCATTCTAGATCTAGCATAAGGAAATCGTCCATTTTGCATGGCAAGTTAAGGAAAATCAGTAGCTTACATGCTCTAGATTTCATTTTCTATTTTAAAAAGATTAAATCCATCAATCAGTGCATATTTCATTGGCTGCACAAACATCAAGACAAGATCCCAAGGAAAGCTTGCTTTCCTTGGTTCATTTTTCCCCTGTTTAGCTAGTTTTAACTTAGTCTTTTTTTAGTTAAGGTAGGCTGATCCAAAGGTACTCTTAAAGTGATTTTGGGCATATGTTATTCTAAAATACTTGCTGTTTTTTATCATGTGTAACATAAAATAAAGGAATCTTATGTTCGAAAGTGGCCTCGGGAGCGTTCAAATCCCCCCAGGGGTCTCCCCTTTCACTAAAATTTAAATATTTTGGAAGGTTGTAAGATATTGGTTTCATCCCATATAAGGACCAAGAGGTTTCTGATATTTCATTTTGATGATATTTTAACCAATAATAATAAAATAAAATCTTTTTTGAGTAGGCTCTTTTGAGCCCGCTCCCCATCCCCACAGGGGGGATCTACATCCGTTTCACTTTTTTGCATTTTTCCCTTTTTATTGCTCTAGTTTAGTACTGACATGTAGGATTGTATACTTTGATATAATTTTTCATTATTCCATATTTTAATTTCAAAATTAATCATACTACTTACCCCACGACTTCCCGATTGACCCGCAAGGGGAAAGAGATGCGTGGTAGGACTAATTAGAAAACCGGTGTTGTGTATCTTTGATTCCTTTTTCATCAATTGTTTCGTTAGTCATAATAAAATTAACCCCTCCTTTATTCCCCTATTGAGATCCACTTGGATCGAAAGAGGTTCCTGGAGGGTTTTCTTTTTAACAAGAAGACCTATTTTAAAATTTACTAAAAATAATGAAGACTCCAGTGTGTATGCTCTGTACTTGGATGTGGTTCATCCGATCATTCAAGCTGCATCAAAAGCACTTGAGTGACTAGAATAATTAGGATTCACTCTCCCCAAATTGACAAACCATCAGGTGAAAATCCAATGCCTCGATCAAACCATTATGGTGCAAAATACCCAAAGGAAGCAGGAACTCCTGAAAAGTGACCTCGGGGTGCCGATATTTGTTACACCTTTGGGTGCATTATGAACAACAGCCTCAGATACTCCAGTCAACCCACATATTCCTTGTGGGTAGCCGTGATGGTTTAGTTTTGGACATACTCCAAGTACCCCCTGGGTATATTTGGAGTCTCCTCGCCTAAGTTAAATTACTCATCTTCTTACATTAATTTAAAATTAACCAAGATACAATTGCACAACATTCATTCTAGCACTTGCAAACACTCTTAATTGTTTTTTTACTCCATTTTCAAGGAACTGGTCAATTGTTTATTTCTTTCAATCTATATGTGATTGGGTGTCATTTTTGTGCTTATTTATGATTATCTCATCATGTTATTTGTTGTTTACAATTGTTAAATCGAAACTCCTAAAAAACTTACTCTTTAATACCATCATCATACTAAATAATTTTTCCTTAGTAACTTAATAGGGTCTACCCCCCTTGGCTTCGTTAGGAGTTAAGCCTAAATGGAGGAGTCAAGAACAAGGTGATAGCCTTGACTCAAGCCTTCCCCCCAAGGACACACTGAGTGGCTTGAATATTTCTGCCACGCAACCCAAGTGTGTGAAAGGCGGAAACAGACGTCAGCCCTAATATTACCATTGTGAATTTGGCATTTCTGATAGATCGTATGTAATTTTCCTTTGATAACAATCTTAGCTATGCTAAATCCAACAATTACATACATGGAAGTTGGAAGAACTTTAGCATCTCTCAAACTGTCATTTGCATCCATGAGCTCAATATCAGTGAGTTCTTGAGTAACCTGATACCATGTGTACTACCCACCACCTTCTACTCCACCATAGTAGCATTTTTGGGGAACTACCTCCTTGTCTTCATAGCAATATGGATTCTGTAATAACTAGGTCAATTCCCACTGGCTCCGCTGGGAAAGGAAAAATAAAAGAATAAAAAATATAGAGTGTTTACTTACTGCAACTTTCAGAAAATCATCAAATAATCTAATATCAGGCTCAAAATATGTAATTTTTGTAGGAACCACTATCCCATACCATCAACAATGACATCAGATAAAACCTTATGTGATGTTCCTTTAAAACCATCTTTTCTAACATCTGTGAAAACAAGTTGTCACGTCCCCAGCCCTCAACCAGCAAAGAGGACGCGACGAACGCATCAAACACAGCCGGGCAAACAGCCCATGAACATAATTAAAAGAAAACAATGATGGAATTAAAACTTATAGGCACACACAGATGCATAATAAATCAACATTCAGCGGAAGCAACCATATTCATAACCAGCATTCCACATGTTCATTACAATTCATCAATTGACATCAATATATATTACAGAGATGAAGTAACAACAACACTTATCTTTTGAAGGAGAATTCACCCGCAACCAGCTACGTCGCTGCAACGTTCCACCCAACCATAGGCCAGCTTGTTCATCTATCTCTCAGCAACACTGCCACCCCCGAGCTGGGCATGATTCCTTCAGGATAAGGGTCAATTGCAGGCTTGCACATAGCCAAGGGGACACAAAACAGCCAAACCAACACCGCTGGGTTTCACAGGCTTTCAACAGACAAACCAAGCCAGCACAGTCCAAGGTTCAACCACTGCATACCAGCAGCCAAACAATCCCTTCACAGCTCTGTGAAGAAGCAAAACAACCGGGGACAGCCCCAAACCATGGAGGAGCACAGCTCAAGTCCAATGGACAAACCAGAGTTGGTTTTGGCCCTAACGTGGCCAAAACAACTCAACCACAACATCCCCGACTAGGGAAACAACAACAATAGCCCAATTTCAAAGTAAAACAATGGCAACTATGCACAGTCCCAAAACACAGAAACTCAGCCCACGAATTGGAAACCCACAGTGGCTCAAAATGAAATTGAACACCACAGCCAACCAAAAACAGGGGAAACAGCAGCCCCAAAACATGACAGTGAGAACGGCTCTCACAACATGGGCAAACGACCCAAACACCCTATGCGTGAGGAAGAACTTACACCCAACAACAAAATGCACGGGAAGTACATACCCGATTTCTCTGCGTGAGGATGAACAGACCACAGTAGGAAAATGGCTCACCACGAATTGGGCACTACGGCCAACCAAGAACGGGAAGCAATCCCTCTTCGTGAGAATGCACAGCAATGGAGAGGACGTGAATTTGCAGTCAGCGGGTGCTCAGCCACTCGTGGAGAGGAACAAAATGCCCACGTGAGACCAAATTCGTCCAAAACCTGTGTGTGAGGAACCAACAGACCCAAAATCATGGTGAGTGAGTGAACAGACCAGGGAGGAGTGCGTGAGGGTGAAGAATGGGCAACGTGGGTGGAGTGAGCAAGTGGGTAAGGCTGACAACTTGCCACAACCACCACCACTTCAGCAATAACTCCTCCAACCACTAGCTGAAGCATTAAAGAGGTTGACAAGGTAAGATGGAAAATCAACAAGGTGACAAAACATGGGTTTTTCCCCCATAACCAAGGTTTGACATCCCCCACCCCTTATCCTTTGGAACCATGCCCTTTTCATTCAACGTTGCACTGCCGTAGCTGGTTGTGGTTTATTTTAATTGATGTGCGGGTTTACATGATGCCAAATTAAAATGTGCCGGATAGCACAACATACCATCGGCAATTATCCCCATTGCCGAAACATACACAACAAAATCGATGGTGGGGCTTTTGCCTTGAGCTCCTCACCACGATTAATTACAATATATGGATCATGCAAACGGGGTCGAAACCGGGGACATGACACAAGTTCAATGGGGCTTCCAACATCTTCACATGTCAAGTCCAAAACCTCTGCACAACAATTACATGCATTTGTGTCACAAATAGATAATTTCATTCTACAAAATATACTTAAAGCAACAACAAAAGTCATAGAAGACAAGGTTCTCATGGAAATCTAGAAAAAAACTTAAACCAAACCAATTGACCCAATAACAACAAAGAGAATTATCAAAGAATATGTAGGTTTCCCAATTTGTCATAATTTTGGAAGATTTTATGGATCTAAACCATGTTTTAGTTTTAAAAAATGTGGCAGCCTATCCACTTGAAGCATTCCACCCCATTTTTCCAAACTTAAACACAATTTAGGTTCATAAGATCTTCCATAGCAAAGAACATTTTTGTTTTAATCTACAAAATTAGGTTTAGAGACTCAGGTAAGCAGTAAACACTCTTTTGATGTTTTGAAGTGCAAAAGTGAATTTATGTACATAGTAAATAGAGTCACAAGTGTTTGGCATGTGCATGTGCTATCAACTAGAAACTTATATAGCAATAGAATATGCTCCTTAATGGAAATATATTCTTGGGAAGCATGCTCTAAAGGTTGTAACTTGTTGGAATGGAAGTATACATGTTAAATATTTATTTTATTCAGCTACATGGTGATTTGGGTTGGACATGATTGAAATATTAACTTCTATATTTAATATTTCTAATTCAACACTAAGATTGAAAGTTTACAAGAAATAGATTTGGGAAACCTCAAGTAAATGAGGTGAAATTTAGGAAGTTTCATTAATTTCTTGATTCTCAAAATTTCTACAATATCTACACATCAACAATTTTAAATATTCATTTGAATATCAAAAGAAACCTATACGAAACTAGCGCTCCAAATAAATTTAAGAAAAATCAATACAATAGGTAAGGATCTACACCTACTCGTGCATGATATCTCAATATTGAAACATAAATTCAAAAAGAAACAAACACAAAGTGAGTTGTCCAAATAATTTGAAGAAATATTAAAGACAATAGATAAGGATTTGTACTCGTTAGTACATGATATCTCCATAACTAAACATGAGTGGGTTTGATGTTGCATCAATGGTTAAATGGCTTTCAGCACACAAACACCAAAATCAAACAAAATGCTGATAACGACATCAAGAAAATTAAGAAAGGGAATACAAGACACCCACACAAAAAATGAAGTAGTGAGGAATCAAAGAGAAACAATGCAATATTAAGAAGCGAATATGAGAAAGAAGAGTTCTCAAAAGCATGATTCACACCAATTAGGTGGCATTCTTGTATAGGGAATTAGACACACATCTACAAAATATTTTAAACATTTTCCTGATATATGGGGAACACTAAAATTAGGACTAACATTTTATAAAGGGGCCTTAACATTAAGACCAAGGAATTATGATAATGAAGATTAAAAACCATATAATATTTTCACATAGTGATAAAATTTTAAAGTAAGTCACTTAAACAACATACTAACAAAGGAGGACTTGCTAGCACCTATTGGGTGATAAATTCTCATGAATTTTTTCTCAAGAGTGTCAAAGGAAGCTAAGAGGAATAAATTCACCCTGTGTATATGAAACAATGTTATTGATCTTAGCTTAGTTAACTAAACTTGTCTGAATTTGACCAATTCTAGTCAAAATTGGTCCAAACTAGTTATTGATTCAGACTGATTCAGTTGAGTTGACAAAAAATTGGTTAGCCAACGGAGTCAACGTGACTCAAGTGAGTCCATGTCTGTTGATGTAGATGCCTTCCATAAGGTCTAATATGAAAAAAAGAACCTAAAACACTCTAAACGCTAAACTTGGTGTACTTCTAATGTTAATATATCTCCCAACATTTAGCTAACACGTCAAAGTTAATCCTTAAGTTTTAATGGTATGTCTTAGTCAATGTGACTTGAATTTGAACTACTTTAACTTGAAAGAATTTAAACGTTAAAAGTGGAACACCCATTCTATATGGTTTGGTAATGGAACCAAGCATGTCAAACATTACACATAGAAAGTATAATTTGGACATGTATTCAACGAAAACATATCTAACATATTTTAGTAGATTTGTAAAGAAAAACATTGTAAAACATTAACTTCACACTATCTAATGTTGTGAAAAACCCTATAAACCTCAAAGGACAAATTTATTTGGATGGACATGGAGCCACTTAACCCATTGGAGGTGAAGGAGTTAGGGGATCTCTCTAGTGTTATCAAATTGGATGGACTCAAGCATCGGCTCATGAACGAAGGTAGATCCTCCAATGCCGTAACTTTCGTCGATTTATACAGATATTTTTCATCTCTCACAGGTCCTAGTTGCATTGATAACAAATGGGTTGCGCTTTATTTGTTGACGGATAAAAGTATTTTCAAGGGTCCCTAGACCTCCCCTGCTTTGGTGATGCAAACAGGTCCATATTTTCTGCATGATGTCTAGAATTGTGTTGTTGTTTTAGGGATTCTTGCGCAGTAGTCATAGGAGAGGATCTCTTGTCATGAGGAGAAGTGGCTCCACAACGCATTCTATCAATCAACCTTCTTTGGAAGGAATCCCTACAAATGTCAAAGAAAAAAATTTCCGCAGTCCCTATTCTCTCCACCATGATATTATCATTCATTAAGTTGTTCAACATTGTTGGAGATGCTGGGGGATACATAGAACATTCAACGATTTAAACTTACTTGATAAAAACCTTGAATTATCCACATATCAACTCCTCTAAACATTCCATCCATAGATGGTTTCTATAGATTAGAAATGACTAGATGGTTTCAAGCAAGGACAATTCTTCTTATAGCTAGAATGGAAATCTACAATTTTCAAAGACAATGCCATTAAAAAGGAGAATATCGAGAAGTTGATTTGACAACGCATAGTGTTAAAAGCAAGTTTTATCCACAAGTCATATGCCTGTGGAAATTATAAAACCACTCCAATGATCAACAGAAAACAAGAAATCCACATACATTTGAGCGTAATATAGTTCCTTTATATTTTTCTTAAACAAATTCCTTGATCATCCAAGAGGATATATGGATCCCTAAATGATCTAATATTATTTCCCTTCAATAATCCTTCTTGTTGAATGTTCATGTAGAAGTTTTAGAACTAATCATTTTAAAAGCAGTCGTCCATCATCTATCTTACCTTCAATCTAAGCAAAATTTCAATGAGAATGATCTCACCTACTTCTTTTCAATCTCTAAAGTGGAACTTTTAACCTTCCAATTGAGTACAAATAGATGATATCAAGAAGAAAATATCATGATTTATGCTTTTCCAATCTCAATCTTAATCAATCCAAGATTGTTGCTTGCATTTTCCAACTCATTATAAACATGCAAAGTACACCAACATTACACAATCTTAGTATAAAAATATAATATTCTCATTGAAAATCACAAAACTTCAAGGATCGAGAACTATATTATGACCTAGCACTAAATTTCACGAGTAGAGGGATGAAACTATTATGGCCCAACACTACATTTGTTTCATCCACTACATCAACCACTCAACCATACATCCCCACTCACCTAGATCATGTGCTTCCATGAAATGAGTATTCTGTCAATATAATTATATCAAGAAAAGCACAAAAAATAACATGAGGAGAATTGCACCATCATTGCAGAAAATGAAATCATCAATTCATGTATAGGCTCTCTTAAAATTGCATATATTGGTTGAAAATGCCTCACCTTGTAAACCTCACAGCTTGTGTTTCTCTTTTATTCATGTTTTGTTTTTGTTGTCATTGAATTCACCTTCATGTTTGTTTCATTTTTCTAGTTTTTTCTTGATTACAAATTGTGTTTCTCTTTTATTAATGGTTAATTTTGTTGGTCATTTAATTCATGATTGCAAAGAGACCAAATATATTATTAGAATTGAACCAAAAAAGAGAAGACTTGGCATTATCTAAGAGAAGCAACTCCATTTTTTTCCTATGCAATTGGACCTCCAAATGAATCTTCTAGAAACGATCAAATATGGAAGCAACAACAAAAGGAAGAACTTGTAGCTGGAAGGAAGAACTTGTCTGATATCTTTGAAGAAAATAGAGGAGAAATGATTACAGTGGTTTGTGCACATTGTCACGTGTTTTTGATGTTTTAGAAGCCTTTTCCTTCATGCCCCAACTGCAAGCACGCACATCCAATCGACCCTAATTTGGAATCTAAAAAGAAGAGTATTATTCCACCCAGGCAGACACTCACTTTGCTTGATTATGAGCATGCCAGTGTACAGGACACAAAGTAGCAACAAATAAATTCTTTTTGGATCTTTGTAGATTTGAATCTTATGTTTTTTTACGACAAAAAGTTCTGTAGTGATATTTCAGTAGGCCATGCTTAACATGGCATGCATGCTAATACATTTGCTGATACATAATGAAATTTTTTACCCATCCCTTGCTTATACATAAGGACTTTTTTTTAATACATGAACTTTTTAATTTTTTTTAATGCTTATTTCTCTAGCTAGTATTTAATCCAGATCATAATCATCATCCATTTGAAGTGGGTTCATAATTATGCTTATGGTAGAGCATGTAAGTTGAATTAAAGTGGATGAAAATGTCTCATTTAAGGTAGGCTCTAAATGTCAAATTTTAAATTAAAAAACACAGTTGAGCAAGTAAATATGCCTCGATAAGGGTCTATAAATATCAAAATTAAAATTCACAATCGCAACTAAAAATATGCCTCAATTAAGGTTTATAAAAGTCAAATTTGAATTAAAATGCACAATTACAGATGAAAATGTGCCTATGTTAGGGTATGCATATGTTAAAATTTAAATTCAAAACACAGTTAAATATGAAAACATGCCTCAGTTAAGGTCTATAAATATCATATTTTGAATTAAAATGCACAAGTTGCAAATGAAAATATGCATTGGCACATGTAAATGTCCATATTTTAATGTAATGGATAGTTACAAATGAAAATATGTCGTATTTAGGGTCTGTAAAAGTTAAATTCTAAATTAGAAAACATTGTAACAGGTGAACATATGCCTAAGTTCGGGTATGGTTTGTAAAGGTCAAGCTATTGGCTAATGCATTGAAATGTAGTCAAATATATTGTTTTCAAGTTTTTTTTTCAGAGGAAAAAATACTAGATCTTGATATTCTATTATGGAATCAAAGGACATCATATACAATCAGCCAATAAAAGGTAAAAACCAAGCTTTAGCATAAGCGAATTCATTTGGGAACCCCTCTGATAGCTGAATATTCAATGAAGACACCAGGCTACCATAAAACATGGGCACATAAAAGCATAAAGTCTGCCAAGGGCAGACTTTTCTCATCATTCCTGTTAATACAGGTCAGAAATCTAGTTGATAATAGATCGAAAATGACCACAAAACTTACTAGTCCTGAGCATAACAAGAAGGCTGAAAGACTCTTCCATGTTAGCTAAAACCAGTTCAAACTTTACATAGAATACGTGCCAAAGAAAAATGAAAGGGAAAAGCCTGGCACAAGCTAAAATAACTGAAAATCCCCTCGATCAATGATCTTACCATCCAAAGATTTAGTATAATTCCCATGGCCAGGGACCAACAAAAGATCCTATTTAGAGAGACTATGAGCCTGCTGGTTATGCTCACGATAAATATGTTTGATTGTCATTGAAGGGACATGTTGCAGCAAAGATAGAATGTCACCACACCAGTGACTCAGAAGTGGGGCATTCAGTGTTGCAGTTCTTTTAACCCATGAAATAATGATATGTGAATCACCAAATATAGATAAGAGAGGGATCCCCAAATGAATGGAAACTGAAAGAAGTGCCCACAGTGCCAGAAGCTATGATCTGGTATTGGTGCTTCTGCCACAGCCCAGAGAGAAACAAATGAAATATGAAGCATTCAAATGTATCACAAATCCAGCTCCACCAAGATTCCTTGCAGCAGCCCCATCCAAAAAACCATAGGGGTATCCGATCTGAGGGCCCGAGCCAATAATCCTATTTTTTTCCTTCTTTTTCAGGGATTGGATACATATGCATGAGATCATCAATTTTCTTATGGAGAGCATAAACAGAGGCCAGTTTATTGTCAAAAATGCATCGATTCCTTTGTTTCCAAATGCACCAGAAAAAGAAAAGGTGAAAATAACGAAAGACAAAGCAAACAGGAATACATAAGAACCATTGTTATAGAAAGGATATGATAGATATATGCGGAATAGAGGGTAGCCCATAGTAATCACCAACAACTGAATAAACTCTTCTGGAGAATAGGCTTAGTCCCTGTCTGCCACAACTTTGTAGTTTGTCCCAAGTCAAAACTCGATCCCTTACCAGTAACCAGATGAAGCTACAAATTTTGGTTGGAATGTTCAGTTTCCAGAGAAATTCAAGAACCGGAGATTGACCCAAAGTGCAATAAGAAGATGCAATACACTCATAACCCTGTGCTGCAGTAACAACCCCAATGTAATTGTCATGAGACCAAAAAAGTGCATCCTTATGATCTAAGAGTCTAATTCTACCAAACTCCAGCCCCGCAGTGTATTTGTCCCACTGAAACTTCCAATCACCCACTAGATCCAGTTCCTCAGCCGTGAACCAATAATTCTGAGCACAATTAGTATGATTCCTAGCTTGGTCCAATGAGGTTATACCAAAATATTCTAGATATTCCCGAATATCAAGTGAGAGATTAAAGGGAGAACCCAAGCAAACAATCGGGTCTAGTCCCACCCGAATAGCCGAGCCATTACCAACCATCCATATAAGTCCACTGCCCAGCCAGGAAAGGGTATGGAGAAAACCCTTCAATATCACAGAAACACCTCTTATAGAAAATGATTTATTGCAAAGCCAAGTTGCCACAGGGAATTTTTCATATACTTCTTCGATAAAAGAATGGACCATATACCCGTCCCATTAATAGCCATCCAAAAACTTTTAAGATGTAGGGAAAGGCTGAACCAACCCAAGTGCTTGATGCCCCAGCCTCCAAGTGAAGTCGGTAAGTATAGAGAATTCCAGTCAACAAGATGGTACTTTTTGTTGACCACAGAAGAGCCCCAAAGAAAAGAAAAAATCATACTTAATAGCTTGTCAAGAATGGATTACAGAACAGGAACCAAGGCCATCCAATAAACTGGAAATCTAGTAAGAACTGCTTTGATCAATACCAGTCTTCCCCTAATGGACAAGAGACGAAAGGTCCAATGATGTATTCTTTTCTCAAATTTCTGAATGAGCCAATGCCAATCCTTTACCAGATACCCTACGAGTTTTAAGTAGTATCCAAGGTAATTAAATCCCTTGGTAATATGCTCAAATTTGAAAGGAAGAGACCTAGAAATCCTATTCATAAGACTGTCATCCAAATTATTATGCAATAAGCAAGATTTGTCCATGTTGATTTGCATGCCAGAGGCTTCATCAAAGGTATCCAAAATGAATTTAAATGCAACCCACTCTTCAAATGTACCTGTGCCAAACATAATGACATCATCCACAAAGAGTAGATGTGTAAGAGAAAGCTGAGGAGAGATCTTAATGCCCCGAATCTTCCCATTGATTTGTGCATCCCTAATGAGCAAACTCAACCCTTTGATATCCAGAATAAACAACAGAGGGGACAAAGGGCATCCCTGCCTGATGCCATGAGAAGCTATTAAAAAACTAGTAGGAGAGCCATTGACAAGAAGAGAGAAATTAGTGGAAGAAAGACAACCCAATATCCAGTTTGTACCCACCAGAGGGACACCAATTTGAAGAAGAATAAGGTGAAGATAGGTCAAATTCACCCAGTCGAAGGCTTTAGAAAGATCCAAATTTAAGATTAGTGCAAACCTATTTTTAGTTTTTACAGTGTGAAGGACTTCTTGAGTTATATCCAGTGGTGCAGTAATCTGTCTATTATTTAAGAATCCAAATTGATGAGGTGAAATAAACCTATCCAAAAAAGTCTTGAGTCTCTTAGCTGCAACTTTAGAAATCAGCTTGTAAACCAGATTACAAAGTGAAATGGGTCTAAAATCAGAAAAGGGAGTGGGTTTTTCCTTTTTAGGGATAAGTGCAATGAAGGTGGAATTCAAAGAAGGAGTAACCCTGCCTTCCCTCCTGGAAGTTTCCACCAAATTCAACAGTTCAGGCCCCAAAATATCAAATATTTCCCAATAAAATTCAACAGACCATCCATCAGGACCTGAAGCCTTATCTTTTTTGAAAGTTTTAAGAGTTGATTCAACTTCCTCCAGGGTTATCTGACAGGATAAGGCTCCCTCTCATTAGAAGTAATAAAGGATGGAAATAAGCGAATAAATTTCAATTGGGATTCAATGTTAGTCAGATGGTCATCTTGAAATATTTTCTTGAAATGTCTCACCCCCATGTCCTTAATGCCAAAGTCATCAACAATCAGATTACCTTCCTCATCTTCTAGACCCCAAATAGCATTATGGTTTTTTCTAGCTGAGGCCACCACATGGAAGAATTTAGTGTTTGCATCACCCTGTGATGCCCAAGTCAATCTACTTTAGAGCCTAGTAGATTGAATTTCATGGTCCATCCATCTTTGATGCTCATGTCTAAGAGCCTAAAGCCTAGAAGATTCTCGGGCAGAAAGTAAACCAGAAAACAAAGAATCTAGAATACATTTGATTTCTGCCTCAATAAGAATAGACTTTTCTCTCATCTCAAGGGTCTTGTCTCTGGCCCAATCTTTGACCTTTCTTTTCAGTAGTCATAGTTTCAGATAGAGGTCAGACATACTATCCATAGGATCAATGGGGGAGAGTAGAGGCCATTCCATTCTGACCATCTTAACAAAGTCCATATCTGACAACCAGGAGTGATTAAATTTGAAAGGTAGAGGATAGGAAATAGGGTTATCCAACAAATCAAATAAAACAGGATAGTGATTAGAAATAACAGAAGGATGAGCTCATACTCGGTATCTAGAAAGAAGACTAGCAAGATTGAAATAGAGTAGGTACCTGTCCATCCTTTTACAGATGGCCTCATCCCTTAACCTACTGTTACGCCAGGTTGGCCAAGCACAGGTAGGGGCTACATCCGCAAGCTGATGATTGGAGAAAAAATTAGTAAAAAAGGGACCAAGAGGATCAGGGATAGCCTTAGAACCCCATATCTCAGATCCATTCAAAGTAAGGTTCAAATCTCCCACAAGTATCAGGTTGGGTAAGGAAAGAAGTCTTCCTCTAACAACCAAGTTCCAGAAAGTTTCCCGATGAAGATAGGGACCGTAGCAGTTAAGAATGGAAAGAGTAGTGGTAGAACCTCTAAACTGAGCTTTGAGAAGGATGCCTACAAAAGTGTGGAAAGCTTTTCATTTGACAAAGTGAGGGCTCAATCCAGAGAGAATGCTCCTCGAGAGACCAGAGGAGCTGGTAGCATAGAACTCCCAACCAGGACAGATTTTGGAGAAGGCAAGAAGAGTTGGGTAAGTACGGTTCATCATTTCCTGAAGCAAGATAATATCGGGCGAGAGAGAAGTGAAAAGATGACGAAGGCCTTTTTCTTTGGCCAAGCCTCCCAAGCCTTGAATGTTAAGATAGAGAATTCACATCAGGAACCACTCTGAGGAGGGGTCGAATCTCTAAGGACCCTATGGGAGGGAGACAGTTGCTAACGAGTTGCATTCTTGAGTCTAGTGGAAAATGGAGTGAACGGAGCAGTAGTAGAATCCAAAGTCTCAGAAGGATCTTTTTTCTTCTTCTTGATCGTAACATTCTCAAACCTGATGGATCCAAGGGGTAAGACCGAAGGGGAAAGGGGGGTTTTGGTAGTAAATATCTCCAAAGATTTTTGAAGAGAAGGATCAGCAAAGGACGGAGAAGTGACAGGGCTTCGAGGAGGAGTAGTAACAACATGGTGTCATGGACAGGGGAGAGGAGGGAAATCTGAATCAGTGAAAATAGAAGGTGGAGGGAGCACCGAGACCAAAGAGGGGGTAAGAGAGGGTTTTGTCGAGGAAGGAGGTAGGTCCACAGAGTGTGCAATGATAGGGTCCTGAATAGGAAAAGGGCTAGAGAACTGAGGAATAGAAGCCTCAACAGGTGTGGGAAGCACAGCACAGTCATCCACCAAATCCAATAGAGAAAGTTCATGTTCAGAGGAATCATCAAAAACTGAGCTGGCATTAAAATAATTACCTAATGCAGGAGAACAACGTGTAGGAGATGAGAGCTCCGAAGTGGGGACATCCAAAATGGGGAGGAGAGACCACTGAGCAACAGGGGAGCATTGTTCCTTCAAAGAGGCTGTACCCTGACGAAGTACTGGGAAATCTTTGTGCAAATGTCCAACATCCTTGTACCGATTGCATTTGAAGGGGATATTAAGATAATCAAGATGCTAAGAGAACAGTTGTTCATGGCACAGTATCTCTACATCAGCCGAAAGCCCCACAGAGATGTCTATTTCCACCAGGATTTTAGCCAACCGCTTATCATAAGTGTTCATGAAATCCTCCTCTATAGCAACAAAACAACTGATAGTATTCCTAATGCCCTCTAGCATGGGATGACTCCAGAGAGGGAAGGGAAGAGCTGGAAGTAAAACCCATAAATGTCGTTTCTTTACACACTCCCTGAGTGGATCAAAATTAACATGCCACCTATCCAGTACCAAGGAGCCACCATCGATACGCCACAGAGAGTTGAGAATAGTCGTAGCATGGGAGTCTTCCAAAAAGACAAAAACAATCCATCCACGAGCCAGAAGACTGATCATAGGCACATAAGAGATGAGCGGCTTCCAGTGCTCGGAGGCCCAAGAAACCCATTTCTTTTTACCCATATGACAGTATTCTAGTCTGTCGATAAGTGCCCATGAGCACAAAGCTTCGACCCTATCCATATAAACATCAAGACCCATAACAAACTAGAGCTTCCCTTCCAAGACCTTATGCGCTTTAGCTTTCCTACGACGACGGGAGTGAGCAAATGAGGAGGTAGTAGCCCTCGACGTGGGGTTTAGAGCCGCTTCCATATTATCCAGCAAGAAATCGCGATGAGAAGGAACTGACGGCAAACCCTAACCCAAAAGTCAACAGGAACAAACAAAACATGTGATAGATACAAACCCCAGAAAGAAAGTCCAAACAAGAAAATGTGGGTTAACCTGCAAAACCAAGACAAGAACCTTGGTTCACCTAGGATTAAAGCGAGTCCGAAAGGTTTAAGGGTGCAAAGTACAAAACCCCAAAGTGCTGACAAAAGAAAATAACATCATCCCAAGCATGTACAGACCAAGAAAGAAGCATTCGAAGTAATCGAAAGTCAACCCCAAAAACACGAGTGACCTCAAAGGTGGTGCGCTAAGAGAAACAACGTAGACAAATACCACAGAAAACCTGAAATTAGCATCCCTAGGGTACAAACAAGGCAAACAAGCAGACCAGAGAAAAGACAAGGACATGCGTAAACCGGCTTGAAATAATAACACAGCAAATTCCCACTTTTTTATGACTGGTTAGTACTATTCCTCTGCAAAGAGGAGGAACTCCAATCACCGGTTCAAGTAAGGGAGGAGAGTAGAGAAAGGGATGGACAACAGACCACTGAGTAATGTATCTCTCCCAGTGTCCTATTGAGAATGAAGGGTGTGAAAACAACCAGGTACCCAGGCACTCGCCACCCCAGAGAAGAACCTAGCAAGAACTAACCCAAAAAGAAAGATTCGCCACCCCAGAGAGGAACGATAGAGAAAAAAAAACGAGAGACAGGAATAACCCTAAACAAAGAAGGAGAATACACCAAGACCGACCAGCATACCTGCAAATGCAAGGGAGAAAAGAATGTCGAAGAGCACTCCATGAGAATGTCCTCTTGCGGCAAGGTCCCATGAAGCAAACTGAGAAACCTACTCCGCCATTGTCTTCAAAATTCAATCGTTTCACATCTCCCTTAGTTACATATTGTTTTCAAGTTACATGCGTGAATGATTTAGCTTCCAAAAAAATAATAATAACAATGATAATAAACTAGTTAGATGAGAATGTAAGGCCCTTATGAAGGCTAATAATTGTGATAAGCAAAATTCCTCCAATATCTTTAGCTAGAAGAATCAAATTTAAACTAATTTATGCATTTTTTCCAACAAAAGGAAATGTTTAACATATTGTGCATTAACATATATTCAGATTTATGTTTTCTTTGCACCTAATCATTTGCATAGCCACAAATGCATAGCAACGTAATATGGAATGAACATGTGTGTCCATACACCTAAGTTGGAGTTTATAAAGATAGACTTCAAATTAAAATGTAGAGTTAAAGATGAAAAAGATTAAATGTACCTTAATAGCAGTCTTGATGTGAGACCAGACTTGAGTAAAGGATTCCATCCTCCATTTTCCATATTAAGCATGCTTGTGCTTAGAAAACGACAGTAGGCTATGCAGGGTGTGCCATTTTCTTCTGATTCTGAAGCCAAGTTCTGGTTTCCTTCTAGGTTTTGAAGAACAATCCACTTCAGAGGATCTCTGACAGAGGATCCCCACCGCAGAACAAAATAATCCCACTTAAAATGAATGAATCTCAGCCTTCATCTTCGTCCAAGTCCCAGAACTCTCTACAAGGGGAAAAACGACATTACCTGCAGATACATATCGTTGTCACCATCCCAGATGGATGCATTAGAGGAGGCAGAGGCATTTGAAGCGTCCATCTCCTGTAAAGATGTGTATGCATCTTGGGCTCTATATCTACTTTTTCTCACTAAACCGCCACCGAGAGCAAATATTTTGTCTCTGGTATTTCTGTGGATAAACGAACACCAAGAGCAAATACAATCTGAGGCGAAACGAAAATATCGTATCTTATTGTATGTCACTTAATTACCTTTCAACAACCTCTAATTCTCCTTTCACTTTGGCACAAAAGAGCAATCTGCCAAGCAAGTTCAACTAAAAACTAAAATATCTTCCTTGAGCTAAAAACTTAAAAAGTCGACTCTTAAAATTTGAAAGTGTTTCATACAAATTTAATCAGAAGACAAAATAGCGGTTGAGCAATCCTCCCTCATCGGACGGAGGAGGAGCAAAGTTAACGTTGACTTTGCTCCTCCTCAGTGCGATGGAGGGAGGATTGCTCCATAGCTAGCGCACTCCCAAAATAGCAACCCGAATAATTTAGGGTTTAGATTGTGAATTGAATTATTTTTAATGAGATATCTATTATTATATAAATAATTTCAAAAAATTAAAGTGTTAGTCCAGTCAATTTCCTTATTCACATTATAACTTACCGTTGGTATAAAATTTTTATTTATAATATAATGTGATAAAGTATCGTAATATTAAATATTTATTAAGTTTTTTTCTAAATATTGTAATTATATTAGTTTTCAAATATATTCTTTAGAGGAATAGTTTTAGAAAACCGGGATTTGGATTATTTTTTTACCAATTTTACTTAAAATAATGAAATTATAAATATAAGTACTTGAGATTTCACAATCTTAATGTTAAAATATATATAAGGACGCTAGGTTTATTAACTTAAAATTAATTTAATAAAAAATTATGTAATCTTTAACAACTCTTTCAGTATTGTTGATGCCTGGAAATTCGCACGTAACAACAGTTAGGGATTCTCCCCATTAAACGTTCCCAACTAGCCCGTTACTGTTTGGTATGGGGAATCCGTCCGGTTTATGGTCCGACTACCGTAGGTCAAGTAACAAAAATAAAAGGTTTTACCCATTACGGCCTAGTCCACCGTGTATATTTTAGTTTTTTTAACTTAAGTATGATATGCAAGTTCCTATCTAAGAATGCAGACTAATAGAAAATATGAGGACTGGTCACAATGTGATGCACAGGTTCTTACCTCTCGTCTTAACTCACTCGCATTTAAATCACACACAACAAGAAACTAAAAATAACTATCTAACCTATCCCTAGGGAGCAAGATTATCATTTATCAATGAGTAATGTATTTCTGCACATTCATTAAGAAAAATCATAGATAGATATTATTTAATTCAAAACACCTGAATATTAATATATATATGAACAATAAGATAGATCAATGTTTATGAAAAGCCTTCATTACTCATAGTGGAAATTTCAGAGAATAAACTAGAGCTCATTCATAATAAGAACATAAGTTCAAAGAGTTAGAACGATCTCACAGTTAATGGACAACAGCTGAAAATAAAATAGTTCACATTCAACAAATCCATAGCACAACATTTGAAATCTTCCACCAAGCTTTCTCCAACAGGAAACTTGTAATTCTTATTGCAAAAGAAAATAGTTCTTCTTACAACATAATCTCACAAATCTATCTGGGAAAAAGTCCTTTATTACATCTAACTCTCTTATACTTATACAAAAAGGCAAAACTTTTGGGCTACCCCAAAATGACTTTTGGGCTTCCCCAATGTTTCAATCCAAAATCTTGTCCTGTAGTGAGTGATCATACATTATACAATATATTACATTTAAGACAAAAATTTAATAGAGCACTTTTATGAAGAGGGCCCCGCTTGTTCATTGATGAACTTTTTCCACGCCTGGGCCTCTGCTGCTATGCTTTCAAAATCTAAGGGTTCAAGAAAACGTATGTTGATTTCATACTTTGCAGCCTAATTCTTAACCACCTCTAATCTTGATGGACACAAGCGTAGCTGATATTCAAGTAAATGGATGTTGGCTGCTGCATGAGCTATTGCATTCTTCAGGATCTGCTCATCTAGATCCTTGACTTGTTGGATCTTCTGCTCATATTCTTGGTACCTGCTTTGTAATTGTTCTATGAACAGCTCATATTCTGGTAATGTATCCAGTCTTTGTTCTGCAGCAACTTGGTCTCTGTTGTAGGTGACCAGCACCCTTTTGTAGTATTCAGTACATGTTCCTCTCATTTTCTTTACAATCTTCTTGAATTCCTCCGCTGTATTTATTGCAAACTCTAATAAGTCGTAATCCTACTTTAAGCTATGTTGATCTTTGGCTAGTAACTCTGCAGGGGTTTCTTCATTGGTTTCTATCCTTACTATCCTTCTAGCCAGGACTTCCAAAATATCCTGAGATCTATCTACAAAATATGAAGTCGTGTCCAAGATTTCTTCCAACGTGCTATCTATCTGTAAGATTTTACATCTTTCTTCTTCAATACACATTTGCAGTTGGTGAATTCTTCTTCGTTGAGCTAGGACATGCTCCTTCAAAGGCTGGATATCAGTTTTCTGTTCACTGACATCCTTTAGCGATGCTATTAATGAATCAATATGTCCCTCAAAACTTGCTAACTACACTTGAAATTGCTTTTCACTTTCTTCTATAGTGGCCTTCTGTGCTTCCAACTCAACAACTTTGTTCTGTAGCTGGTCCTTTTCTGCACTTAGAGTTTCATATGATACTTTGAGGTCATTTTCTCTGTCTTCAACACCTAATACTCTAGTTGTAGTCTCTGTAATTCTTCTAAGCTATTCTAAGCATCCTTTTCTATTCTCTCCATTGAAATCTCTAGGGTCATCTTGTTTGCATGTAGAGTCTAGAGTTCTTCCTTTGAAGTCCTTACTTCATTCTGCATGTCTTCAATTTTTCTTTTTAGCTTATAACCTTCATCCCTCTCCTTTTTAAAATTTTCCTTTAATTGTGCTGCATTTTTCCTTGATTGCTCAAGGTCTGTCATAAGTCTATCCACATTGTCTTCAGTGGCCTGAGTTAATGCCACCCTAGCTCTGGTTGCCAGTCATGGATCTGCATCTGTTCCATGCACCAAAGTTTTATCAATAATTATCATACCTGGTTGTCTTCTTGTTTTGACCTTCTTCTTAGTTCTCTTGACAATCCTCTTCTTCTCCTTGTCATAGAAGATGGTGCTAAAATCAAGGACCTCTTCTCCTTCTTTCTGCATAAAAGGTACCAAATTCAAACCAGAAAAAACAACATGTTCTTAAGTACTGCTAGAAGTGGCAGCAGGATCCTGGGAATCAGGATTATCTTGTCCCTACCCCTGATCTATATGATCATGTGCTACTTCTGTATCTATTTGTTCAGTATTTTGTTGGTCTTTCTTAGCTCCTGCTAATCTCAGACCTTCACTCTCTTCTTGTTTTTTCTTCATCTCTTCACCTTCCTTCTTCTTTCTTTCTTCCTTTTCCTTCTTTGTTGCTTCCTCTTCAGCTTTATTTCTTTCTTCTTCTTTTGTCTTGAGCCAACACTCTACCTCTTGTGCTAGCCTCCTAGCATCCTCTTCCCTCTGTTTGGCTTCTTCTTCTTCAACTTTCTTCTGTGTGGTTTTTCCCTTACCACCCACAATGGTGATCTTTTGCTTAAATCTCTTCTTCAATGCAGTCATATTCTTTGCATTTATGAAGATTTCTTCATTCTTGTCCCAGAAGTTTGTATATTCGAAGTGAACATTTGCCTCTTTGCAATGTTCTGTAACCTTGTTTTGGGAGTCATTCCTGTGGAAGTTCATCTCCACAAAATGAAAGTGCTCCAACTCCTGTATGAATTCTACAGTTTGTTTGACCTTTGAAAATTTGTAACTTCCCAGCCAGAAAGGTATGGCAGGATAGGCTGCCTTCTTATGTTCAAACAAGAAGTTTCCTACACCGTTAAGATATACTTTCCTAACTGCTTCTTTATGTACCACATAGTCAATGGCATACTTAGGGAGTAGAGAAGGTGCCCTAGAGAAACTATACATTCTGATGTACATTTCCTCTTCAATCAAATAGTAACTCCCATGTTCCACAATGACTTTGAATTCCCCCTTGGACATGCAGTTGCATTATGTCGGGAAGATTAAAGTGTACAAAGACATAATGAAATGTTAACATATCTCTTTGTAGTGGCTATAATATTTTTGTGCCCAAAATAGTTTGTATGCAGTGTATACAGGGGTCCTGTCCCTATCCCAATTACACCTTAGAGCTGGAAATGACTGGTTACATAATATACATGCCACTAAGATAGAGCTCATATAGAACTCTGACTTCTTCTGTGATACCCCTCCCAAATCTGAAGATATGCAGGCTTAGCAACTATTTGACACTAAGTTTTTCCAATTGAATATAGTCCCCTGAGTGGCCACATAGAAAATGATGGGTATCCATCTCAGTTTGAAACTTTTACTATTAGCTCTCCCAAAAAATCTATTCAGCATCAGTGCCATAAACCTATAAGGAGTTTAGAGAGAGGCTATAGCATATTCTCCTGATGGCCTGGTTCGAAAGTTCTTCCCAGGTATCATCATTCTCTTAACCGTTTCGACCAGGTCCAAATTTATTTCTTTCAGCCAACTTTTAGTTAAGTATACTTGAGTAGGAGGTAGGTGATATGCGAGTGAGACATAACTAAGACTATATGCAGCATAGCCCTATTTGATAGTATTTGCTAAGATCATTGTGGTAACATCTGCTCTAGGCAGGATCCAGCCAATCACTTCGGATCATGGGAATAGCTTAGGTCTAGTGGTTACCTTCATCATAGCAGATTTCTCGATGTTGGCATATATGGTCAGTTCTTCGAATCCTGCATCAGGAACATCCTGATTTGAAATCATTTGATATATCTCACCCCATTTATAGTCTGGCTCTACTCTAGTGGTGGCTCTAGTATCTTCATAGATATATTCCACCTTGGTAATAATTTCCACATCTGGTTCTCCCTCAGCAACACGAGCCTTCTTCTTTTGTATTTTAGACATATCTCCTTTGAAGAAGTTACTCTTTCATAAACCAAACATGTTCTTAGACTATTGGAGCTTTTAGTTAGTGTTCTAAGAATGAAGAAAAACTACATCAGAACATTTACCTCTTCCATATGCATTCTTAAAAAATATAATGTCAGAATATTAATGCATAATAGAAAATAACAAGCAAAAGGAACTTCTGCAAGTTGGGTCTAAAAAACTTCTAAGTTCGTCTGCAACTAAACATAACAGTGATTGACAATGCATTACTAAAACCAAACTGCATTCAAACTCATTGTAAAACTATAATGCGGAAATCATAGCTCGACTAAAATGTTGAAAACCCCTCACCATTTCTTGAAACTAGGGTACGCACCTATGAAAAAATGAAACCCCCCCCAGATGGCCATAAACCACCCCTCAAAATTTGGTGCAGACAGCATAACACTTGTCTGCACCAACTACCTAAACTTTCAAACTGGGATCAAGCTTCCATAATGGCTTACAAACAGACTCAAGAAAAAACCCCCCACCATAAATACTGTCAAACTGACTGATACCTCATGCCGTAAGGATACAAATTCAGACTTAGACGACCAACTACCAAACGACAGGAAAACCCTAGTTCCCAAAGCGACTCATACAATTAAGAGAAAGGAGAAACCATGGTTGGCCTACTTGGAAAACAAGTCGCAGTAAACGTGATGGTCCAAAAATTTCACGGTAGCACTCCAAATGAACGAAACCCTGACAGCTAAGCATGCTGATACAATTTGAACAGTGAGGATGGAGCAGACTTGAGTTGACAAGGGTAATAATAAAATAATATCCCACCCCAATATATAGACCTCCCGATGAAAAACAAACGGTGGTAAAAACTCAATCGACAGGCGAAACAATTATAACGTCAGATGATTAGTTCACTCAGGAGCTGCAACGGACAAACTATGGGCTTCACAAACAACTGAAAACATCAGTGATCGGAGGAACGGAGGACTAATTCAAAATGCGTCGACAGATAAACCAGCTAAATGTCGGAGAGATAGTGTACTACACAGTCGCAATGACGGGAAGCAATCAGACTATGGCCTCCGCAATCAAATGAAAACTTCGGCGATTAGAAAATTTAATAACTCTGGTTCGGTGAATTTAACACTAAGCATCTCCGCAGTATCAGTGAAATAAACAACAAAGCCTTCAAAATGGCAGCGTCACTCGAGACTAAAAGTCCGACACTTTACCAAAACATTCCGATAGTGAAAACAAAAGATCATCGCAAAGAAAATAGTTTGAACCAATAAAAGCACATAATCGGCGAAAGAAAAACTAACCATCGTCTCATTCTTTATCTGTCCTCCGAAACGGCAGTGATATAAAGGACTAATGCTCTGACAGTGATAAAATATGAATGCCGATAGTCCAAAGAAAAATTAAATAAAAGCGCATCATTGAAAATAAGAACTTTCCATCGGGAAGTTCATTACTTACCCTCCACAAGGGCGGCTCCGTAGAGAACTACTGCTCCGATCCAGACATAAGTAAACTTCCAACAGTGATAAAGGAAATCATTTTAAATAAAAAAGGCCATCAATTTCAACTTCATAGTCAAAAGCATCAGTCTAGACAAAAGATAATCATTCAACTTCCAAAAGTGGTAAGCAATTTACCTCAATTCAACCTTAAAAGATCCAAAATGTAGCAGAGGCAGAAACAAAGTTCAGCAATCCAAATACTTCCAGGAAAGATAAAATTAAAAGGAGAGTCCAATTTTTTTTTTAAATTTGGGAAAAAGTTGCAGCTGCAACAAGTATATAAAATATATTTTTCACTAAATATACATAGAAAAATATGAAATACAAAATACAATTTTAAAATTCATAACTTCCTTTTATTATTAATAACAATCAAATATGAAATTCGAAATACGAATTTAAGATCATAAATTCTCTTTATTATTAATGGAAAATTCCTTCCTTGGATAGAAACATACACTCTTGGTGTATGCTCTGCATCTGTGATTATCAATGGTTTTGAGAGTCTTCTTTAGGAGTTGTTACAAGAGACTATGGTTCCTACCCTAACTGCCCTCCCCCTTCACCTTTGAGGGACAATGGAATAGGTTGGAAGATTGAGCATTCTTGGAGGAGGTGATTTCTTGTGGCATTTGCAATGCAACATAATTCAGGTGGCATAGCAGTGGATGCAAAAAAGGATGAAAAGTGAATCATGATACTCATATACATGTGTGTATCTCATACACACTCACTCAAATGGAATTCAACTGAAAAGTGAAGCATGATACTCATATATATGTGTGTATCTCATAGAAACTTAAACTGATGAAAATACAAGAATGGTAATACCTTGTAATACTACTCGAACACCACATTTTTTGTGTGAGCAAGTGTTCCCATTGAGTTTGTGCTTATTTTGAGGGTGCGGGTGTTTCTCTCAGCTTCTTCCATACATTCTCTCACACTTTCTTGAAGTGTCTCCAGTAAGTGCAACTACAGTTGTTTCCCTCGTCACTCTCACTCTTCTTCCAAAAACAACAGTATTTTCACTATTGCAGTGTATTGGTGGGAAGGTAACAAAGAGGCGAATAGGGTTATATATGTGTGTGGGCAATAGTGTGTGTCTTCCTATGCTACATGTCTACTATTCTTCTTTATGCAAATGTCCCTCTAGTTAAAAAGTAAATTAACCGGCTCTCCGTAAGAAGGCATATTCGACCTAATTATAAATTTTCAATGTAGGCCTTTATGTTTAAGAAAATGTATTTTAATGTGACCTTTTATCTTAAGCTCTCATAGCTTGGGGTCTTCTAAATTTGATTTTATGTCTCACATTTTTTAATTGATTTCTTTCACATAACACAATGGTATTATTGAAACTAAAAAAAGTTAGAGCTTGCATCTTGTCCAATAATCCATTACATAATTTTAAAGGTCAGGTTATGGTAATTGGTTAGGTATCCACTTTTGAACTAAGTTCTATGGTGAATAATGTTGTAAGTTATGGGTCTTCAAACTCTATAATATCACATTGTGTATTGGGTTTTTCATATATACATATATAGAGAATTTAGCTACATTGGCAATGATGATGACATTAATGATGACGTGATTATATGATGATTACAACATCGATGATGATGATAGTGGAGATGAGGATTATGATGATGACGATGATGATGGAAATGACAATGATGATGACAATGAGAATGAAATGAATGATGATTATGACAATGACAATAATTTTTAATCTACATGGTCTATGTAGTAGTATGGAACCTCAAGCATAACCATGAGTCCTTGAAGAAATTATTAAGGATTACTTCATTGTCATGATCATCATCATCATTGGAAGCATCGTTGTCATATAATAATAATCATCATCATCACATAATAAAATTCATCATGAATATTGTTCCATCATATTTTTCACCATCATCATCATCATCGTCAGCATCATCCATGTCATTATGATTCTTATTGTCATTGTCATTGTCCCTATCATCATCATTACCATTATTAACATGATCATCCTCATTGTCATTGTAAAATCACATCAGAGTCATTCTCATCATCTTTGTCGTCATCATCACAACCATCATCACCATCATTGTCAATGTCATTTCCATTGTCATTTTTTCATATGTAATAGTATGGAACCTTGGGCATGACCATATGTCCTTGAATCCATGATGAATGATGAGAATGATGATGGTGATAACAATGACAACAATGTTTAATCTACATGGTCTATGCAGTATTATGGAACCTCAAGAATGACCATGAGTCCCTGAAGCAATTCCAAAATTTTAAACTGTTTTTCCACGAAAAAAATTGATTTTAACTTATTCGTGGAAAACTGTCATGGGACTTTTGAGCCATATGTAGTAGTGTGTGTTAATATTGATATCCACTTCTTGTGCCTTGGATGTTCTTGTTAAAAATGAGGGTATGGATGGGGGGTTGTCCAAAACAACCTTGTAGGATGACATTTTGGTAGCACCATGATAGGTGTTATTATACTACCTTTATGGAAGGCGGGTGTAGGGAGTTTGGGGGTGGGGGAACTACTAAATCCAATCGACATATCATTTAATGTAAAACCAAATGGTTAAAAATATATTTATGGCCAACACCTCACAACTTCTATCACTTGTTATTAACTCCAGCATCTCAAGTCCTATAGTATCTGAAAGTATTATGACATGCACCATCATCGTGGACATCGATGTTGTCATCATCATCATCGTCGTCATCATCGATTACATATGGTACATCAACATCATATTGATCATCATCCTCATTATCATCATTGTCTTCAGCATTAAGTACATCATCATCAAAATCATAGTCATCATTGTCATTATGGTCACTCATATTCCATTAGTGTTCTTATTCACTCATCACCATTAGGATTCATGTCAAGTAATTGTTAAGGTATTTTATATGTCATTACAGCCATTTCGATGATAATAAGGTCATTTAGATGTCGTTACAGAAATTTAGGTTCCATTAGAATCAATTAGTATCCAAAAGTGCTACCACATGCATAATCATCATTGAAATCCACATCGTTATCATCATCATACAATAAATAAACATCATTGTCATCGTCATAGTCATCATCAATATGATTGGGATAATAATGAGCAAGGATATGTACTACCTCAAAAGAATGGATGATATAGTCTTATACTTATCAAATCATATCCATATGCTCCATCATAATTATTGTAATGCATCATCGTTGCATTGTTAGGGCCAATCAGATGCAATTAGGGTATGTCAAATGTTGTTGGGGACACTCAAATGCCAAAAGTGCCATGATTATGATCATTTAGGTGCCACTATTATAAATCAAGATCCAAAAGTACTATCACATGAATCATGATCGTTGACATTAACATTGATATATCTGAAATTATGTCAGTCATTTTTCGAACACAATTCCTAGCTTTAAACCTAGTGCAATTCCTAGCATGGTTCCTTTCAAAATTCTTGGCATTATTCCAGGTGCTATACCTAGCTCTATACCTGGCGCTATGTTGTATTTTTTTTAGATGCAATCCCTAGCTCTATACTTTGTGCTATGTTGGATATTTTTTTTGCTGAAATTCATGGTGCAAACCCTATCGTGAACCCTCGATTAATATATGGTGTTATGATATTCAAGATGGTCTTTTGGAGGTTATTTTGGGCGTTATATGGGATGCCTTTTTTTATGCTAATTGGGATGATAATTGTGATGCTAATTGGGATGCTAATTGGGATGTTAATTTGGATGCTAATCAGTGTCCAAAATAGTGCCAACTTTTAAAAAGGGACGCTAATTGGGATGCTAATTGGGACTCTGACTGGGATGCTAATTGAGACACCAATTGGGACATTAATTGGGATTCTATTTAGTGTCCAAAATAATGCCATATTTTAAAAAGGGACACAAGTAACGCCATTAAAATCTCCATCCTATGGAAAAGCGTCCCCTTTTTCCATAAAATGTTGAAAAATACACTAAACGTGATAGTGGACGCTAAAAAGGAAGATAAAAGAGACACTAATAATAGGGTTTGGTTGTAGTGTCTTTAATAGTTTGTCTTTCCTTGTTGGTTATTTTTTCATCATACAAATTTTATCCCCATTGATATGAATCTACTCACATGCAGATAAAATTCACACATAGATATCTAATATTGATTTCACCATACTCTAAGAAATCTCAAACAATTCTTAGAGACAATCTCAACTTCAACATTAACTTAAACTTTATCTATTACACAAGTAAATAGGATCCCTTATAACATATACAAGTTTCAATCTAAGTAGAATACATCACTCCATCATGAGCACTACCACATATAGTATGGAATGTGACCACTATCCTTCCTTCACTCATAGTCAATCCACATGACTAGATAAAAGCTAAGCATCCAAGTCGTAATACACATTCAATATGCATGAATAATAAGGGATACAGTTGGGCCATTATTTACTAAACATTGATCAATTTTACACATGATGATTCTAGGAGAATGATATGCAAAATGTTCCCTCAATGCTGGAACCATGGAGAAACATCAACAAAAACACTATTATCGATCCCTATACTTTGGATACCATTGCGATCCTACCATTTATGGCTACCCTAAACCTCCAAAATATGGAAAGTATAAACAATGAATCAATTTGACATGACCCTACATGGCATCCAATTCCAACCAAAAACCCCGGGACATACCCTAAGTTGAAGGGGAATGTAGGAGAGGATACCAAAAAATCACAAGATGTCATTTTGTTTATGGTTCTCTCGAAACAACATCATCAATGACTCCATTCACTTGGGTGTATTTTGGAGAATATTGATGAGTGTTGCAGATAAGTGGTACATTGAGAAACCTCAGGAGACACATCTCAACTTTGTGTTTGTATATACCACCTTTCTATATTTTTTCCAACTTCCCATTCATTATGATGAAAGAGTCAATATACTTTAATCGTACTGATAGAAATCCTCCATGGATATCATGGACCACATTTATGAGTGGTGTCGATTCCAAAGTTTGTGCAAGATCAATATTAATGACAGGATCTTTCATATCGGTTCCTAAAGTTCCTTCTCCCTATGATAGGTAAGGCCCCATGTCCTATAAAAACACATATACCAATAAAGAAGTAATCCTTAAGTCTCAATACTATAGTCTCATATATATATAGTCCAACTAACTTTACACAATCATCCTTTATTCCCATAGAGGAAATTCCTCTTAAGAAGACCCTCCGGGTACATTCCACTCAATAGATGACATTATTTTTGTCATTGCTTCCCTCCCTAATGTACACATGCATTACTCTACCCCTTTAATTGATTATGCATATATTAAACCCTCTAATTCAAGAATAATCATGGTCCACCCCAAATTCATACTATGATCTTGATTCCTCTTGCTCTGCCTCATAGTCAGGATTGAGTACCTCTTATTTACTTCGTCCTATGGCCCTACTACTCATGGGACCTCATGTAGTGGCACCTTGTGTGACAATGTATCTATGGTTTACAGCTCCCCCTAACCATTAACCTATATTACCATTTTTATGTCCCACTTTCAGTTTCTCCAATACGATTGCAACCTGCACCTCCCCCTTTCTTGCATGGGAAGTTCTATGCTCAACAAAACATGCATACCCAATATGCGCCTAATAAAAAACAAGTGCAACCAAAAAGAAAAAAATAGGGGGAATAACAAAGGAAACAACCAATTCTAAGGAGGTGGAATTCAAACCTTCAAAACCTTCCAGCAACACTGGACCAAATCTAAACCCTATAGATTAGGATATGGATAAGCCTCATAAGTAGGAAAAAAACTCCTAGTTATGGGATAACCATCTATGTTCCTTTTATTGTGCCTATGTACATTATACCCATTATTGTCGCCGTTATTACAAATCTCGCTAGCTATGGAATGAGGCTAATCAATTTGAAGCAACTACTTATCCTCAAGGGGTAGTCACAATGCAACATGTGGAATCTTATCTTCTATTAGCGTCATTCTTCTTCCAACCTCATGAATCAAGGTCTGACACCTCCTCATGTTATCATCAAATGTCAAACTTCAAACTTGACATAACTACTATGGTTCAGTAACTAAAACCTCCATAAGTAAAAAAGGAAAGGACTCCACCCAAATCAATGAATCATTCCTCCTTCCTTGAACGACAAATGTTCTAAATCCTAATGTACCTAAATTCCCTTATGTTACACCACAAATAACCCTAATTATCATGTTTCTCCTATCTATAGCATCATGGAAGACTTGGCATAGTATCCTAAAGCCATGCCTACATTAAAGGTTTTTTGGGACTTCCTTGCATAGCATAAATTGTTGTTGTTCTCTTTAGGTGTGATCAACCCACTTGATTCTTAACTAATGAGTTATTATATTGATCATGTAGAATTTCAGATGCATTTTTCAGTTGGATTTTAGGTCCCTGTAACTGTTAAAAACCTATTCATTAATCAGCGTATCATTGACAATGGGATTCCACGTGTGTTATTTCCGCTCATGTATGGAAGAAACTTGGATCCCCTCAACTTGTACCATTTCTCATGAAATTACGTTCTTGCGATGGTCACATTGCTTAACTGCAGGGTCTTCTCTAGAATTTCCTTGTTGATTTAGCTTAGAAAACAATACTACTTGACACTGATATTGTTAACATCGAATTAGATTACACTATCCTCCTAGGTCGTAGATACATGTATGATATGAAAGCGGTCTCCTCATCTGTATTAAAGCTTACAAAGTTCTCACGTGAAGGGATGATTGTAAAATTAGATAATGAAATGTCCTTGTTTTCATAGTTCCATGGTCAAACCTAACCCACTCAACTCCATGGGTCCTAGTGGAGAAAAATTAAATACAATAATAAGGAGTTACATTATTGGTCAAAATTATCTTATGTAATTAAATTTTTGCATTAATTTAGAAGTGATGAAGATCATAGTTTGATTAATTAATTGTAATGCCCCATATTAACGTTAATTAAAGTTTATTAGTAAATACTTTTATTAAACTAAACTTATACCATATTAATGTTAAATTAAAGTTTATTAGTAAATACTTTTATTAAATTAAAACTAATTATTTTACCGTCTTTACAATTTGCGTAAAACATTAAAATTGGTAATGTATGACATTTTTGACACGTACAAGTCAAGATAAATTCATAACACATGTCAAATCCATCTAAACTGCACTACCCATGATATAATAAAATAAACTAATTTAAGAAGGAAGGCGGTGGGGAAAGAGGTATAAGGAGGAGGAAAGAAGTATTTTGGGGGGGGCGGTGGAGAAGATGGGATTTCAGGGGGAAATTGGACTCTGCATGAGGAAAACGAAGAGGAAAAATAATTGAGGAGGGGGACAACTCAAGGATGAGAGTATCTGTAAATGACTGAGACTGAGAAGATAAAGAATGGAGAGGAAGCTGTTCTCGATATTATTGGTCTGTGGGATCGGGGGCTAGGAAACCCGTGGGTTTCCTAGGGCCAGCACATGATGAGAGCTGCTCGGCAGGGTGGCAAATAATTTTGTTGATTAAGGCTCAGACGAAAAGATGGAAGAAGAAGGAGCCTACAGGGTTTATGGAAAACTGTTGGATCTACCACAATCGCTATTTCCAGGTATTTAAATTTCAGGTATGTAGATATTAAACTCATGCATGCTATTATGGTCTAATTTATGAAAAAATCATAAAGTTATCAACATGTACAGTTCAAAATTTTTACTTGAATATGTTTACAGTTCATACTTGTACTTATATATGTCTATAAAATTTATAGAACAGACCTGGATATAAATACAATAATAAGGAGTTACATTATTGGTCAAAATTATCTTATGTAATTAAATTGTTGCATTAATTTAGAAGTGATGAAGATCATAGTTTGATTAATTAATTATTAATAAATTTTATGAGTTGTAAATGCATAAGAGATAAGTTGGGCATCAATAGTTTGATTAATGAAATAGTTGACTTGAAAAAGGGTTTAAATGCATTCTTCCCAAAATAACTTTCTCCTTTATCCTTTTTCAAGTAAACTATTTCATTAGATAACTTTTGAACCAAATTAACAACACTTCCTAGATCAATGGGATGGTGGAAACTGATATCTCCAGAAAAGCTCAACCAGTATTATTTGATTGGAGAGGTATCCAATATCCTCAAGAGTGGGAATGTAAATACCATGAACTCTGAAATGCCGAAGCCTTACAAGCCTCATTGAAAAATAAGCCCATAACATTTGACAGACAGCACAGTTCTTTCCGGATGCCTAATATAACTCCATTTCCAAGATTCTCCCTTGCGGATGTAAATCCTTCTCTTACACGCTCTGCATCCTCATATGCAGTAGACAGAAGATTGTCCCATTCTCCTTCACAGCACGTTCCTGAGAGAATTCCTCAGAATACTTCTTCAGAGTCTTTTTCTGGCCTCCATGACACAAAACACAAAGGTCAGCATACAGATTGTCCAGCATGTCGAAAGACACTAGAGAAACTCCAGCGTCACAGAAAATCCCCACAGTTAGGTCTGTTTTCTCTTCCAAGAGAAAATGATGCCCATGAGATTGAAAGGGATGGCAGAAAGTCATATTTTCTTGGTAGGAATCTACCTACTACCCCTTTCAGACAATATACTCCAGATGGTTTGTCTAAAAGAGAATATCTACCGTAGAAAACGGTAGAGATTGGTGAAACCCCATCTGATGAGGTTAGACTAAACAATTGGGGAAACCTGCAGTAGATGCTTACTGCCAAAAACTTGGATGATATGGCCCAAGACATTCTGAGCCTTAAAGCCAGCATGCAGGAAGAGAAAGAAAAAATAGCCGAAGTAAGTGAGAAGCTGGAATTAGTAAAACACTTACTTGTTGATTCTGAGGTTATCAAGAAAATGATTTTTAAAGCCTCTGAGAATATTCTTACCTGTATGGATAAGATAGAAGAGCTTTCGAAAAGAGCTTCAAATTTGGGATCCAAGGTTGTAAAACCTAGCCCTGCCATTATAGCTTTAGCCACTGAAGGTTACAAGAGAAAAGATAGCAAGGCTAAGCTAGAGCGCAGTATGTCATTTGGGATGATGAGTACAGATAAGCAAGACCAGAGACCAGAGTTTGATTTTGGTCAGTCTGATAGAGAATTTTGTTCTCTTTCAAAATGGGTAACCTCTATTAAAGGTCTTCCTCCATGTCTATCTGAGAAGAACTACCAGAAGATCTTAAGTCTACATAAGAAAGTCACTACTCCTGTACAGAAAATAGAACCAGAGCCTGTTTCTGAGTTTGTTTCCGAATCAGTAGTGCCAGAACTTGTAGAAGTTCCTGCTTCTATGGACTTAGGAATGCTAAGTACCAATGTTAGAGGATCTTCTTCTGGAGTGAAGGATGAACCTGAATTCGATGAGCATATGACAGAAAGAGAATCTACCCAAGCTCCTCGTATTCCATTAAGCTTCAGTACCCATACACTCAATAATATTATCTCCCAGATGCCTGAACACCCGGTCCTAAATATTGACTGTCAGTCTAGGGATGCCATACATGATTCCTTAAACTTGCTATTCCATTGGACTCTGTCTAAGAAAACCCAGAATCCTGAGATTTCAGGACAGCAGATTGCTACCTTGCTAGTCACTGGACTAACAGGCTTAGCAAATGAATGGTGGAGATGGTTGCCACAGCGTGCATGAGATGAAATCCTTAATGCTGATCATGCAGATCAGCAATTAATCAAAGCCTTGGCCTCACAGTTTCATGGTGGTGATGACGAGGATGATGCAGATCATCTCGCCTCATTATTTATGTCTGCCCGGCTTTGTGATCTTTCACTTGCTGACGAATATTTCTGCTATATGCAGAAACTGTTAATAAGAGCTGGTAAGGAAAGTGATCCAGCGTATTTAAAGCATTATCTCAGAAGTTTTCCCGGTCATGTCCCTGATGCCGTGGAAAAATATATGAAAGATAAAAATCTGAATTATCAAAGTTTGTCAATCGCTCAGTTACATCATCACATCAAAGAAACATGGCAAGAGCATTGCCTATCAAAGAAGATTGACAAAGACTTTAAAAGACATCAGAATATGTTTACACCTTCATTTTGCAAGAAGGTGGCACAAATGCTAGAATGGGGATGTGGTGCTTATAATCGTGGTCACCTCAATAAAAAATGTCATTGCTCCTCAAAGAAGCATAAGAAAAAGAATTTCTTTTCAAGTGACCCGAGGTATCACTATCCTGACAAACCATTGCAGTTTGGCAGGAAAAAGCCGAAGTATAAGAGATGTAAATCTCAAAAGCCGCCCCCTACAAGGAAACAATATATTAAAAAGCGCAGGAAACCTGCTGACAAGGAATCGTGTTTCCTGTGTGGCGCTAAAGGCCATTGGGAAAACAAATGCCCCAAGAAGAAAAGCAAACCCCGTCTTGCTGCTTTTTGTGCTTCTATTCAGCCTCAGTGGTGAAATTATTCTTCTTCCTATGAACCTCCTACTGGAGAGTTCCTTTATCTCCCTTCCAAGTCTGATGATTTTGATTCTAATTCTGATGATCTTCCTGAACTTAATAAATTTGGTCCCTCTTCAGCCTCCTCCTCAGATCTGTCTGATTCTGTTTCTGATTCTGATGCTTCCGAGGCACCAAATTTGGGGGGGTGTAACCTACCTAGTTCTCCCCGTCCTTCTATTTCCTCATTTGTACATACATATAAGCCTCCAGAGTTTTATTTCTCCTTGTACATGCTTTCCTTCTCAATACAACTAGATATAGAAAAACAAATAGCTGCCATTGATCTAGCCCTTGCCGAGTCCCATCCATTTCAGTATCAATTGAGAGGACAGCTAAGGGATGAAAAAGCTCTGCTGCTAGAGCAATTAAAAGGGAAACAGAAAGTGTCAGATGTCCCTGAAAGAAGCCCTACCCCTAAAGCAGTCAGCTTTCATGAGCCAGCAACTGTCTATAAGAATTATCTAGACTACCATGAGAGTAGACAGCAGTACAGACTCTCTACCAGAGAAACCTTGAAGGTCGTGATTAAAACTAAGCAGCAGCAGGTTAAGCAGCTTTGTACAGAGATTAGTGAGCTCCGTGATCACATAAAGATCTTAGACGCTGAAGAAGAACATTCTTCAGAGGATGATCTAAATAAGTTTGTAAAGGGATCTCTAGACAGAAATGTACAGATAGAGGATGTTCCCGAAGATGTTCCTAAACAGACTGAACAGATTGGTCTATTTCATCCTAGCATGCATTTAATGTCTGGACCAAAAATGTACATAAAATTTCTGTTTGATTTGCAGGAGTTCAAGCCCTACACTCTTTCCTGTCAGATTGATTCTGGTTGTCAGGTCAATCTCGCAAAAGGTTCTGCACTACCTTTCTACTACTAGGAAAAGACGTTCGACAGTGGAACTGCTATTCATGGAACACCAGTACCCATCAGGGGTAAATTTGAGATAGTCCCAGTTATTTTTGGAAAGGAACAGAGCAAACTAACCTTCTATAGGTTAGATGAATTAAAGGATGATTGCTTGTTAGGTTCTGATTTCTTGCATAAGGTCAGTCCCTATACCTATGATCATTATAAAATGAATTTCACATGTTACATCAATAAGAAAAAGGTTGTCATGCCTTTATCCTTCCAGAGTGAAGTCAAGTGCCATAAGGTGATAGAACCAGAGAATGCTAGTATCCCTTGGCTAGCTAAGATGGAAAGAGCAATATCTTATTCAGAAACACATAGTGAAAAGATGTTGAAAGATATTTCTAATAAGCTCAAGAAATATTGTTGTTCTGATAGCCCCAATGCTTTCTAGACGCGAGAAAAATATTTTGTGTCATTACCCTATGATCTGCTCCTGACAATAAAGCCTATGAAAGCTTCTGCAAGAGTCATGACTCCATCAGAAAGAGAATTCTGTAAGACAGAGATTGCAGAACTACTACATAAATGAATTATTGAGCCCTCTAAAATTCCTTGGGCATGCCGCGCCTTTGTAGTGAATAAGCACTCAGAACAAAAGAGAGGGAAACCAAGATTAGTGGTTAACTTCAAACCACTAAATGCTGTACTTCAGAAAGTCAGGTATCCTTTACCTGATAAAGCTAGTTTATTGCAGAGCATTAAAGGAAATACTATCTTCAGTAAGTTTGATCTAAAATTTGGTTTCTACCAGATTGGTATAATCCCCGAAGATAGGTTTAAAACTGCATTTATAGTTCCACATGGTTTATACCAGTGGAAAGTTCTCCCTTTTGGTATCAATAATGCTCCATCTGAATTCTAGAAACGGATGGAAGATATTTTCAGAGAGTATCCATGGATATTAGTATTTATTGATGATATCCTAATTTGTTCTTATAGCCTACAGGAGCACTTAAAGCATCTGCAGATATTTTATGATTTGGTCTACAAGCATGGTTTGGTTCTCTCTGAACCAAAGATGGAGATTGGTAAGACCGAAATAGAATTTCTCGGACTGAAGATAAATAAAGGAACTGTTGTGTTACAAAACCATGTCCTTCAAAGCTTCAGGAAATTTCCTAATGAAATTATGGACAAAACACAGCTCCAGCGGTTCCTTGGTTCTCTTAATTACATCAGACCATTTTATCAAGGTCAGGCTGCTGATATTGAATTAGTAGGTTTAGTCAACAATAGTGGTTTCTTGGATGAGGTAGCCTTAGGATTTTCTTCCAATGAGTTTTTAAATACTTGGCATCTCAAGTTCAATTATTGGCCTCTCCAAGGTTTTCTTCCAATGTGGCTTTACAATACCTCTTAACAAACATGATCAAGTATGCGTGTAGAGACATGTAGTAACAATGAAGTTATGTAAAAATGTAGTGAACTATTGATTGAAATCCTTAACATTTTCATTATCCATGTTTAAAGACAATGCTTCCCTCATTAAAGAGGCTAAGGTTCTTTCTTCACAAAATTTGCTCAAGAAATCCTTTCCAAAATCATCCAAATTGGTTCTTGATCGAGATGGGAGGATGAAATACCATGTGGAGGATTTACTCTCAAAAGTATAGGGGAACAAATGATAAAACACATATTCATGATCCACATTCAGGAGGTTCAAGGATAGGTAAAGTATTTTCAAATTATCATTAACAATTATCCCTTTGTCTGGGTCAAATTTAGCCAAATATGCTGAAGGTGCTCAGGTAGGTTATGAAGTTGTCTAGTCAAGTTCAATGCACCTTGATATCTCCAGGATGGTGGTTCACTCACATTTTTGGACATGTTATTTATATGTGGAGGATATCTGGTAGGAGAATGAGTATGATGAGAAGCAATATATTCAAGTGATGAAGGTCATTTTTGGTCGATTAGTTCAGGTATTTCATGTAATGATAAATCTACCAAGTAATCAAGGGATTCAACCAAAACCGAGTCTCTAGTATTTATAGCCCTTTTATAGGTATCATGTCTTCTGGGTAAGGAAGGTATTACATAAATTTTTCTGACTCGCTTAATGTATGACCTAGTATACTACTAGAAAATATCAACTTCTTAATGTGGTACTATGTACAATTTTTTTGGAGAGGACCCAAGTTGTACTAATTTAGGGTTATTCTTTTTAAAGTGATATATATCATGTTTGGATTCTATTCCTAGTGGAATTGAACTATAAGGTTGTGAATATTTGGGTGGAGATATAGAGAAAAATCCATGTGGGAGAGCAATTTATCTACAAGGAAATCATTGGCGTCCCTCCTTCTACTGCCAAAATTTTCAATACCCAAAGATATCCTTCCGATGATAGTAGGGGTTCTCCCTGGTAGGAAATCCTAATTAGATTTCAAACCATTTAGAATATGGAACCCATATGGATTTTCTCCTAGATATTGTTTTGTGGTTGGGGATTTTATACGTTGTGTCGCAATATACCGTTTAGTTTTTTTAATATAAAATGTAGAATACCCTAAATTATGATGCAATCCTAAATTATTCTAACTTATCCTAGCTAGGAGAAAAGATAAATGGTACAAGTAGTAAATAAATTTGAGATACATCCCAACAATAGATAACCACATAACATGAAATGTATAACAACTAAAAAGTCATATTAAATATCAAAATAGTTACAACATGAACACCTTTTGCATTTACAACTCGTAGAAAGAAAACACACTGCAAGAGCGCATATATAGTAGAGAGTAACGAACAATAGGAGTAATCCAATAGGTTTAAAAACATTCTTACTACATATCAATAACATATGAAAAGTAAATCAGTTCTGCAAGATTCATCCATGTATTAGACACAGTCTCCATGCAAAAAAATTCACTCCACAATTTCTCTATTCATTCTCAGAAATAGTTATTACAGAGAGTGAGTAGTAAAACTTCCATACCCCCCAAAACTCATTTTGTTGTCCTTTCATCTTTCTTTTAAAATTTACAAAATAACCTCCAAGTTATTGTTCAAATTCCCAAAGGAAGTTATGACTATTGGGATACTTATGCACATGTCACTTAGGGATTTACACTTTTCTCTAAAAGAAACAAAAAAAAAATCAAATTATACAATTAAGAAGGGAGGTTCGCTTGATCGTTAAGGAACTAATACCGTAGTTCACAATGATAAGATATAAAATTTAGTTTCTTGGTCTCGAATAAACATAATGAAGCTTCATGAAGAACAAATTCCTTTGCAAGTGTAGTCAATCATGTAGTAACTGAGGCTTACCTTGTGGTCATGAGTTGGATTTTTCATGTGGGTGTGTTAATATATTCTTATAGGTCCCATGTAGTGACTTGTGGAATGCTTTTAACAATTCACAAATATTCATCCCTAATTGTCCTTAGCTCAACCAAGCATTGTTATCTAGGGATAGGTTTTTCAAAGGTCCTTGGTTGATGTAAGTGACATTTTTCTAATACCATTTCTATAGTATGGTGCATACTTTAGAATTTTTTCTGCGGCGTTGTGATATCCTTATGCAATGCTACTTCTTCTTTTTCACAATTATCTAATGTGGAATAATCAAGTTGTATTCTCTATATCATTCTCCTGGGAAAATTAGATGTAATTTCCATGTTCTGTTTATGCCACACTACCAGACTCTTTAGCTTTCCTTTAACATATGTAATATTGAGGTCACTTATTTGGGATGCCTCCAACAATTCCTTGAGTTTTGTGTCAATATTCTGCACTTCATACCATTTTTCTGTAATTAAATCATGTGTGTGAAATTGTTCCTCTTGCAATGTAGTTACACAAGTGTAGAATTGTGCCAAGCTCTACCTTTATTGCTTGGAAGAATCTACTTCTATCCCTAGCATTTCCTTTTAATTATAAATATTTTCTATTTATGTTTCCAGGAGTACATTCCCTGCTGCCATCCTATTGACTTAGTATGTTAGTTCATCCCTCCTAGTTTGCAAATTTTCTATTTGTGTCATCATAACTTCCTTTTCTGCTTCAAAAACTCCATCCTGATAAGCTAGTCCATCCTTATCTGTTTGCAAGTCCTAGGAAAAGAATTATAATATTATTTTCTTGACCTCTAAAGAACTATGATCATGTATGAATTCAACTCTCTCTCTCTCTCTCTCTCTCTCTCTCTCTCTCTCTCTCTCTCTCTCTCTCTCTTCTAGCTTCTAGGAGGAGATCTTGTAGAGTTGCAATATTTTGCTTAGCTTGTTTGAGATCATGGGCCATCTTCTGGATGTTGTATTAGTTATACATGGTAGCAACCGCATTTACAAAATCCATAAATTTTGGTTCCTTATCAATTCATTTGGATACCATAACTTGCTTACTAGTGACAACCTCTGGTTGTGACGAAATATTGAGTCTCTTCTTTGTTCTATTGACAATTTATTTCTTTTTAGGGTCAAATATAAAGGTATATAGTCTAGATACAAATGAGAGGTGCAAAGATATTTTCAAAAATTGACTTGAGGTATGGTTACCATCAAGTAAGAGTCAAAGAGGAAGATATTCATAAGACATCCTTTTGAACTAGGTATGGGCGCTATGAGTTTGTAGTGGTACCATTTGGTCTCACAAAATGCACCAACTACATTCATGTGTCTCATGAATAGTGTTTTGAACAAGTATTTGGATAAGTTTGCTCTTGTATTCCTAGATGGAATTCTTATTAATTCAACGAATGAAGAAGAGCATGAAGAAAATTTGAGAATGGTATTGCAATTGCCAAGGGAGAATAAATTGTATGCAAAGCTAATCAAACGCGACTTTTATGAAGATAAAATTCATTATTTGGGTCACATTATCTCAGATGAAGGAATATCTGTGGACCCTGAAATATTAAGGCCATCATGAATTTACCAACCCCAAGAAATGTGACAGATGTGAGATATTCTATGGGACTTGCAGGATACTAGAGGAGGTTAATTGAAGGATTCTCGAAGGTTGTACATTCAATAAATTATTTGCAAAAGAAGGGGATGAAGTTTGAATGGACAAAAAGATGTGAAGAAAGCTTCCAATAGTTGAAGAATCTTCTTACAAGTGCAGCAAACCTAAAAATTGAAGACCCAGAAAAAGACTTTGTGGTGTGTATCAATGCACGTAATCAAGGACTTGGAGGAGATCTTATGCAAGACAACCACGTGGTATTCTATGAGTCCAGAAAGTTGAATGAACATGAGAATAAATATGCTACTCATGATCTAGAAATTGCATCCATAGTGTTAGCACTCATAATGTACCCAGGTTGTAGGAGGCACACCCCGAGGTAACAGCAAAACCACTTTAGGAATAAATTGATGGTCTCTCCCAGAGAGGGATCTCTCAACATAAATCTTACAAAATCAAATGATAAACAATATTTAAGCATTCATTCATTTGGCCGAACCAATCACATATCCATTGGGCATGGAGTCATATAATGTAAAAGATCATAAAGATACATACATGAGAACTATCAAAGTCAAGATAATCACATCATTACAGTCATCAAGTTTGATGTGGGTGAAACGGAAGAGATGAGAAAACAGTCCATCAATACAGAGCGTCTAAGACGAATTCCATATCAATTTTAGCAGAAAAATCATATAATATCTGAAATAATGAATAGAGCATAAACATATGAATTCTACTCATTCAACACTGCATTCCAGATACGAAGGAAGAACAAAATGGAGTGTTACACAAAGGAAATAACAAGCACATAAGGGAAATGGCACAGACTGCAACATCAATGACACATGAATCTCTGATAGAAAACTCTCATGCATTCACTTCATTACTCAAAACAGATATGTCTTTCCAAACTAGAAATTCTCTTGATGGGTTCCAACCCCCATCTCCTAAAAGAGATACAAATTTATAGATCAAATAATAAGTCTGCCTCCAGCAGATCAATAACAGAATGACCAGTGTAAATTAGAGTTTGTAACTGAAATCCTACACCACTAGGAAGTTGTTACAATTCTATTCCTAACCGATCATAAAGCATGAAACAACTGGATAACAAACTTTGGTCCATCAGCTCCGAATCTTTGCTCCAACAGCACCACGTCCTTTTCCAACTCAGCTCCGAGTCTTTGCCCCCATCAGCTCCACGATATCTGCCACTTGTTCCTACAGAGGAAGAGTAAACTTTGTTTTCCCCAGACGCTCTACAGCCTTCCATTGTTCGGAACTTGGGGTGTCACTTTCCATCATTTCCCGGATGGCTACCTCGAGCTCCATGTATATTTCGTAGGACTTTTTAGGCAATCTGGTTCTGATAGCTGTGAACTTCTGCAGGACTTTGAAATCTTCAGTTAGCATGTCCACAATGGTTTGTCCTGACAGGATTTTCTCCAGCTCATTAAAATTTGAATGGTCCATACGAGCCCTAACAATCAAGTGATTATAATGTTCCTACAGGAGCATTCGACCCTTTTCGTTTCAGAAGCATGGCAGCCCGTCTTCGAACAGCCCTTCAAACTCTTTTTTGAACCTGTTGACCTGTACCATTATTTCTTCTGATCTATCCTGAACAATCTTCATTAACTGGTGCTTGTGAATGATTTTCTTTGCTAACAGGATTATTGAGACTCTGTCCTTTATGCCCATGTCATGCAACTTTTGATATGTTAATGAATTCAGGAAATCTAGGGTGTTTTGGGCTGTAGCGAGAGGTCTTTTCGCCATGTGTTCGTTTACCACTCTCAATCTCTGCTGAGCTGAATCTATCAATCCACAAAAATCATCAATATAATTAAGGTAGTGCCTAAACTTGGTAACTTCAATACTTAGGGTGTCCCAAATGATGTGCTTCGCCCCCTGAAGGGGGCCCTTCCCAATACATTTTTCTTTCAGTTCGTCAACCTTCTGCTGTAATTGGCTCTTATCCTGTAAGAGCTGCATTCTGCTTTTGCTTACCTTGGTTAACTCGGCTTTCACCTTTTCATTCTCGGCTTGCAATTCCTTAATAGTTTCTTCTCTTAAACTCACTTGGGACATAGACTCCAACAGGTCATCTGTAGAACAATCAGCTAATGGCTTTCGGATATCCACAATAGATAAGTCGTCACCGGCAGGGGTTTGGCTTATTAGCTCATCCATAATCTCCTTTTCCACAGTCTGGTTTTTCTCCATTACAGAAATTCGGGACAGTAGTTCTTCCTTCTCGGCATTCCACTTATCCTTCTCCTCTTGTAGCTCTCCAGCCTTCCCTTTGTATTCCATCAT
This sequence comes from Pseudotsuga menziesii, assembly GCA_001517045.1. Taxonomy (NCBI): domain Eukaryota; kingdom Viridiplantae; phylum Streptophyta; class Pinopsida; order Pinales; family Pinaceae; genus Pseudotsuga; species Pseudotsuga menziesii. The sequence goes on from LPNX010261988.1 coordinate 383,188, forward strand.
TTCCTGATGGAGTTTGTCTTTCTCCTCCTGGAGGGCTAGCAATTCTGCTGATTGGACATGTTCTGATCCTGGCATCTTCAACCTCTTCTTCAAAACTTGCAGGGCATTATCCTTCTCTTCTAACAACCTCTTTACGTCCTGGGTATTATCTGAGCTGGCGATGTTTGCTTGCAGTTTTTTCACCTAAACAACATTTGCTTTGTTTTCCACTTTCTCATGTCTCAATTGGATTTCCAACTTGTCAACCAACGCTTCCAACTTGCTTGTCTTCATCATGGCTTGCAATAGGTCCGAATAAAGAATGTCGCTGGTTTGCTTGTGCAACTGTATCTTGTCTGGAGTACTAATTTTATCCGGACGGATTTCTATTTCATCCATTCTTTTATCATTCACAATGGCCATCTTGAAAGTATTCTTCTCTGCATCTCTAGGATAAACTAGAGATGTTTTAGAACTACACAGGTTCCTTACCCTTGGAAGCAAATTTCTTGTTTCTTCCAGGGATTGCTTCCTCTTCTCTAGGTAGCTCGTTTTGAGCTCTTCTTTTGATTTAAATAGGGAGCCAGATTCTAGACTTTTAATATCACCTTATGAATATTTAAAGGAAAACTGACTAACCTGAACTGTCTTCAGGGGAACCAAAGCAGCCTTTTTGGAAACTCCGGATGCCCCTTCATCCACGATCTCGCCTCCTACGAGTAGCCTCGCCTTCTTATGGGATGTTTCTTCTTCCACATCCATACTCTCGGCTTCGGCCAAACTCCTCTTGAAAGAAACACTGACACCCTCTGTAATTTGGATCTCTGAACGAGATGCAGGATTTTCCTCTGCCTCAGCATTGGACTCGTCAGTAAATGTGAGCAAATTAGCTATTTCAGGTAACCCTTCAACGGCTTGATGTTCAAACGGTTTGTTCCTGTTTGCTTGCTTTCTTAATGAAATCACCTGGTGGGGGTCGTAGTTCATATTTACATCCTTAATGAAATCCATAGGTTCCATCAATTTCTCTATACCTGTCAGGGCACCTTTGCCTTAAAAAATGAAAGGGCCGACCTTAAAAGGAAACTTGATATTTAAAGATTTTTTGAAAGCATCGAAGTGCTCCTCCTCTGATAACAACCTTTGTCTCATAAAATCCAGAGCAAAAATCCTTGGAGTTAAAAAAGAAGGCAACCTATAAGGCTGACCAGTAAAGCCGTACACTCTCAAAACAGTGTAATCTTTGTACAAGAACCAGTCTCCCACCCATCCTTCGGGTTAAGACTGCATCAAATATTTCATTTCATCGAAGACCCAGGGCAATTCTCCATCAAACAACATCCTGTATATTTCGGACATGATCGAATTGGCGAATTCGATCAAGTGGATTTGCTTTGGCAAATCAGAAGAGGATAGAGTACTCAAGAACTTCAATTCGGTAACATTGGAACATATCAACATGTTAAGCAAATGTGTTTGAAATCTAAAAAAATGGACCTTGGGAAACTCAGTCAGCTAGAGGTGGATTGCCTCGGCAAGATACTCGTCTAAATTAAGGACAGGAGCTAACTGGGACTCGGGGCTCAAAGAATTTACCTTTAACAGGAAACCAAGGATAACATGACCTATATGACAGTCGTCATCTAGACCCAACACCTGACAAACCAAAGACATCACTAATTGTACCTCAGTTCTAAAAACGTGCAAGGGGTAAGGTAAGGAGAGGCTTTCCAGGGACTGACCTTCCTTCAGGATACTTGACAGGAATCGAGAGCGAGCATCGATTGGGCAACTTCGGAAAAACTCAGCAAGGACGGCTTCATTCACAGGCTCACGGTTTCCAGGAGAACTTTCGGGCAAACTAATATTTTCTCTAACTACCGAAGCATCAATTTTACACAATATCCTAGATGCGGACTGACTCACAATGACCCTCCGAGAGGGAGAATAATTTACCGCGCACCATTCGGCAAATTCAGGGAAGTGGAGGGTTTGCTCCAGGGCGAAAAAGTATAAAAAGGACTTGCACACATTCAGAACATCATTTCCCTGCAAAAAATAAGACCATAACCTTTCTTTGCTGCTAGACACACTTCCTGTAGACAGGAAAGGGTCGCAGAAACCTCTGTGCCTATCTACCAGGAATTCTTCCCTTTCATCTGGGACCCGACCAGACACAGAAGCCTCGCTCTGTTGGTCCATTTATCAATTTATAATAATAATTGGGCGAAGGAGTTACAGTATCAAGGTCCTACCTAGCTCACTGTGAAGGCGCGTGTTCGGAGCGCGTCTGGTACTGACAACTGGAAGCGCCCAAATCGACAAGTCCTTTTCACCGGGTCCCGAGCAATAAAATAATCGCAGAAGAGGTCAATTCTGCCTTTATAGGACCGCCCCGACTAGACACGTGGGAAGCAATTATTTCCGCAACCACTACTTATCTCTAACAGCCGTGCACCTTTCTCCTCCGGGCTCATTTCCGACCTTTGATCTCTTCTGTGCGAATTTCTGGCCTTTGGATCGTACACCACGTGTCCTTTCCTGCCGGGCATCTTGGCGCTTAACCATCGTGTAAGTTTCCATTTCGGGGTCACTCGTGACCGTCGATGTGACGTACTTCCACCCCTCACCGTTGGATTAAACGCCACGTCCCACATTCCGCTGAGCCGTCTGACCTTAACTACCGTGCAACTCTGGGTCCCGGACACATCCACAGCCGTTGATCTGATCTTCCTTCACAAGCGGGCCATTGGATCATGTGGCACCCACTCAATTCCGCTGGGATCCTTGGCTTTATCCATCGGGAAAATTAGGTCAGTGGAATTAATCTCTGCCGTCGATGAGATCTGCCTTTGACCATGCACCGTCAGATCAAGTGCCATGTACCAAATTCCACCGGGAAATCCGGGATTATCCTCCTCGCTTGTTCCTCCTCCGGAATTAATTTCGGTCGTCAATGAGATTGCCTGGCGCTCATCAACCGCCCGATCCTGTGACACATATCATATTCCGCTAGGCTCTGTGGGTTTATCGGGTGCACAAGTTTCCACTCCGGAATCATTGCCAGCCGTTGATCCACTATGCTCTGATCTCCAACCATCGGATCAGGCAGCATGTAACAAATTCTGCTGGGTGGTTCAAAGATTAGCCCGCATGCATGTTAATTTCCCGGAAACCAACATATCCGTCGATCCATGCTGTCTTCAATCCTCGGCCGTTGGATCAACCCCCACGCACCCTTTCTGCTGGAAGTCCTGATGCTTACCCGCCGCGCAGGTTGCGGCCGCGGAATCGAATCCGACCGCCGATGTGATACGATTCCGTCCCTCCACTGTCGGATCGAGAGGATTGTATGTGATTCCGCCGGTCCTCCATTTCCTTAACTATCTTGCACTTTCAGACGGCGAATTTGGCATGAGCCGTAGATCAGCCCCGAACAATGTTACAGCCCTTGATGTGTGCAGGCGGCTAAAGGCCCAAACTTCCCCTATCTTACTCGCATTTTTTGAAGGGAGGAAGGAGTATCAGCCATGGATTTGCTCCTCCTTTCAATCGCGGCTCAGGATTTGTTTCCAACTTGGCTGCTCTTTAGACTATCAAGTCTCCTTTGTAC
>LPNX010261988.1:388234-403234 GCA_001517045.1 Pseudotsuga menziesii
CGCTGCTATAGTATGCTCCGAAGCATAGGAGAATATTGAAAATTCTTTGGCGAAATTTGGACTTACCAGAACAGGGGCTTCTGAAATAGCTTTCTTGATTCCCCAAAATGACTCCTTGGCTTCTGCACTCCACTTTATTTCATGACCCTTTTTCAACATATTAGTAATACACATCAAAATCTCAGCAAAGCTTGGCACAAATCTTCTCAAGAAATTTACCTGTCCCAAAAATGACTGTACCTCCTTTTTGCTTCTGGGTTCTCCCACCTTGAGGATTTCACTTACTCTTTCGGGATCGATTTTTATGCCATCCTTGGGTATTATATGGCCTAGCAGCTTTCCCTCCTCTAGTGCAAAATTAGATTTCTTAGGATTCAGAGATATACCATACTTCCTGCACTTCATGAAAACTTTCTCCAGGTGATGCAGATGTTCCTTGTCAGATTTGGAGTAGACTGTGATGTCATCCATGTAGATCACCACAAAAACCCCAATCTCTCCTGCAAAAGCGATGTCCATAGCTCGCTGGAAAGTGGCTCCAGCATTCATCAGACCAAAAGGCATCTTAGCATACATAAAAGTGCCCCATGGTGTGGTAAAGGCAGTCTTCTCCTGATCCTCTCGCAACACTTTGATCTGATTATACCCGGAAAATCCATCTAGCATCAAAATCCTTTCAGCTCCCACTACTTGCTGCAGCATGTGGTCCATCTTGGGTAGAGGATAGTTGTCTTTCATGGAGACCTTATTCAAATTGCGAAAATCTATACACAGTCTTATCTCTCCACTCTTTTTCCTGACAGGGACCAAATTAGCAACCCACTTAGAAAATCTGAGGGTTACAATGATCTTGGCCTCAAATAACTTCTTTATTTCCTTCTCAATGATAGGGAGCAATTTAGGGTTGATCCTCCTGAGCTTTTGTTTAAAAGGCCTCTCTCCAGGCTTTATAGGAATAGTGTGCTGTATGATAGATGTATCATATTATTTGGGGTCTTCATAGCTCCAAGTAAACACATCAGTGTACTTTTTCATCAACTTTACATACTCCTCTTTCTCCCTTTCAGGCAGCTTTTTGGATAGTTTTATGATTTTAGGATCCCCTTCAGAGCCAATATTTTTATCTTCAACTGCATCACCAACTGGTTTCACTTTGGGGTTCTTAGCAACAGCATTTTGATCAAAGAGTCTTTCTAAAGGGATCAGGCCTCTCGGTATGAAATTGTTTTTGAGCTGGATGATATCTTTACCTCCCAAGGTTTTCCTCAACTTCTTAGCGTCTTCTTCTGACTCAACTTCCTCATCATCTTCGGGGGTCCTATCATTACCATTTTCATTTTCAACCTGAGTATTCACAAACTCTCCTGACAACTCTAGAAACCTTCGGATCTGCATATCATCTTCGAATACCTGCCAGTATTTGTAGTTGTCAAGGATAGAAGGTCTGTTCAAAATCTCCACCTGGTATTCCTTTTGACTGGTCATTGGAGTTTCAAATTTTCCAGCGCTTACTGCTAAGGAATCAGCCACCATATTTTCAACCCTGGGAACCACCTGAATTATATACTCTGTAAAGAATTTGCCAAGCATATCCCATACTTCATTTCTGTAAGCCCTCATCCTAGGATGCTTAGTTTGATAACTCTGATTTACCTGATTTATCACCAATTCGGAATCTCCCAAGATCTTGACCCTCTGAGCCCCCAGACCCTTCAAAGCATGTAACCCCAATAACAGGGCCTCATACTCTACTACATTATTAGTGCATTCAAAAAGCAATTTGTATGACAAAGCTTTGAAATCATGGATAGGAGAAATGATGTAGACACCAGCCCCAGCACCAACCTTTGCAACAGATCCATCAAAATACATGATCCATTGGCCTTCTTTTTTCTGTTTTGCTTCCAGAGCTTGCTGTTCCAAAAATTCCTTTTCTTTATTCACCTCGCACTTCTCCTGTTCTTCATATTTCTCTTGTAATGCAGCTTCTAAATCATGTGGGGAAGCATCATTAAAAAAGATGGAAGATCCCAAATCAGTGTCAACAGCATATATATGATGGACTTCGGGCTTATCCTGACTGCTAACCACATAAGGAGTTCTTTTTTCGCTATACAGCCTTCTGCTCCCATCAGGAACTGGGATGGTAGCATATGACATGTCCATCTGCAAGCTGCCTTTCAACTTGGAAGTCCAAGATCTTGATAACAATACCCCGAATTTGGGTGGGATGTCTGCCACGACTACATCCATGACTATGGTCTTAGAAGGGAGTTTGTTCAGGGTTACCACCATGTCCTTAATTAGTCCCAGGCATTTTACCTTCTTGGAATCAAAAGAGTACAGATCTTTATAGGGCCTTGTTACCTCCAATCCTAAACTCTCTACCACCCCTTTGGGCATCAGATTATGTGACGCCCCGGAGTCTAACATGGCATTGTGGATCACTTTGTCGAGCACCTTCAGACTTAAGTAGAAGGGAGGCACCTCTTCACCCTCTAAATTTTCAGCTTTTGATCCAAATGATATAGCAGGATTATCATCACTCACATTTAAAATGTCAGACTGCCCTTCACCTTGGTCTTTGACCATTTTTGAAATAGTATCTCTGTATTCAGTATTTCTCAATGAATCATTAAATGGAACAGAGACCTTCAGTTTAGACAGCTCATTTTGCAGGTTAAAACCAGCACTAATCTTTTCTACCTCAACCAGAGTCTCCTTTTTTATTACTTTATCCCTCTGTATATCATTCTAAACTTCTCTACTCATAGAGGGCTCTTGTTGTGTTTCTTTTCCCTTTTCTACATTCAAGGAACTAGAGGAAGGCTGACTTGGATTTGCCTTCCCTTTATTTATGGGAACATCTCTGTTCCTTAGCCTCATTTTCCTTTGGACATCATCCATCGCATGTAAATAACCTCTCTGATATGACTCATTTTCGAATTCTTCATTTGCATCTTCCTGTGCAAACATATTATGTTCTTCTTCAGTGAGGTATATCTCTAAGTCTTGTTCCCCGAACAGGTGGATCTCATTTTCCGGTGGGTCCTCTTCATCGCCAACATAATTTTCAGGGAAAGGTGGGTGGATGGGCTGTTCTTCTTGGTTTCTTGGATTTCTCTGATCCCTTGGCCTATTCTGGGGTGGAACAGGGGGATTGGCTCTTCTGAAGTTTGGATTCCTGATCTGGGGGCCCCCTTGCTCTCTATTGAAAGGCCTAGCATCCATGGTTAACTTATCCATCAACTTCTCCATAGTTTTCAGCATTATGTCAAACTTAACATCTGCGGCAGAAGATGAAGCAGAAGGTATATTTTCTTCTTTCCTCCTCCTATCCACATCTCTGTGCTTCATCTTTCCACTTGCCATCATGTTAGCCTCCACTTCTAGGGCATCAGTAAACATGGCAGCAAGGGTTGCTGATTTCCTCTCCCGTAGTGAAAAAGCAAAATCATTATCAAAAGCTCCAGCATAATGCAGCTTAGCAGCTGCAGGCGAAGGCTTGATATCCTTAGGGATAGAATTATAAGCCCTCATGAATCTACTTGAGAATTCATGAACAGACTCAAACCCTCCTTTCTTGAGACCATTATATTGAGACAAAAGTTGCAAAGGATTCAGTTTGTCATCCCACCTATCCAAGAATGCATTCTGAAAGGCCTGAAAATTCATAATAGACCCTTGTGGAAGGTCCTTAAACCACTTCTTCGCCTCTCCAGACAGACTTTGGGCAAATAACCGCATTTTGACATCAGGGTGGTCCACTTCTTCTAGGTCAATGAAATATTCAAACTTGGCGACATGTTGTTTTGCAATGATATCCCCTTCCCCATCAAATAAAGAAATTCTTTGGGAATAATTTTGGGGAAGGTCATGTAATGCAGCGGGTAAACGCAAGGGAGCAAACCTAGCGGCCATTGGTGTAGGCGGGTTCACAGGAACCGGGACAGTTTGAGTATGATCAGAAGCAGGTGTATAAGTTTCAGGGGCTTGTTGCACGTTCCTCCGGATGGAATCTAATAGATAAGTCTCTAACCTATGAGGATTGAACTCAGTGCTTGCAAGGTCAGATTCCGATTTGGTTCTCACTAGGTTTTTTGCAATATTAGTTTCCCATCCTAGGTCATTATGGGAATCTGGTGATGATGATGGGCCGAACAAAGGAGAATCTAGCTTTTCTTTATTCTTCTTTTTAAACAATCTTTCTGGATCTTCAAAGCTTTTCAGAATTTGGGTATCAGAGTTACCTCGTGTATGTCTTCTTGAAGCCAGAATGTCGTTCTTGAATTCTGGATAATTTCACAGTGAAGTCGCCAGGGCAAATATACAACCTCCTTCTGTTTCCGAAACTCCTGTTTGCCCACAGAAATATCTCTTAATATTTGTCGTTCTCCCGGGGCAGATATGCCCTTTCGTCCCCATCAACGGCGCCAGTTTGTTAGCACTCAGAATGTACCCAGGTTGTAGGAGGCACACCCCGAGGTAACAGCAAAACCACTTTAGGAAGAAATTGATGGTCTCTCCCAGAGAGGGATCTCTCAACATAAATCTTACAAAATCAAATGATAAACAATATTTAAGCATTCATTCATTTGGCCGAACCAATCACATATCCATTGGGCATGGAGTCATATAATGTAAAAGATCATAAAGATACATACACAAGAACTATCAAAGGCAAGATAATCACATCATTACAGTCATCAAGTTTGATCTGGGTGAAACGGAAGAGATGAGAAAACAGTCCATCAATACAGAGCGTCTAAGACGAATTCCATATCAATTTTAGCAGAAAAATCATATAATATCTGAAATAATGAATAGAGCATAAACATATGAATTCTACTCATTCAACACTGCATTCCAGATACGAAGGAAGAACAAAATGGAGTCTTGCACAAAGGAAATAACAAGCACATAAGGGAAATGGCACAGACTGCAACATCAATGACACATGAATCTCTGATAGAAAAATCTCATGCATTCACTTCATTACTCAAAACAGATATGTCTTTCCAAACCAGCAATTCTCTTGATGGGTTCCAACCCCCATCTCCTAAAAGAGATACAAATTTATAGATCAAATAATAAGTCTGCCTCCAGCAGATCAATAACAGAATGACCGGTGTAAATTAGAGTTTGTAACTGAAATCCTACACCACTAGGAAGTTGTTACAATTCTATTCCTAACCGATCATAAAGCATGAAACAACTGGATAACAAACTTTGGTCCATCAGCTCCGAATCTTTGCTCCAACAGCACCACGTCCTTTGCCAACTCAGCTTCGAGTCTTTGCCCCCATCAGCTCCACGATATCTGCCACTTGTTCCTACAGAGGAAGAGTAAACTTTGTTTTCCCGAGACGCTCTACAGCCTTCCATTGTTCGGAACTTGGGGTGTCACTTTCCATCATTTCCCAAATGGCTACCTCGAGCTCCATGTATATTTCGTAGGACTTTTTAGGCAATCTGGTTCTGATAGCTGTGAACTTCTGCAGGACTTTGAAATCTTCAATTAGCATGTCCACAATGGTTTGTCCTGACAGGCTTTTCTCCAGCTCATTAAACTTTGAATGGTCCATACGAGCCCTGACAATCAGGTGATTATAATGTTCCTGCGAGAGCATTCGACCCTTTTCATTCCAAAAGCATGGCAGCCTGTCTTCGAACATCCCTTCAAACTCTTTTTTGAACCTATTGACCTGTACCATTAGTTCTTCTGATATGTTTTGAACAATCTTCATTAACTGGTGCTTGTGAATGATTTTCTTTGCTGACAGGATTATTGAGACTCTGTCCTTTATGCCCATGTCATGCAACTTTTGATATGTTAATGAATTTAGGAAATCCAGGGTGTTTTGGGCTGTAGCGAGAGGTCTTTTCGCCATGTGTTCGTTTACCACTCTCAATCTCTACTGAGCTGAATCTATCAGTCCACACAAATCATCAATATAATTACGGTAGTGCCTAAACTTGGTAACTTCAATACTTAGGGTGTCCCAAATTATGTGCTTCGCCCCCTGAAGGGGGCCCTTCCCAATACATTTTTCTTTCAGTTCGTCAACCTTCTGCTGTAATTGGCTCTTGTCCTATAAGAGATGCATTCCGCTTTCGCTTACCTTGGTTAACTCGGCTTTCCCTTTTCATTCTCGGCTTGCAATTCCTTAATAGTTTCTTCTCTTAAACTCACTTGGGACATAGACTCCAACAGGTCATCTGCAGAATAATCAGCTAATGGCTTTCGGATATCCACAATAGATAAGTCGTCACCGACAGGGGTTTGGCTTATTAGCTCATCCATAATCTCCTTTTCCACAGTCTGGTTTTTCTCCATTACGGAAATTCGGGACAGTAGTTCTTCCTTCTCTGCATTCCACTTATCCTTCTCCTCTTGTAGCTCTCCAGCCTTCCCTTTGTATTCCATCATTTCCTGATGGAGTTTGTCTTTCTCCTCCTGGAGGGCTAGCAATTCTGCTGATTGGACATGTTCTGATCCTGGCATCTTCAACCTCTTCTTCAAAACTTGCAGGGCATTATCCTTCTCTTCTAACAACCTCTTTACGGCCTGGGTATTATCTGAGTTGGCGATGTCTGCTTGCAGTTTTTTCACCTGAACAACATTTGCTTTGTTTTCCACTTTCTCATGTCTCAATTGGATTTCCAACTTGTCAACCAACGCTTCCAACTTTCTTATCTTCATCATGGCTTGCAAAAGGTCCGAATAAAGAATGTCGCTGGTTTGCTTGTGCAACTGTATCTTGTCTGGAGTACTAATTTTATCTAGACGGATTTCTATTTCAGCCATTCTTTTATCATTCACAATGGCCATCTTGAAAGTATTCTTCTCTGCATCTCTAGAAAAAACTAGAGATGTTTTAGAACTACACAGGTTCCTTACCCTTGGAAGCAAATTTCTTGTTTCTTCCAGGGATTGCTTCCTCTTCTCTAGGTAGCTCGTTTTGAGCTCTTCTTTTGATTTAAACAGGGAGCCGGATTCTAGACTGTTAATATTACCTTCTGAATCTTTAAAGGAAAACTAACTAATCTGAACTGTCTTCAGGGGAACCAAAGCAGCCTTTTTGGAAACTCTGGACGCCCCTTCATCCACGATCTCACCTCCTACGAGCAGCCTCGCCTTCTTATGGGATGTTTCTTCTTCCATATCCATACTCTTGGCTTCGGCCAAACTCCTCTTGACAGCAACACTGACACCCTCTGTAATTTGGATCTCTGAACGAGATGCAGGATTTGCCTCTGCCTCAACATTGGACTCGTCAGTGAATGTGAACAAATTAGCTATTTCAGGTAACCCTTCAACGGCTTGATGTTCAAACGGTTTGTTCCTGTTTGCTTGCTTTCTTAATGAAATCACCTGGTGGGGGTCGTAGTTCATATTTACATCCTTAATGAAATCCATAGGTTCCATCAATTTCTCTATACATGCCAGGGCACCTTTGCCTATAAAAATGAAAGGGCCGACCTTAAAAGGAAACTTGATATTTAAATATTTTCTGAAAGCACCGAAGTGCTCCTCCTCTGATAACAACCTTTGTCTCATAAACTCCAGAGCAAAAATCCTTGGAGTTAAAAAAGAAGGCAACCTATAAGGATGACCAGTAAATCCGTACACTCTCAAAACAGTGTAATCTTTGTAAAAGAACCAGTCTCCCACCCGTCCTTCGGGTGAATACTGCATCAAATATTTCATTTCATCGAAGACCCGGGGCAATTCTCCATCAAACAACATCCTGTATATTTCGGACATGATCGAATTGGTGAATTTGATCAAGTGGATTTGCTTTGTCAAATCAGAAGAGGATAGAGTACTCAAGAACTTCAATTGGGTAACATTGGAACATATCAACATGTTAAGAAAATGTGTTTGAAATCTAAAAAACTGGACCTTGGGAAACTCAGTCAGCTGGAGGTGGATTGCCTCGGCAAGATACTCATCTAAATTAAGGACAGGAGCTGACTCGGACTCGGGGCTCAAAGAATTTACCTTTAACAGGAAACCAAGGATAACATGACCTATATGACAGTCGTCATCTAGACCCAACACCTGACAAACCAAAGACATCACTAATTGTACCTCAGTTCTAAAAACGTGCAAGGGGTAAGGTAAGGAGAGGCTTTCCAGGGACTGACCTTCCTTCAGGATACTTGATAGGAATCGAGAGCGAGCATCGATTGGGCAACTTCGGAAAAACTCAGCAAGGACGGCTTCATTCACAGGCTCACGGTTTCCAGGATAACTTTCGGGCAAACTAAGACTTTCTCTAACTACTGAAGCATCAATTTTACACAATATCCTAGATGCGGACTGACTCACAATGACCCTCCGAGAGGGAGAATAATTTACCGCGCACCATTTGGCAAATTCAGGGAAGTGGAGGGTTTGCTCCAGGGCGAAAAAGTATAAAAAGGACTTGCACACATTCAGAACATCATTTCCCTGCAAAAAATAATACCATAACCTTTCTTTGCTGCCAGACACACTTCCTGTAGACAGGAAAGGGTCGCAGAAACCTCTATGCCTATCTACCAGGAATTCTTCCCTTTCATCTGGGACCCGACTAGACACAGAAGCCTCGCTCTATTGGTCCATTTCTCAATTTATAATAATAATTGGGCAAAGGAGTTACAGTATCAAGGTCCTACCTGGCTCACTGTGAAGGCGCGTGTTCGGAGCGCGTCTGGTACTGACAACTGGAAGCGCCCAAATCGACAGGTCCTTTTCGCCGGGTCCTGAGCAATAAAATAATCGCAGAAGAGGTCAATTCTGCCTTTATAGGACCGCCTCGACTAGACACGTGGGAAGCAATTATTTCCGCAACCACTACTTATCTCTAATAGTCGTGCACATTTCTCCTCCGGGCTCATTTCTGACCTTTGATCTCTTCTATGCGAATTTCTGGCCTTCGGATCGTACACCACGTGTCCTTTCCCGCCGGGCATCTTGGCGTTTAACCATCGTGTAAGTTTCCATTCCGGGGTCGCTCGTGACCGTCGATGTGACGTACTTCCACCCCTCACCGTTGGATTAAACGCCACGTCCCACATTCCGCTGAGCCGTCTAACCTTAACTACCATGCAACTCTGGGTCCCGGACACATCCACAGCCGTTGATCTGATCTTCCTTCACAAGCGGGCCATTGGATCATGTGGCGCCCACTCAATTCCGCTGGGATCCTTGGATTTATCCGTCGGGCAACTTAGGTCAGCGGAATTAATCTCCGCTATCGATGAGATCTGCCTTTGACCATGCACCGTCAGATCAAGTGCCATGTACCAAATTCCGTCGTGCAATCCGGGATTATCCTCCTCGCTTGTTCCTCCTCTGGAATTAATTTCGGCTGTCGATGAGATTTCCTGGCACTCATCAACCACCCGATCCTGTGACACGTATCATATTCCGCTAGGCTCTGTGGGTTTATCGGGTGCACAAGTTTCCACTCCAGAATCATTGCCAGCCGTTGATCCACTATGCTCTGATCTCCAACCATCGGATCAGGCAGCACGTAACAAATTCCGCTGGGTGGTTCAAAGATTAGTCCGCGTGCATGTTAATTTCTCGGAAACCAACATATCCGTCGATCCATGCTGTCTTCAATCCTCGGCCATTGGATCAACCCCCACGCACCCTTTCCGCTGGAAGTCCTGATGCTTACCCGCCGCGCAGGTTCCGGCCGCGGAATCAAATCCGACCGCCGATGTGATCCGATTCTGTCCCTCCACCGTCGGATCGAGAGGATTGTATGTGATTCCGCCGGTCCTCCATTTCCTTAACTATCTTGCACTTTTAGACGGCGAATTTGGCATGAGCCGTAGATCAGCCCTGAACAATGTTACAGCCCTTGATGTGTGCAGGCGGCTAAAGGCCCGAACTTCCCCTATCTTACTCGCATGTTTTGAAGGGTGGAAGGAGTATCAGCCATGGATTTGCTCCTCCTTTCAATCGCGGCTCAGGATTTGTTTCCAACTTGGCTGCTCTTTAGACTATCAAGTCTCCTTTGTACTATACCTTTAAACCAAAGTATTTAAACAACACAATCTTACCTCCCCTTGGTCTTATATCTCTCTTGTTAAATACAGGTGTTAACACATAGTACATGCTCTCAAGGTGTGGAGGAATTACTTAATGGGAAGGAAATTTTAGCTAAGGACAGACCACTATGGTATGAAATACTTGTTTGATCATCCAACATTAAATGCTAGGAAAGGTATATGGCTAGCATTTTTGTGTCAGTTTTATTTTGAAATCAAACACATAAAAGGAAAATAAAATAAGGTGTCAGATTCACTCAGCAGGAAGGTGCATGAAATGCATGTGGCATCTCTTAGTACTTTCGAACCAAATTTGAGACAACAGATTATTAATCATACTACTAAGGATGAAATGCATGTGCAGATAAAGGACAAGTTGCAGCAGCAAATCCTTGAAAAGAATTATGAGGGATATAAATTGGAAGAATATGAACTTCGTACTTATAAGAACTTAATTTATATTCCAAGTGTAGAAAACCTGAGGATAATTGTTATGGATGAAATCCATCAAGATCCATATTATGGTCACACGGGATATTAGAAGACAATTACTATAGCCAGAAAGTAGTATTTTTGACTAGGAATGAAAAAGGACATTGTTAAGTATATTTCTAACTGCATGAAATGTCAACAGGTGAAGGTTGAGCATCAACACCCAGAAGGTTTATTGCATCCTTTTCCAATCCTAGAATGGAAATGGGAAGTCATTTCCATGGATTTTATTACAAGATTGCCAATGACTGTGAGACAACATGATTCCATCGTGGTTGTGGTGGACAAGTTGACAAAGAAATCACATTTTATACTGGTCAAGTCCACATATAAGGTTGATTCCATTGAAAAAATCTTCATGAAGGAGATTTTAAGATTGCATGGTTTTCCTAAGGAAATAATTTCAAACAGGGATACTAAGTTTACTTCCAATTTTTAAAAAATTTTGTTTGTAGATTTGGGCACAAAGATGAACTTTAGCACTACCTACCATCCTCAACCAGATGGGAAGACAGAGAGGGTGAAATAGGTGCTTCAATACATGCTTCACATGTACGTGATGGAAAAACCATCCAAGTGGGAGGATTATTTGCACTTGGTAGAATTTGCATATAATAATTTACATCCAGCATCATTGGGAATGAGTCTATACAAAGCTCTGTATGGGAGAAGGTGTAGGATACCAGTGAATTGGGATAATCTAGTGAACATTATTGTGATTGGTCCAGAATTTCTCAAGGAAAAGGAGCAAGAGGTTGCAAAGATCAGACAAAACCTGAAAGCATCCCAAGATAGACAGATGAGCTATGCAGAATATCATAGAGTGCATAGAGAGTTTAGTGTTGGGGATCATGTTTAGAGTTAGGCCAAGGAAGAGTTCCTTGAAGCTTGGGAGTTGTTCCAAGATGTCACCTAGATGTTATGGGCCATTTGAAGTGCTTGAAAGAATAGGGCTAGTTGAATATATACTTGTATTTCCTGATAGCACTAGAGCTCATAATGTTTTTCATTTTTATTTCCTTAAAAAATATGTACATGATCCTAACCATGTGATAAATTGGGGTGTGATTGAGGTGGAACCTGAGGGAGAGTTCCAAAGAGATCCATTACACATCCTCGACAAGAAGGTCACAATTCTCCAGAACCAAGCCGTTGGACATGTAAAGGTGGAGTGGAAGCACTACGGTCCTGATGAGGCTATAGGAGCTCTAGAGGATTCCATGAGATTGGAACATCCATTTTTGTTCAATTTTGTAGAGCACTGAGGACAGTGCTAATGTAAGGGGGCGGGGAATGTAATACCCTAGTTTTTACCCCGTGGTATTAAAATTGTACATGACGTAATTACTATTATTAAATCATGGAGAGGAGCTCAAGGCCAAGGCCTTGTCATTGATTTGGTGTTTTATGTATTAGTGATACAGGTTGATTCCAATGGTTCTTGTGCTAGTTAAGCACAATATATTTTGATATATGATGTAAATATGCAATTTAATAAAATACACAACTAGCTATGCACTACAATGAAGGATATGGGGACATGATTTCACAAGGAATAAGGAGGGTAATTATCCAAAAACTTGAGCCAATAGGGTGAGTCCAGATGTTGATGAGAGAGTCATAATCTCTCATCTACCCTTTTCATCCTCTACACTCAATCAATAAATTCTTCTAGAAGAGTGGTTGAGGTAGTTAATGCCTTGGGCAGGGTGAAGCATGGTAGTCGGTTTCGTGATTCAGCCAACCTAGAGTCTGGGGAAGCCACATTCTTGCTTCTAAAGCAAGTAATCATGTGAATGCGTGCCAAGTCCATCAGTTCCTAAGTCACCTAAAATGTTTTTGGTCATTCTTCCATTCCATTATTCATTATTCACTATCCTGGGTCACAGAACGAGTTGTTCAATAGAGTTCTTCCTTCTCCCACAACGAGAACTAGCTGAGTATTGCTACTTGTCTTTACATTGTTTTATTGTGTTACAAAGTGGTATGGAACCCTATTCTCTCATGTACAAGTGAAACCTTGTTTCTCTTGTGTTACAGAATGAGTGGTATGGAACCTTGGTTGTCTGTATTATCAAGTGGAGCCCTGTGTTGTTGTGTTTCCTTATGGTTTGCTCTGATGTATGCCTTGGTTGGGTCTGAACTATATACAAGACTTGGGAGTGGAAGAGGAACCTCAAAAAAATATAAGAGTGGTTGGTGAATATTCTATGCACATACTGAAGAGCACTGAAAGGGAGGGTATAGCCCGAGGGATATGTACTAAAGAAGGGGATACTTCCCTGTGTTGGGTGTGTAGGTATTATGGATACCGGGCCAGATAGATCTTGTGGAGGTGTCCCTATCTCTCTGAATAAGCCACTAGCTTAGCCATTTTAACTTTCCACTGCCTTAGCATCCTGATAAACCTAGATATATATTGGCTTGGATGATAGCCTGATAAACCCAATTGTAAGTTGGCTTGGATGTGTCTTGATGTGCATTTGGCCATGTGTGATGTAACACCCCAGTTTTGACCCCATTTTCATTAAATGTATATGATGTAAATATTATATGGAATCATGGCAAGGAGCTCAAGGCCAAGCCCCTCTCTTTGATTAATGTTTGGTGTATAGGTGATCAGGGTTGATGCCTATGGTTCATGTGCTAAGTCAAGCACGTTTGTAAGCATCATGTAAATTTGTGATTTAATAAAAAACCCACAACCAACTATGTCAATGCAACAAATAATGAGATTGGAGCACGGTTTTCCAAGGATAAGGGGGGGAATGTTTAATCGTGAGCCATTGGGGGGGATCCCATCAAAATTGTCAACTACCCATTTCTTGTCTTCTTCCCCAACCATTTATTTCTACCAGAATTTGTTTGAGGTAGTTATTGCATGGAAAGGGAAGAGTATGGGTAAAAAATTTGAATTGGGAAGAGAATCCATTCTGGAAGAACGTGTTTTGACCCCATGGGCAAGAAAACACCCCAAAATGTACGTCCATTACCTCATGCATTCACGTTTCATCTTCTCTCACATTTTTGGGGGGAGCTGCAGGACGTTGGGATGATCCATCCTTCATTCATGGGGAGGTTGTTCATTCACGATCATATACCCATGCGTTGGCCATTCTTTCTGATCAGACAGACACAACGAGAGCTATAAGGTGTTGTTACATGTTTCTGCAAGTATTTTTCCTTTGCCGAGATGCTGTTTGATGTGTTGCAGCATTATCCTGAACTGCAGAGTGTTATGAGACCCTCTCATTTGTGTATCAGAGTGAAGCTTGTGTTGTTGTGTCTCCTTGTGGTTGTTGTGTTGTGCACTTTGGTTCTGGTCTAAAATATATACAAGACTTAGGAGTGGGAGAGATGTAGAATGTGCTTGATAAACCTAGTGTGGAACCTCATAATAAGATAATAGTGGTTGGTGAATCTACTATGCACATCGTGAAGAGCAATGGAAGGGAAGGTGTATCCTGAGGGACTATGAAGCAGAGAAGGGGATACTTCCTTGTGTTGGGTGTGTAGGAAATGTGGATTCCATGATAGATAGGTTTTGTGAAGGTGTCCTTAGCTCTGTGTATGAGCTCACTAGCTTAGAATTTCTTCCTGCCCATTGCCTTAGAAGCCTGATAAACCCAACTTGCAGGATGGCTTGGATGATATCCTAATAAACCCATCTATTGGCTTGGCTGTCTCTTGTTGTGTTTAGACTTGTGAGTAATCCTTGGCTGGTCCTGAATGTAAGTTTTGGCTTGACTGTGTGCAATATGATAAACCAAACTGTTAGCTGGCTTGGCTGATTAGCTTGATAAACCCAGTAGTATATTGGCTTGTTCGCTTGCATCCTGATAAACCCAACTGTGTTGGATTGGATGAGTTCGTGTGTATCCTTGGTTATGTGTGAGCCTGCTAGTGTTTCCTTATTCCTTGGGGGAATCATGCCTAGCTCAGGGGTGGTAGTGCTACTGAGAGATTGATGAGCACACTAGCTTATGGTTGGGTGGAACGTTGAAGGGACATAGCTGGTTGGGGGACAAACTTCTTACAAAGATAAGTATCTCTATGTTAATCTATGCATTTGTAATTGTTTGATGAAATATGATGAACATGTTTGATGTATTGAATGGATGAATTGCTTCCACTGTATAATTGCAATTGTATGCATCTGTGTATGTTTTCTTTCAATGGATTTTAAAATTAAGTTGCAGGGATTAGATCACCGAATTGGTGATGGCTTGAATGGCCAAATCTGTCCAAGAATTCAATTGTGATAGGTCGAATATCCAGATAGAAATATCCTTCCGCAATGGTCTACTTCGTAGAAGGGATGCAGAATGTGGGAAACATCTTTCTTCCAAGTTTGTTTTATGTAGATCTCTTTCCGCAACTTTCGGGATGTAAGATGCGGAAATGTCCTCTGGTGAATTTGGGTTTCCATAGTTTTCCTTCCACAATTCTCCTTTCTAC
>LPNX010261988.1:408234-459960 GCA_001517045.1 Pseudotsuga menziesii
GCACTCACATCTGACATGGAAGGAACCCAATCCTCTCACCATGATAGAATGGAAATAGATCTTATATATGATCAAGTGGGAACACATCCCTCAATCACATCAGAATGGCCATGCACTCATATCTTATCATGTGAGACTAGATCTCATAGTCATATCAAAATGGCCCTCAGTCCTAGAATGAGTTTTCTTGGTAACTGACTAGGTACCTCCATTCAAAGGATGGCAATAGCCCTTATATCTGATCATGTAGGAACCAATCCTACAGTCATATCAGAATGTCCAGCACTCATATCTGACATGGAAGGAACCAATCCTCTCACCATGACAGAATGGCTCAGCCCTTACATCTAACCATGGAAGGAACCAATCCTCTCACCATGACAGAATGGCTCAGCCCTTACATCTAACCATGGAAGGAACCAATCCTCTCACCATGTCAGAATGCCTCATGGACTCATCACTTCCCCTTGAGGGAAATATCAATCTGGAGAACACCAAGCTTCTCCTTGAAGTACTCAAACTTCACTTTGGCTAATGGCTTCATCATCTATCTATTCATCCGTCGCAACATACTGGAGCTTCACTGCTCCTCTCTGCACCATATCCCTGATATAGTGATACTTGATCTCGATATGATTCGACTTGTCATGGAACACTGGGTTCTCCAACAACTTCACACAACTTTGGTTGTCACAATATATACAGGTAGCATCCAACTGGAGGTCAAATAAATCAGACAATAGCTTGCTCAGCCATACTACCTCACAACTAGCTAAACAAGCTGTGACATACTTTGCTTCAGCTGTACTCAGTGCCACACAGGATTGCTTCCTGCTAAACCAAGAGATCACACCCGATCCCATACTAAAGCAATAACTTGAAGTGCTCTTCCTATCGATGGCACTGTCTACCCAATTCGAATCAACATAACCCTCCAGGTTAATCTTCTATCTCTCCCCATACTTGAGCCCATAATCAGCTGCACCCCTCAAGAACCTCAGAATATGCTTTGTAGTAATCAAGTGAACATGTCTCAGATCTTTTAGGAACTGGCTGAAGGTGTTCAAAAAAAAGCAAATATCTGGTCTTGTGTTCATTAGGTACATCAAGGACCCAATCATTTGATGATACATCGTGGCATCAACTGCTTTTGATGAAGCATCACTCAATAGCTTCAGGTTCGATGCCATAGGTGTGGTCATGGCCTTGCAGTCCATCATCCGAAATCTCTTCAGGGTCTCTACTGTATATTTCCCTTGTCCCAGGGAAATTCCATCTGCATCCTACCACGCCTCCATGCCTAGAAAATAATGCATCATACCCAAGTCCTTCATTTCGAACACGGTAGCAAGATTCCTCTTCATATCAGCAATCAACCCATCCATACCTGTTAAAAACAGGTCATCTACATATAGTAGGAGCATCATTGGGTTGCCATCCTCAACCTTGTAGTAAAGGTTGGAATCTGCTTTACTCTTGGTAAAGCCCAAACTAGATAGAAAGATGTCAATTCTGCTATACCATGTCATGGGTGCCTGTTTCAAACCATATAGGGCTTTCTTCAATCTACACATATGAGACTCCTTGTCATGTGTCTCAAAACCGAGTGGCTGCTCCACATACAGTTATTCTTCCAATACACCATTCAAGAAGGCAGTCTTGACATCCATCTGGTTTATCTTCCATTTCATCACTGTAGCCAGAGAAAGTACTGATCTGATGGAAGTGTATCTGACTACAGGTGCAAAAGTTTCTTCATAATCTATTCCTTTTTTCTAGGAGAAACCACGAACAACAAATATTGCTTTATATTTTTCTATGCTATCATCTGCAGCATGCTTGATCTTGTAGATCCATTTGGAAGTTACAACCGACTTCCTTTCTAGTATTGGGACAACATCCCAAACATCATTCTTCGTGATCAATTGATATTCTTCGATCATAGCATCCTTCCATTCTTTCTATTCTGCCACTTATTCATAATCGGAAGGTTCTTTATCGATGAAATCACATAATAAGGCTACATAACTAGAGCAGGATCTAGTCCTCTTTCTTTCTCTGTGATTCTCTTCTGGAGCCCTATATCTTTCCGCACCTTGGATAGCTTCTCGTACCCAAGTATGTTTCCTCTTATCAGGATTCTTCTCTTTAGGCAGATCTACAGGTTCTTGAGGTTCCTCAAATTCTCGATCTTCTTCTTGAGTTTCTTCATTCATGGTTGTGTCATGAATTCTGGGTGCTTCCAATTCTTCAAGAACTTCAGCAGGTTTCTTTCTGGATTTGTTGTAAGCTGAGTCTTCATCAAATGTTACATCCCTACTAATGTCAATATTCTTGAACCCTAGGAAGTATATTCTATAAGCCTTTGAGCTTTCAGAGTATCCCATAAAAATACCCTTCTTTCCTGAAGGATCTAATTTTGTCCTCTTTTGTTTTGGAATGTGTATGTACACTGGACAGCAAAATATTCTGAGATGGCTGACTTCTGGTTTCTTTCTGAAAAATAATTCTTTAGGTGTCTTGTTCTTGAGTACTTTGTGTGGAGTAAAATTCTATACATACACAGCTATTCTGGAAGCTTCTACCCATAGATGCATAGGAAGATCTTGATCATGAAGCATTGCTCTTACAGCTTCCATGATAGTTCTATTCTTCCTTTCTACAATCCCATTCTGTTGTGGATTATATGGAGTGGACAACTCCCTCTTAATCCCTGAGTCTTTACATAACTCTTTGAATTCATTTGATGTGAATTCTCCACCATTGTCTGATTGAAAGGTTTTGATCTTCTTTTCAATGTGGTTCTCGATCAAGGCTTTGAATTCCTTGAACTTGCTTAATACTTCATCTTTGTTCTTCATAAAGTAAATCCATGCCTTCCTAGAAAATTCATCAATAAAAGAAACATAGTATACATACCCACTTAATGAAATTGATGACATTGGATCGCATACATCGGAGTGGATGATTTCCAAGATTCCTTTTGCCTTGCTCTTGCTACTTGGAAATGTCTTCTTTGTATTCTTTCCTTTCGCACATCCTTTGCATACTCCATCATGTTTTGCTTGAATTTATGGAAGACCTTCAACAACTTTTCTTGCAAGTGGTAGTGCTCTGTAATGCACATGTACATGCTTTCTATGCCAAAGCTCATTTGGTTCTACTGTGTCATGGACTAAAGCTTGTTCTGGATGGCCCTTCAATTTGTATAGACCTCCTTCTTGTTCCCCAATC
The DNA here is from genome assembly GCA_001517045.1 of Pseudotsuga menziesii. NCBI lineage: Eukaryota > Viridiplantae > Streptophyta > Pinopsida > Pinales > Pinaceae > Pseudotsuga > Pseudotsuga menziesii. Next base: position 411,469 of record LPNX010261988.1, read on the forward strand.
ACTTTTACATCATTAATAGTATTTCCCTTTGGCCACATGATAACTTGGCCATCTATAAATGCAACCATCATGCCTTTTGCATCTAATGCAAATATGGAGAGAAGGTTTTTCTTTAGTCCTGGTACAAACAATACATCTTGCATCTTCATAGACTTTCCAGAGTCTAGCTTATAGGAGGATTCCCCACTATCTTTTATTGGATACTGGTAGTCATCTCCAAGTTTCACCTTGTGAGGTGATTCATGTTCTGAATGTTTTACAAAGGACTCTTTGAATCCTGTCATATGTTTGGAAGCCCCACTGTCTATAAGCCAATCATTGCTTCCTTGTGTGATGTTTCCCGTGAGAATAGAAATCAAGACATATTCTTCAGCACTTGAAGAGTCTTCACCTTCATATTTGGTTCTCTTTGTGGAAGGTTCATCATCCTCTGCAGCATGAGCATGATGTCTTCTCTTGTTTCCCCTTTTCTTATTTTATCTTTTAGGACAATCTTTTGCAAAGTGTCCTACTTCATCACATGTATAACATGTGCTTCTAGACAAATCTTTTCTAGAGTTAGTTTTATGGAAATTCTTACCTCTGAAGTGATGAGAACTTCTTTTTCTTTTCTTGGAGTGAACTTTGAGGGCTTGGTCTTCACTTCCCATCTTTTCTTCTCGAGCTGCTATCTGAGCTTCTTCTTGAGAGCATTCTTCCCATAGTCTAACAAATTTGACTAACTTCTTTCCGTCACAGATCCCTTGAATAAACTAGTCCCATGATCTAGGGAGACCATTCAAGGTGGTCATCACAATATTTGCATTCTCCGCTTCTTCATCTACTGCTTCTAGCTGTTCATTTATCTGAGAGGCCCTTGTAAGGTAAGACTGGATGGTCTCAGCATTCTGGATCTTTATATTCTTCAATTGGTTTCTCAGAGTCATCTTCCGGTTTATGTTCTTCCCTTCAAACAATTTGGTTAGGGCATCAAACATAGCTTTAGGTGTCTTTAGGGAGGACACCTGTGGTATGAGGTGATCCTTGATTGAATCAACAATAATCCTCTTTGCCATAACCAACTTCTTCTTGTGTAAGGCCTTAGCCTCATCTCCCTCTGGAACTGGAACCTCCTCATTGATATAGGATTCCAACTCATTTTCTTCCAGGACCAGGGAGATCCTATACTTCCAGGATTAGAAGTTATTAGCTCCCTCAAGATTTTCATCAAGCTTGGTATGATGAGACATCTTAACTGAGAACCTCCAATGGAAATACAAAAGATTTAGATCTTACCAGGTCAAGATGTTGGATCTAGATTTGGAGCTGAATTTCTATAGTGCTGGTTTAGGAGCAGATTAGGGTTTGGATTTTCTAGAGTTCTGTCCAACCAAATGATTTGATCTTGATCTCTAAAATTTGATTTTCAGGAGGAGATCAATCCAAGCCTTGGCTCACTGAAAAATTCCACTTCTGTGGAAAGCCCTAATTTCCGGCAGTAGTGTTGGGTCCAAAACTGAAAAAGCTCAGAATTGGATTTTACTTCAACAAAAAGATGCACCCTAGGGAGGACAGTTAATCCAACCTTATTTTGCTGAAAATATATGGAGAGAGATACAGAAAGTAGGAAGCCCTAGTTCCCGCAGCTGCACAATGTCTTCTTCTCAGGTTAGCTCCGATACCATGTTAGAATTTTATCATTCAAGCTAGCATTATGTTAGGATCTTTAACTGAGAGAATAACAAGTACAACAATCAAACACAAGAGACAATGAACACAATTTTTTTCCTCAGGGAAACCATAAATGGAGAAAACCCCGCAACTTGCTCAGAGATAGAATCGACAACAAAAGTAAAACCCCAAAACAGTAAGATGATCTCCCGACAGCAGTAGCCTCTTTCTTCCTAGCCCCAGTGTCTTCTTCTTCCTCAGCTATGCGTTACAATTGAGTGTGAGTGAATGTGTTTTAAATAGAGAGGCCAAATCTCTCTTTATACTAATTATCGACTTGACAAAATTCTACTAGGGTTGACTTCTCTAGGAGAGTCTAATAACCCTAGTGCCCTAGAACTGCGGGGGCTTTAACCCTTGATCAATAGGAGGGTTACCAACAATCACTTGACATGACTTGCTTACATTATAGAACCTTCCGATAGGAACATCGGGGCATGACATGACTCAATTGCATTATAGATACTTCCCGGAATAAACATCAAGGTACAATACATGAAATATACAAGTGAATACATTCCCAAGTTACATATACATCAACAGATCACAATGACTATGACTATGATGACGATGATTATGATGATGATGATGATGATGATTATGATGATGATGATGACCATGACGATGATGATGAAAAATGATGAAGATGATGATGATGACAATGAGGATGATGATGATGATGACTATGATGATGATGATGATGATGATGATGATGATTTATGATGATGATTATGATGATGATGACTATGATGATGATTGTGATGGTGATGATGATGATGATGATGATGATGATGAATAATGATGATGCTGATGATGATGAGGATGATGATGATGAGGATGATGACGATAATGATTATGAGGATGATGATGATGATGATGACGATGACAACGATGACGATGACGATGATGATGATGACCATGAAGACGGTGATGAACAATGATGATGATGATTAGATTGATGACGATGATAAGGATAAGGTTGCTGACTATCGAATGATGATGATGATGATGATGATGATGATGACAATGATGATGATGAACAATGATGATGAACAATGACGATGATGATGGCAATGACAATGAAGATGATGATGAACAATGATGATGATGATGATGACGATGACGATGATGATGGCAATGACGATGATGATGATGATGAACAATGATGATGATGATGATGACAATGATGATGATGATGAGAATGATGATGACAATGATGATGGGGATGATGTCTATGATGATGATGATGATGATGATGGTGGTGATGATGACGACGACGATGACAACGATGATGATAATGATGATGACAACAATGATGATGATGATGATGATGATGATCACGATAACTGTGACTATAATGATGATGATTATGATGACGATGATAATGATTACGATGATGAGGAGGAGGATGAATATGATGATGATGATTATGATGACGATGATAATGATTACGATGATGAGGATGATGATGAATATGATGATGATGAGGAGGAGGAGGAGGATGATGGTGATGATAATGACGACGATGACAACGATGATGATGATGATGACCATGAAGATGATGACCATGATGATGATGATGATGATGAGAATGATGACGACGATGAGGATGAGGATGACGACTATGATGATGTTGATGAGGATGATGGCGATGATGATGATGATGACGATGATGATGATGATCACGATGACTATGACTATGATGACGATGAGGAGGATGATGATGACTATGATGACGATGAAGAAGATGATGATGATGATGATGATGACGACGGTGATGATGATGATGATGATGACAGGGATGATGAGGATGATGACGATGACGATGACAATGATTATGAGGATGATAATGATGATGACAATGATTATGAAAAATGATGATGAACGATGATGATGACAACGACGACGATGATCATGATGATGACGATGACTACAATGATGATGATGATGATGTTGATGATGATGACCATGAAAATGATGGTAATGATGATGATGATGATGGTGATGACGATGATGATGATGGTGATGATGATGATGAGAATGATGATAATGATGATGATGATGAGGATGATGACTATGATGATGATGATGATGATGATGATTATGATTATGATTATGATGATAATGATGATGATGACGATAATGATGATGCTGACAATGACGACGATGACAACTATGACGATGATGATGATGATCATGGTCATGATGACTATGACTATGATGACGATGATTATGATGATGATGAGGATGATGATGACTATGATGATGATGATGATGGTGATGATGAGGATGATGATGATGATGACAACGATGATCATGAAGATGAGGATGATGAGGATGATGACGACGAAGACGACGACGATGATGATGATGATGACCATGACAATGATGACCATGACGACGATGATGAACAATGATGATGATGATGAGAATGATGACGACGATGATGATGAGGGTGCAGACTATGCTGATGATGAGGATGATGATGATGATGATGATGATGATGATGATGACGACGATGACGATGATGATGATGATCACGATGACTATGACTAGGATGATGATGATTATGATGATGATGATTACGATGATGAGGATGATGATGACTATGATGATGATGATGATGATGATGATGATGATGATGATGATGATGATGATGATGATGATGATGGTCACAATGACGATGATGACTATGATGATGACTATGATGATGATGATGATGATGATGACCTTGATGATGATGACGATGATGAGCCACCTCTCTCTCTCACTCATTCACCCACACACAAAACATGTCACTTTACCTTCCCCAGAATGTTAAGTCATCTTGTACCTCAAGCCACCATGGAGAGGGTGAGAGAATCCATTGTATGTCTTTAAAAAAGGATATGAATTTTAAGCATATCTCTCTCTCTCTCAAACACATATAGACACACATTCTCTCTCTCTCTCTCTCTCTCTCTCTCTCTCTCTCTCTCTCTCTCTCTCTCTCTCTCTCTCTCTCTCACACACACACACACATAGAACAGGTCACCCATACCTTCCCATAACGATCGAACATGTTGTACCTCAAATGACCATGTATAGGGTGATCGAATCCATTGTATTCTTTTCAGTAACAATATAAATTTTAGAGGGATACTAACATGACATATATCTATTATTGACTAAGGGCTTGAGGTCATGTGTTATTGACAATGGTGTGGTTGACCATGGTCACCACTAAACCTTTGTTAAACATTGACACCCATCCTTAGTCAGTGTTGGAGGCCTCCCTTACCCTCCACTAGCCATAGGTAAGGAGCCTAAGACCACATAATGGAACCCATGGGCCTAAGAAGAAAGTAGTGGTGAAGACTATATAGTAAAAATACTCATACATGTGTGAATACCAAGACATTGTTGAAGAACGTTAGTCATTAAATGGGATAAACATTAGTGATTTAATGCTGTAAATGTTAGGAAGCATAGAGCACATGTGTATATGTGTGTATGCGTAGACACACATGAGTGATCCTATACACACGTGCGCACTCCTAGACATGCGTGCACGCTCCTACTTCTAGTTAAAAAAACAAAGATCTTCCTTCCCATGTTCTCTACCAATTTTCACGGGATTTCTATCGCTTTTCACACTTTTTGTGCTCCTGAACTTTGTAATTTTGATCACACTCAATAATCAATTGGACAATAGAAGGTCACTCTTGGTATCTAACAAACATCTTCAGTGGTTTTAGAATTTAGTGGATACATTCAAACTATAATTTTTCATTGGAAGAAGAGATCATTTTGAATAGGTATGGTGAATTTTAAATAATTGTTTTCATTCACAAGATTTGAGATCATTCCATTGATTTATGTTTTATCCCATTCCTACAACAATATCTCTCTCATAGACAACAATTAATTTGACAAGAAGAATTCCCAACTTCACATCTAAACAAGTCTCATATTCTCCGTACAAGATGAAGTATGCAATCTTAACTAATAATTATTTGCACATGAATGTATTTTGATTTCATGCAATGATGGCAGAGATGAAGTTATCCTTTGAGACTCTTGAATTTGAAAACAAATATTTGAAGCAATCATGTGAGAGGGTCCATATTGAATATTTCACCAAGTTGTCCATATTCTCTATACGAGATGAATTATGCAATGTATGATTTGCACAAGAATATATTTTGATTTCCCACAAGGATTGAATAGATGAGGTTCTCTCTTGAGACTCTTCAATTTGTACAAAAACTTGGAAGCAATCATGGGAGAGGGTCCATATTGAATAGTTCACCAACTTGTCCATGCTCTCCTCTTCATGCTACATTTATCATAACATGCCTTTGATCTTGACAAGGATGCCTCTACCTCAATGATTTCTCCTTCCTTCGGGGGATTTGCAACCTCCTTATTGTGTAATTAGTCAATTTGTTCTCTTTAGTTAGTGTAACTTAATGAGTCTAATTTATTCAATTTATTCCCAAGACATCCAAACACCAACTTATGTCTTCTCTCATAACTAATGTGGAATATTACGTGTAATGTCATCTCGTACGAAGATGTTGTAAATGAAGAATATTTCACTCATCTTCTTGTTACTTCCACTAACTTTTGAACATAAAGGAAGTCATAATCATATAGCTATAATACCTGCAAAATTGAATCTCTTTACTTGACTCAAATAGAGTATGGAAATGAAGCTTTAGTTTGAACATAAAGAGAAGCCTTTAATCGGCGTTTATGTATAAATTCCAATAATTACATACTAACATATCTATGATTTAGTTAATTATGTTGGAATGTGTCATGTTTCTTGTATAATGGAACTAATACCTTATTTGTTGCTTCTTATGTAGGTGTAGACCTCATAGTTCTGATAAATAAACTTTTGGAGATGGGAAACTCATGTAATAGAGGAAGAAAAACTAGAAGGAATATGTCCATTGAAAAGATTGATAAGGTAAGAGAAACAGACAGGTTGGCAATCGATAGAGTGAGACATGGTCCAAACATTTCCACTAATATTACGACCAATCCTAACACAGTTGATGACAGAACAACCTCTAGTTCAGAACCATGGGTGAAGCGGTTGCATCCAATGGACCCAACTCAAATTCCAAAATCAACATAGTATCCAACCAACGATCCATCAACGAGCCATGCTAAAGATCTTGAATATATAGGTATATTGAAATACATTGAGTTTCAAGCATTGGACGTAGGAGCAATGATTAATTTATAATCTCTCCAAGAAGACCACAACCATGTCAAGCATACTACCAATATGGACCAACATGTGAATGAAGCACCACAACAAAGAAGCTTTGGGATTCGTATCTTATGTCCACCTTCCCTACCTTGACTTTCTAGTGCAAAAAAAAGGACTCCTAGACATATCCATGTGGATGAAAGTTGTATGTTAGGCCTAGAAGGTAAGTTTCCCAAAATCACTATCGATTGGCAATGTAGAAAATTAATGAAGGAATATTTTGAATCTAAAGGTGATGAAGGAAAATGTCAATTATTATTATGTTTGGTAAAGTAAAAATGTTTAGTTTTTGTTAGGAGAATTGTGGGCATAAATATGGTTAGAAGTTCATAGGCTTACAATCATATTTTTAGAAATCTCCAATCTGCTTGTAATGCAATTGGAAAGACGTCTCGTACTAAAGATATTTGTGCAGATCATCATGTGTTATCAAAATCAGTGGTAAGAAAGTACACATGGAAACGTCGCCTCCTGTCACACACTTCTCACATATTTGACATAAATTGAAAAACTGTTAAGAAGTACTTTGTTATAAGAGAAAATATTGAGACTCTAGGTGGAAAATAATGTTGGTATTTTGTCAGCAGGTTTCCTTGTCGAGATATGAAGTTAAATTGATTTTTTTAAGGAATTAATACAAAAGTTTTGGCATGATCATACCAGACCTTCATCTAACCAAAGATATTTGATAAAGCTGAAGAAAAGGTTCTACACGTGAACCCCACGTCAAACACTTCCTTGACATGACATAGAGTAAACTCTATGAGAGATTCAGGAATGAGCACACACAATTGAACCTGGACAAAAGGTCCTTTTGTGAAATGTAAACCGTTGTACATTCGTATATGTGTCGATCAGAACACATGATGTTGTAAATATCATGTAGAATATGATTTTTTTATGACATGTATAAACATATATCTTGTAATTTTCATACTAACATTAAGCAGGGTTGCAATGAATCTATAATACCATCGAATGCATCAAGAGATTTTATCGGCAGCATCATGTGTCCAACACATGGAGGAAAAAAATACTATGGCAAATCATGTCTATATGGGAATTGTTCAAGGTACAGTGGGTTTTCTCTTTTGAACCATTGCATTCATGGAAGCAATGAGCATCAATTTGGAAGTATGATTGTGGAGATGAGGAGCTTCAAGTACATAACCTATCAATCAGATAGTACGAAGTAAAGTAAAAAGATTACATTGGTGAATTCATAGGTGCAAATGATTATTGCATGTTTTTCCTCTTACACATTCATCTTCTACGTATACATTCTTTAAAGGTCACAATATAATACGACACTTGTTTTCATGGCAATAGGTACGTGTATGTGATTTTTTTATGGAGTTCTACAAGAAAACCAAGCAGTATGTTTAGCATGTGCATGTAGCACGACGATAGAACGAGAAGTAAAAAAAATGAAGGGAAAACTTTCCCATTGGGACCATATTGTCAATTGTGGATTTTGCTAAAAACTACACCCTTAATCCACAAAATGAAATTCAGAGTCAATACTACCATTCCGACCAAGCCAGCATCATGGTACATATTACATATAGGCATGGCCCTAAGAGTAGCATTAACAATAGGATAATACGAAAGGAGGAAAATGTTTACATAAGTGATGGTAGATGCCATGATCTACATTATGTGTAACATTGTTTTCGAATTTTCTATGATTAGCTAAAGGAGGGAGATATACATATGGATCAACATTGGATATGGTCATATGGTTATGCGGGCCAATTCAAAAATTCCTGAGTCTTCCAATGGATGAGTATGTTGCATAACAATTACAATGTGTTTCATATAGGGAACTACTTTGAGACCGGGCATAGAAAAGGTGATCATGACGGGGTCATTTTATGAATCAAGACCGCACTACAAAGGGAGGAGATGAGGTTTATCAGAAACCCCCATATCAAAGATGCAAAGTCTATAGTTCAATGGTGCTTTGCAACCATGTCATACCGAACTAAACTACAACATACATCAACAAGGGAAGGAAGGGAAGTCAGGAATTTTTGGAAAGTGGTTAACATAGATCGATCCCATTCCTATAGTTGCGGCACAATACAAGGAACATGTGGATTTTGCATCCCTTGTAGCAGTGGTGAATGGGATGAATGTGAATGCATGGATTAGGTTTATGATTGGTATTGTGTGTCACTTATATTAGAACCATGTGTAGTCATGGAAACAACCCACTTAGAGGAGGTTCATTCAGTGACACATGTTTGCAGTTGTTGTCTTGAAAGACAATAAATGGGGCATAGATTATTGGTTGGCATGATGCATTTGAGGTAAGAAATTCCTGAATAGATCATTTATTGATGATGATTGAAATGAATTATCTATTTTCTTGATCATGTTTAAGCTGATTATATTACACTATATGGGAAATCGAGAAGAACTAGCAAGCATGTATTCATGGATTACAGGCCAGGTTCTGTGGTCTATCACTTCACAAACTTGATTCTTGGCATGAACATCTATTTACAAACAATGTCAAACAAGAAATCAATGAAGTTACGTTGCTTCTTGTCTCATTCATAGCACGAGAGATTGATGGGGACAATTAGAAACAGAGAGGATCGAGGTGGCTATATTGAATGAGATTGGGTAATTGCACTTACACTCCTTTTACACTACCACACTAGCCTAACGTTTGACCAATCCTACCCTAAACATTCAAAAAATTCTAGGAGATGACTATTTATATCTGTTAACAACTCCTGCTTCAAATTGCATAATGTCGTTCACACGCACAATGAGGCATGGGAAGGGTCGGGGCACCATTTCTAGGGTTGCATGGACCCCACTAGGGTGAAAGCATAGTTTGCATAATATGGTCTGGAGGCATTCTTGGGTCATACAGAGTTGGGGGGGAGGCCACCATGGCCATAATCCCATGCCATGATCCCAAAAGAACTAACACTTTGTCGATCGAAGTCCCAGTAAATGTTCTATGGAGAGTTGCAGTTGGCTTGCAAAATCCATTGAGGGACTCATGGGCCAATTCAAGGCTGAGGTCCAAAAACAAAACTGGGTGGAAATTTATGAATTCGTCCACTCCCGTAGGTGTGTTTGGGCATGGCCTCCATGGGAATTCCACCCCCAGTCATCAGTCATAGACTTTTGTAGGGCCTATGCACCATTTCCAGGGTTGCATGGACCCCCACTAGGGTGAAACCATAGTTAGTAAAATATATCCTAGAGGCATGCCCGAGCTGTGCAGAATTGGGAGGGGAGGCCACCCTCACCATAATCCCATGATAAGATCCCAACATAACCAATGGTTTTTTTATCAGATCCTTAATCAATGTTCTATGGTGAGTTGTAGCAGGCTTGCAATAGCCGTTTAGGGATGCCTAGGCCAATTCGAGGACGAGGTCCAAAAACCAAACTAGGTGGCAATTTCTGATTATGTTGGCTCCTACAGGTGTGTTTGGGAATTACCACCATGGGAAGGCCACCCCCATCCACCCAAAATAGGGTTCTGCAGGGTCGATGCATTGTTTCCAGGGTTGCATGGTGGTTACTGGCGTGAAACACTAATTTTCAAAATTTGGTCTAGGGGCATGCTTGAGCTGTGCATATTTGGGTGGGAGGCCACCATGGCCATAATCCTATGCCATGATCCCAATAGAACTGATGGTTCTTCAATCAAATCCCCAATCAACATTCTATGCCGAGTTGTAGTAGGCCTGCAAAATCCATTCAGGGATGCCTAGGCTAATTCAAGGCCAGGGTCCAAAAACCAAACCGGGTGGAAATTTATGATTCTGTCAGCTCCTACAGGTGTGTTTGGCCTCCATGGGTATTCCACCCTCGACCTCTCGAAATAGGTTTTTCCAGGGCTGGTGCACCATTTCCAGGGTTGCATGGTGGTTACTGGGGAAAAACCCGAGTTTGCAAAATCTGGTCTAGAGGCATGCCTAGGCGCTATTGCATGATGAGTTCTACCTATCTCTCTTGGGTTTTATGCCTATGTGATATCTTATTTGTGTATTCTCCCTACTACTGGTTATCATTTCTTGTGTTCATTTATATTTCTGGTTGGAATTTCTTAATTGAAGAAAAATTAAAAGAACATTAACACTTAGCTCGATATGTGTATGTTTTCTGTGAAATTCCTTGTGTGAATTGTGTAATGTTAAGGGGAATTTGTTAAGTTATTCCACTTTGTTATTTTGTAGCATCTATTCATATGAAAACTTTCTCCAATCATATACACTTTTTGGAAAAATGGAACATTGTTCCCAATGTTTATACAATGGAAACTCGTGCCCTATACAAAATATCAAATCTCGTGCCAAAATGCCACATGACGGCTAGTGTCCACCATGTTTGCATGGTCCAGTGACTTCATTGTGCATCAATTTCTTAAACTAGGGTTTTTCTCAATTTCCTTCAATGCAACTCTCACATTGGTAGGTCAACTCCACAAAACCCTCCACTGTGCCAGTATTGGTAGTGTTCCCATATCAGCATTTCCCATACACACTTACCAGATCCAACAACATGCAATCTTTTTGCTCCGTTTGTTTTTTTCTCTCCTAGACCGAGAGTCACTAAGTGTCCCTAAATGACATTTTCATGTGACATAAATTGGAAACCAAACGTCGGATCGATGAACGATCAACTCCATTGGATTCCTAGAATTCTATTACCTCTATGGGGGACTCTCCACTGTGTTTACATGGCCCAATGACTTCATTCTGCATTGATTTTGTAAACTGGGGCTTTGCTCAGCTTCCTTCATTGCAACTCTCACATTGTGGTTCAACTCTACAAAACCCTCCAATTTGCTAGTCTTGGTAGAGTTCCCATACACACTTTCTGGAGAGAACGACATGCAATCTTACTACTCTGTTTGTTTTTTCACCCCAGGACTGACAGTCACCAAGTGTCCATGAATGACATTTTCATGTGACTTTCAACTCGACATAACTCGTCAACTGGAGGTTGGATCAATGAACCATGGACTCCATTGGTCTCCTGGCATTCCATTACCTCTATGGGGGCCACCTCTCTACTATGTTTTCATGACCCAATGAGTTCATAGTGCATCGGTTTTGTAAACTACGGTTTTTCTTAGTTTCCTTCAATGCAACTCTCACATTGGTGGGTCAGCTCTGCAAAACACTCCACTGTGCCAGTATTGGTAGCGTTCCCATATTGGAATTTCCCATACACAATTGTCGAAGCCAATGACATGCAATATTGCTGCTCCATTTGGTTTTTTTCTCCTGCACTGAGAGTCACAAAGTTTCCTTGAACAACATTTTAATGCTACTTTCAACTCGACATAAGTCGACAACCGGAGGTCAGATTGATAAACCATCAACTCCGTTGGTCTCTTGACATGCCATTACCTCTAGGTGGGCCTTTCCACCATGTTTACATGATACAAGAGGATATTGGTGGCCACCAACCTATTTCACTTGGATTCCTACCATTATTTCTTTTAGTTTTTCAATTTCCTTAATTGTAGCACAATTTACTGTTTTTGGCAGTTTTCGGGTTCCAAACTTTTGAAGCCGTTTTGAGGCCCTAAACGACATTTTTTGGAATCGAATGGTTGAGAAAAAATAAGTCTATTGAACTTATGTTTTTTGGTAAGGGATGTATTCCTTGATTATATCTTTCTAATGATGTATCATTTGTGTCAAACGGAGATAGTATGCCAAAGTTACGACCCTTGAAAATTGATGTACAAAGATACCCAACGAGGCCCATATTCTAGCGGTTGACCTCTTAGGGTTAGGTTTTCGGATGTGTAGGGTTTTGCATTATTTCTCAATAATATATAGTCCTTTGAGCCTCATTTCAATAGATATTTCAGAGGCATGTAGCCGCCACATCCCTTCTCAGAGATAAGCTACCAGCACTCTAGCAAGTTTATTTCCATCTTGTCTCTAAACAAGTTTTAGTTCTTTGATATTAATGAAATGAAGTGTTATTTCTTCTACATCTTTATTTTATGGTTATTTGTGTATTCTGTTGCTTTCCTACATAAATGAGGATTAGTTGTATCAAATCAATTTTCTCTTTCTCGATCCTTCTTTGCATGTCCCCAACAAGGTTGGGGTATAAGGAGTTAGGGATCGATTTGGTTGAACCTTTGCAAGATCATCCTCACAAACCCTAATGGCCACCCATGGGGGACAAAAATAAAGATGAGGGAGGAGAATATTCTATCAAAATTTTGCTCAAGGAGGCCCTTAAAAAACAAAGGAATGCGATGATAGATAATTTCGCTCAGATCCTTCAATGACTTCCCACTGGTGGCACATCTCCATTTAGCAGCCACTTTGGAGGCGCAACCCCTTTTAAGGTACAAGTAAAGTTTGACATTCCCATATTCAATGGATTAATAGATGCAGATGTCATAGATATATGGTTGAATCTATTAGAAGGATATTTCTTGGTTCATGACTTTTATGACCGGGAAAAGATTACTTTTTCACTACTCAAAGCCGCCCCCCATGTCAAGGACTGGTGGGAAACCTAATATGAGAGAAAGGACGAGAAGGAATGCTCTCTGTTCTCGGTCATACCCACTTGGAATTATTTCTGAGATTCCATAAATTAACAATATTATCCGATGGGGAGCTATGAGGACAAGTACATACAATGGACTACGCCACGACAACAAATAGATTAAGATGTGCATGAGTTGATGAATCTATTCCATACCCTGTGCACCAAGTTGGGTATAAAATATTAAGAGAAACATTTGGCACTAAAGTATAGCAGTTTTCTGCACGGATACATTTAGAAGGAAATGGAGTTCCTCAACATCTCCTCGCTTGGTATAGCATATCGGTATGCTGCCAAAATTGAGAAAAAAAATCAAACAGAAGAAGCTAGAATTTGGATTTGCGAATCAAAAGCAAGTGAAAGGTGCCCCCAAACCACAAAACCAAGGACAAATACAAGGCATGGTGACTCAAGACAACTTTTCAAAGCCACAAGAAAAGATAAACACCACGAAGCTGAAGAAGGACATGAGAAAGTGGTGTGATTTCCATAAGAGATCCACTCATAATACAAGTGAGTGTCGAGCCAAGCAGTCACTGGTGTCCGAGATAAAAGCCTCCGAATAAGATGCATACTTTGACATTGAATCATAACCTAAGAAGGGGAAGGATAGACAGAAAAATATTATCGATGCAAAGCCCAATGCCACCAATTCCACCACGAAGATCCAAAATGAAGAACCAGAATATTTAGAGGAGGAGGAGCATCTTTTACACTCCTAGATGTGGGTAAAGGGTTCCCCACGACAGTTCATTGTCGATAGTGGGAGCCAAAAGAACCTCATTTCAGCATAGGTTGTGAAGCGGTTGGGATTTCCAACCACATCACACCCACAACCATACACCATCAGGTGGCTTCAGAAAGGATGGGATCTCCGCGTCATACAAAAGTGTCGCCCTCCCTATAGCATCAAGCCCTTCACCGATGAGGTATTATGTGACATTGCTCCTATTGATGTTTGTAATGTATTATTAGGCCAACCATACTTATGGAAGTGGCATGTTGTGTATGAGTCCTGACCTTGTGTTGTTATTATTACGATGGGAAATAAGTTGTATAGGATACAAGAGGTACCATGGCATACCGCTAGCTCTTTGGTTACTGCAAAAAATGTAGTAAGATAATTTCCAAATGGGGAACTTTGTTTTCTTGATGATACGTCCTCAAGGAAATAACAATATCATGTCCATGACCTCCAAACAAGGCTCCTCTGCATGACAACAACAAATGGACAAGGTCGTGGAGGAGTACCAGGACATATTCACCTCATCCACAGGGGTTGTTTTTCACTGGCATATCAAACACTCCATCGATATGACCCCAGGTGCACCTCTTCCCAATGGACCGATATATCGATGATCTATTCTAGATAATGATGAAATAAAGAGGCATATTTAGGATTTGCTACATAAGGTTCACATCCTGCTAAGTTCATTTCCCTATGGGATCTTGATCGTGTTGGTACAGAAGAAGGATGGGACTTGGAGACTCTATATTGACTATAGGAAAATGAAGAAGATCATTGTCTGGAAAAGGTACCTGATCCCATGGATTGATGACCTCTCGGACCAACTCAAATGGGTGAAGTATTTCATTAATATCGACTTAAATTATGGGTATCACCAGGTACTGATTGAACTGACCAATGTGTGTAAGACTTCCTTCAAAGCCAAGGAGGGCCTTTTCAAAAGGCTAGTCATGCCTTTCGGACTGAAGAATGCTTCCGCAACCTTCATGAGAGCGACAGATGACATATTATGGCCATTCACCAACTCATTTGTATTATTGTACTTGGATGAAATATTGATCTTCATCCAGACTTGGGAAGAGTACCTCCACCACATCCGACAGGTCCTCTAAACACTACAAAAACACAAGTTGTGTTCCAATTTGGACAAGTGTACTTTTTGCATGACCTAAGTTTAGTATTTGGGATACATTATTAATGAGTGTGGGGTGCATGTGGATCCAACCAATATCCAATTCATCCAGGATTTTCCATCCCCAACAACTCTAACAGATCTTTGTAGCTTTATGGGTCTTGCTAATTTCTATTGCAGATTCATGTTGGGATTCTCTCATATAACTTGCCCTTGAGTCTAAACACCAAGGGAGGAGAAAAATAAAAAAATATTCTGGTTGGAAACTCAATAGAAGGCGTTCTTAGAGTTGAAACATCGCCTCTATTGTGCCCCAACGCTCACATTACCAGACTTGAAACAACCATTTGAGATCGAGACATATGCCTCTGACTATGCTATTGGGGCATTCCTTACTCAATAAGTGCATCCAGTGGCATATCATAGTGAGACACTGTTTGACATAGCATGGAAATATCTTACTTATGAAAAAGATATGTATTCCATTGTAGAGTCTTTCCGATAATGGAATCATTACATTTTTTGGAAGGAAACGATCATCCACACAAACCACCGAACCCTGTAGTTCATACAGACACAAGGGAAGTTACAAAATGATCACCATCATAAGTGGTCCACATATCTACAACAGTTTCATTTGAACATCAAGTATAAGAAGGGAAGCACCAATAATGTTGCAGACTGCCTTAGTCAACCATCGATCATGGCGATAACCACCGTGCTTGCCTCTTATGGGCATGAGACTTTTTATTGGTCACTTCTCTACAAGAGCGATCCAAAATTCAGCCAACATACAAGACGCTCTTGGAGGGTAACCAAGTTCCAAAGTTTCACCTCCAAGGTGCACTACTATGTCACATGGGACACCTTTGTGTTCCTTCAAGCAAGCACGCCAAGATGATTTGGGAAGCGCACTACATTCGAGTCGTTAGGAATTTCAGGCTTGAGAAAATAGTGGCAGTACTATAGAAGTATTTATATTGGAAAAACCTTCGACAAGATGTTGATAAGTACATATGATCTTGCACTTCCTGTGCCATTGACAAATCGTCCATCAAGAAGAAAGGCCTCTATACTGTATTTCCTACCCCTATTCAACCTTTGGAATCCATCTCCATGGATTACATGTTAGGCCTTCCTTCTACTAAGCATGTAAATGACTGTGTGTTCGTAGTCATTGACAATTCTCAAAGATGACCATAATGGCGGCCTGCAAGAAGAATATCATCGAAGAAGCCACTACTAAACTCTTCTTTGAATGGGTGTGGGTACACTTTGGGATCCCAAAGTCTATCATCTCAAATTTGGATAGCAGGTTCTTAGTACATTTTGGTCTATCCTATGGTCAATTCTAGTCACCAAGATCACCAAGTCCACAACTTTCCATCCCCAAACTGATGGTCAAATAGAGGTCGTCAATAGGATGACCATACACATTTTACACATGTACAACTCAAAGCATCCATGCACATGGGATGAGAGCCTCCTCTACATGCAACATAGCTATAATCAGGCCCTCCACATCTTAACTAACCATAGCCCCTTTCAATTGGGCTTGGGATTCCAACCACTATGTCCCGTTGACATAACCATGCCATTTCTAGCTACTCAGGTTGATTCGGCTCATGTCTAGTTTAAGTTTTCCAAGGAGAACAACTTCATTGAGCGCATTCAGAACATCCTCCAACATGTTCATGACATATTGGATAGATCCAATGCTAAGTAAAAGAAGCAACATGATCAACATTGGGTGCAACACAACTTCTAGGTGGGTGACAAAGTGTGGCTACATTTGCAGAAGGAGTGCCTCGCTAGACCCCACCGCAATATTTTCCCGCTCCGACATGGGACATACACCATCACCAAGGCTGTTAGGCACAATGTCCTCGATCTTAGTATTCCACCATTCTTTGGTATGCACCTATTGTTCAATGTGGACTGCCTTCAGCCCTACTTTCCACCTCTACTGGACACATCAGACATGGTTGAACAACTCACACCAACAAAGTTAAACCCAGACTGCATGGAAGAAGCCACAACTGATCGGATTATGGACACACAGATCAAGAACAACCACTAGCACAATATCCAGCTATATGAAGTTTTCAAAGCAGGCCAACTCCTTCACCAGGGAAAGTTGCTCACCAGGGACCAAGTTCAGCAGAAGTTTCCTCATCTCATGGAGGAACTCAATGCAATGGGGTCCATTGCTTCCTGAGGGGGGAGGAATGATCCAGAAGGATATCGGTGGCCACCTGTATATTCCACTTGGACCCCCACCATTGTTTCTTTCATTTTTTCATTTTCCTTAATTGTAGCACAATTTACTATTTTTGGCAGTTTTCGGGTCCTAAACCTTTGGAGCCATTTTGAGACCCCAAACGACGTATTTTCGGCATCGAATGGTCAAGAAAATAGGATTCCATTTTATAATTAGTATTTAGAAATAATTTATTTATTCCTTGATTAGATATTTCTAACTGTGTATCATTTGCATCAAATGGAGATAGTATGCTAAAGTCACGACCCCAAGAAATTGATGTACCAAGTTACCCAACCAGGCCCATATTCTAGTGGTTGACCTCCTAGGGTTAGGTTTTTAGATGTGTACATTTTTCCATTATTTCTCAATAATACACAGGCCTTCTAGGCTCATTTTAACAAAGAGTTTAGAGGAATGTACCGACCACATCCCTTCTTAGAGATAAACTACTAGCACTCTAGTTTGTTTATTTTCATCTTCTCTGTAAACAAGTTTCAGTTCTTTGATATTAATGAAATGAACTGTTATTTCCATTGCATATTTTTTTTATGGTTATTTATGTATTCTTTTGTGTTCATGTATAAATCCATATCATTGCATGGACCAATGGCTTCATTGTGCATCGGTTTCATAAACTAGGGTTTTGCTCAGTTTCCTTCAATGCAACTCTCGCATTGGTGGGTCAACGCTACAAAACCATCCACCGGTCTAGTATCAATAGCATTCCTATTTTGGGATTGTCCACACACACTTTCCAGATCCAGTGACATGCAGTCTTGTTTCTCCATTTGGTTTTTCTCTCTTGGACTGAGAGTCACCAAGTGTCCGTGAAAGACATTTTAATATGGCTTTCAACTCGATATAACTCAACAACTGGAGGTTAGATCGATGAACCGTCGACTCTATTGGTTTTTTGGCATGCCATTACCTAGAAACCAATAGACATTATACCTAGAATCTATGTACCTACACTACAACAAAGAAACTATACTTTCATTAATTTCAAGTAGAAACACATAATTGTATGAATTAGAAGTTAAAAAATCATACATGAATTACAAGTATATAGCCAATTAGGGTTTCATGTATTGAAAGAAATTCCCATATATAGAGATTATGTCACATACCCCAATTTTATAAAATAATGTTAATTGTTTTAATTTGATTTCCTAAGACATTATGTTAAATTTAATGCTAAGTAGGAACTGATGACTCAGCAGAGTCAAAAGATGTGGAATGTAATTCTAAATATTTTATTTTTAATAAATAAAAAGTGGAGACAACAGCTTGGGAGAGCTATTAATAAGAGTGTTACTGGTCAAACTGGTGGAAGGAACTAGGTGGAGAGAAAAAGACAAGTGGCAGCATCCTCAAACACTTCCTATGTTGCAGGTGGCAACTTCCCTACATTTGGGGTCATGATCCCCCAAGAAAGTGGGATCAGAGCAGGTGGCTCAATAAATGACAACTAACCCAAAAAGACCTAGGCAATATTTTAAGAGTACCCAATGTAGAGAGCTGAGGCTGCTCAGATATTTTCCAGGAGAAGAATCATTCAGGAGGAATGCACTTCAAGGAATTCATTGGGAAAAAGGGAAAACTGTAAGGAAGGTGTTTTGAGAGATAAGCTGCAGTAACTTGGTCTGATATAGCTTGCTAGCTGAGAGATTTGACTGACAAGATCAGGACTTCTATTGAGTCTTAGGACTAATACTTAATTATTGCTGCACCTAGTTCCAGCCAGGGAGACTAGAGCAAGCTTGGGGTTCCTGACAAGTCGTTGTTTGAGCGCTCTCCAGGAGTTGGTAGGGAGGAACGGCCTCCCATTGTTGTTGTTGTCCAAGCTCTAAGAACAGGTTCTATTATTATTTAATTTATGTGTTATTATCTGTGTATGATTGAATGATGCATTCATAGTTTATGATGTAGAATCTTAGAGGATAGGATAAATCAGTTTGTGTAGTAATGAAATTATGTTTAATAAAAGACAAACCCTACCTATGTTTCTCCTCATCTGGAGTGATCCAGATCGTACTCCAGCATAGGTGGTGAAATTATATGAAGGAATTATGGTGCAATGTTAGTTCGATTAAGGGAATGTTTACTTTTATTCTACTATCAGAAGAAACAACATTCTTTGTATGGAGAAGGATTAGGGTTAGACACTTAGACTATGAGCAGAAGTTATATCTTAAAAACAAAGAAAGAAGTTATATCTTTTTACTGTTAGTAGTATGTTTGGTAAATGAACAATTATTTTTTTCAGTATTCATTTTCGATACCTTTTTATCTACTTGAAACAAAGGAAGAGTATATATATAAAAGTTAAAATATGTAGTATCAGGTTAATTTAGAATGCCATTTATTTCTACAGGTTATTTCTTATCTGTAGAGAATTAAATAATTATTGTATTCTCATTTTATAACATTCGAACTGAGAGGAAGGATAGACTGTTTTTCTTTAGAATTATTTTTCTAGAGCTAAAACTAATAAATGTAAGATTTTTAATTACACGGCAATGTAAATAACTTTCCATTTATCTAACAGAATTTACATAAGATATATATCTACTAACCTGTCTTCTAGAAATTTAAACAAATACTATCATATAGTTTACAGGTCAAAACATAGATAGTACAATTCTTGCTTTTATATTTACTAGTATTATAACCTAAATAGAATAATACAGAATACTGAAGGAACCTCATATAAGATATTTAGTACAGATGGTATAAGATTAAAATGACAAAGCACTTTATTATTTTATATCTATAAACAAACTAAACACATAGATAATGTGTATACTTATAGTAACAGTATTAATATGAAAATAAAGTAATGTTCTCATTCTATAATAGTAAACATTAAATAAAATATAAATTTTGTACTCAAAGGATGTAACTGACAGTTACACGAGTACATCACAAAGATACAAAGATATGAAGTTCTTATATTCCAAAGGTTAAATTTATATAACAACACCTATAGATTTTATAATAAAACAAACTAATATAAAAAGCATGTACAGAAACCCCAGCATTTGAAAATTAAATAATATTACGGGGTAAAAATCTAGTGCATTAACGCGCAGGAAAGTAAACCAATAGAATAACAGTATGCTCGATTTACCGAGTTAACCAAAAAATATACAACATAAGTAATAACCCAATAATTTACAAAAGCACAATTATAAATAAAGATAATTTTTAAGGAAAATGAAAACACTTCTTTTATGGCCGAGTTAGGGTAAAACCGTACGAATATCAAAATATACATTAGAGATAATAAACAGAAAGAGTCTAACTCTTTAATTCCTCTCGGCCTTAAACAAAATCCACAGAGTGAGGCTTTTACAACCTTTCCATCATTTACATTTATATATACACAGTAATCAGAACAAAACTAAATTTTATAGTCCTGGCCTAAGCCGGAGACCCTGCATCAAGCAAGGGGTTTAACATCAACAAATAAACAGTGAGAAGGTCCACCCAAATAAACCAAAACCACCAGGGTTTTGTAGGCCACGGTGGCCAACTGTTAAAGGAACCATAAGGGACCAAACAAGGAGGAAGTGCCATGGATAACCCAGGGCTTACCCGTGAACCAACAAGTAGTTGCTACAGCTTCGCACCAAACCGCGCAGAGGGAGATAGGCCAACACCTGCGAACAAGGAGAACGAAAGTGTTAAAAATTGTTTACAAACTAAATAACTGTGTATTGAAAACAAAAATGCAATGATAATGCTATTTGAAATAAAGAATTCTTACCTAAAATTTTACCGAAGCACGACCACCCACAAGCAGTAAAACAACCACCAGCATGAGGAGAAGGAAAACCTTCATCTGCTGCAAGAGAGAAGGAGTTTACTATCACCATAAACAACCAACAACGACTGAGTATAGGAGCATCAAGCACAACAAGTAAATACGCTCGGGTCGTCGCTTTACATCTAGCCAAAAGAAAACTATTTTTCGGTGAAACCCTACACCTAGCAACTCTGAAACGCAAGACCACTACTCTCAGTACTAGGCCAAGGAGGAAGAAAAACCCTTTACAGTCGAAAGATTTGGAATTGAGATAGCTACAAAGGTGAAACCCTGGAGAAAGTATCACAAACGTAAACCCAAGCAACAAACAGTTTCGTGACAGCACTTCTCTGTTAAGCTTTCAGGGCAAGCTTATGAGGAGAACCAGCGAGTAGGGAGACTACTGACAACAAAGGCAAGCGATAGTGTAGACAAGAACATGGTAGCAGAGCGGTCAAAGGCCCAAAGACGATGGTGGAAATTTCAAGCTAGGTTTCAAGATTTCCCTTATAATCATACAACGCTTGGCCACAGTGTTGCCACGTCCCATGCAAATTATTTGCGTGCAGTGGGTACAGTTACATAGTCCCGACGAGCCTTGAAAACCAAGAGTATCACTTTTTATTATTGGCAAATTGAATGTTCCAATATAATCATCGTTCCCTTTGTCAACCTAGCATGCAAGATACATGGTAATTTACAAATCATTACTATAAACACTTGCCATAACAATCATCAAAATCGTGGGAAGTATTACGACCCTTGCCTTATAAATTATGGTGTTCATATAAATTAAATCAAGTTTAACCTTATGTTCATCATGGCATGGTCATTTTTATGATGTTTCTCTCTATGCTATGTAAACAACATTTCTTCAAGCAATTATAATCATGGTAGTAACCAAATCTTGTAATTTTGTTATAAAAAGGAATTATTAACATTTTATTTTGGTGAGATTATTGCATACAACAAATACTCATTCAACCAAATATTTGCAACACAGCAAGGGTAGAAACAATACTTACCCTAGCTCATAAAAGCAAGTAAAGGAGGCAATTTAGAAAAGCTTATAGAACTTTAAAACAAAGTTAAACTATAAACTGATCATGAAACATGGTTTATTCTTTGCCCTCTTGTTTTCACACTTTGCACCTTCTTTATGCATTGTAAAGTAGTAGCTCAACCAATAACTATATTTCTAACATGAATGTATACTATAGGATGTTATAAAGGAAGTTATAGAATCATTCTATGATAAATATCCTTTTGTTAAAGTTAAACTCAATTGCTTGATTGTATAATTATTAAAATAGTAAAGTTTGTAATTGAGTATAGTAAGTCTTAAAATGTTAAAGAAGCTTGGAATTGAACTTTTAACAATATATTGGCCTTAAAATAGATAATAGTTCCCAAGCAAATTATGTGCAGAGAAATTCAAATCATTAAATACTAATGTAATCCTTTTCAAAGGCAGCTTGTCATAAAGTTGTAAACCCCTTAAAAACTTCAAAGCTTGGAAGTGGGAACAGGAGTACATAAACTTCGTATCAAGGTACATTATGTTCTTATCACAAGCAATAACCAATACCATCATGACGTAAATGGTACTTGTGCATAAATTAAATTAGACCCTTGACTTAATAACTCTGCCATTTTTTAAACTGCTTGTGAAGAAAGATTTGAGGCATTTTTACACTTGATGACTATGATAGACATCGAATAGTTCAATAAGAATTAAGAACTATAAATTTACATCTACTAGAAAGAAGGCAACTGTAGACATTACTGATAGAACTGAATCTCATTCCTTAGAGTCTTAAAAAGAAGGACAGTTTAATGATTTTACCTCGATAAGCTTTGGAAATTGATTAGCATTTATATTCTTTATTGAGTTATTTTTGTGCAACGAACTTTTATCTGAATGCTTTAGAATTAATGACAATTAGCACCCGAACTTCTTACTTGTAAGTCTTAAATAAGAGGAAAACTTTCTGCATTAGCTTGAAAGCTAAGTAAGCCCAGAATATCCTGACAGTTCCGCCTTGTGGTCGTCAAAAAAAAGAAAAAGTTATTAAACTGCAAAAGAATTATTCTATAAGGTAAACATAATCAAATAGATAATTCAGATAACGAATTCATTAACTTATAACTAATTAAACAATTAGTTGACTGCATTTATGAAAATTATCTGTATTTTAAAAATTTTAAATTTTTCGGAAAATTTGGGGTTTTGACATGTGGTATCAGAGCATGAGGTTCAAACACTAGGCCTTGATGCATCCCAACTAGCTTTCATAGAACAGTAAATTAAAATAATATGCTAACATATATTTTGTTTTATGTTAAGAACAAAATTTTTTATTTTTCTGAAGTTTAACAGGCAGGTATGAAAAAACTAGGAGAGTATGCACAGGAGGAGTCTCTAGACACAGAAACAAGACAATTGCCCAGAGAACCTATGTTAGAAGAGGTGACTGCCAACTCTTCAGAGTTGTTGCAGACTATAAAAGATTTGAATACTGAAATGGAATCAGTCAAGAGGGAGAATGAGAGGATTTTGAAGGCTCAGGAAGAATTGAACCAAATTTTAATAGAAAAGTTCCAAACTGAAGGAAGGAGCAGAAGATCAGAATCTAAGGATGTTAGTCATCAAAGAAGATCTAAAAAGATGAAGCTGGTGAAAACTGAAAGTAGTTCATCATCTGAAGGGTTCGGTGAACGACAAATTTACCATACCACTAGTGACAGTAGTGAGGCTGATTTGTATGACAGAAAGAAGAAATACAGACCATATGAGGAAATTTTAGGGGAGTTTAAAAAGATAAAGCCCCCAACTTTTAATGTAGAGACCGAAAAATGGGAGGAAGCAGAGTCCTGGTTATCCGGAATGAAGAAGTATTTTCATATATATAATTACTCCAATCAGTTAAAGGCAAGGATGGCAATTTATAATCTCTCCGAAAAAGCTGACATGTGGTGGCAATATCTGAAGAGAGTCAAGGGTATCAGAGAAAAAGAAGTTAATTGGAGTACCTTTAAAAGATATTTCAAGAAGAAATTTTTGTCCGAGCAATATTACGAAGAAAGAGCTAAAGAGTTTTATGAATTGAAGTTAGGTTCAATTACTATGAAGGATTTGAACAGTAAATTCTTAAGCTTGCTTAGGTATGTACCTTACCTAGTAGACGAGAAACCTAAAGTGAAACGATTTCTTAGCTGTCTACCATATCATATTAAGGACAGAATTGAGTATGATAACCCGAAGATTCTGGAGGAAGCCATGAGGAAGGCTAATTTTTGTTTTGAGCAGAACCGAAAGAAAGAAGGCTTAGCCAACTAGAAGGCTAAGAAAAATAACAATCAGCCTGAGTTTAAGAAGAAGTAATTTGTACCCCAGAGGAATTTCAAGAATAATAAGACTAAAAATTATTCTAACAATAATAATTTCCAAGGAAATAGAAATGGTACTTCCAATAATTCGAATAATTTTAAGGGCAGGGAAGCTGCAAATAACCATGAAAATTTTACCAAGAGTTTTGAACATAAGGAGCCTGTTAAGTGCTGGGAATGTAATGGCCCGCACTATGCCTCAGTCTATCCAAACCGGAAAACGTCAGTCAACAATATTCATACTATGCAGGAGGAGATGACCATTGGAGAACTAGCGAGGAGTATGCCCAGAATTAATGCAGATTTGGAGAACTGCCAAGCTAACTATCAGACTTCCATGGTGGAAGTAGAAGGTATGATTAATCAAACCCCTGTAACCATTTTAATCGATCCAAGAGCTAGTCTTAGTTACATTGCACCTCAGATAGTGGAAAAACATAAGTTGTCTGTCGATAAGTTTGAGAATTCCTGGTTAGTTCAATTAGTCACTGGGGCAAAAAGAAAAGTAACCTGTTTTGTGAAAGGATGTGCTTTACTTATGGATGAATTTAAAACTACAGTTAAGCTTAATGTTTTGCCACTTGGCTCATATGATTTACTGATTGGCATGGATTGGTTAGAGCAGCATAAGGTATTTTTAAATTGTTAAGATAAAACTTTCATGTGTTTAAATAGTGATGAACAACCAGTAAAGGTTAAGGGTATTCCTAGAAAAACTATAATCATACAGATTTCTGCTTTACAACTTAAAAGAGCTGTTAGAAAAGGATGTAAATCCTATGCAGTAACTATTACAGATGAGGCAAGTAAAAATGAAATGGATAAGTTAAAGATAGAAGATATTCATGTTTTAAAAGAGTATACTGACGTATTCCCAAAAGAAATTCCAGGATTACCTCCAAGGAGGGAGTTAGATTTCACCATTGAGCTGGTACTGGGTACGGTGCCTAGCTCAAAAGATCCTTATCGAATGAACATTTTAGAACTTAATGAGCTAAAATCACAGTTAAAAGAGTTAATTGATAAAAAGTACATTCGACCTAGTGTGTCTCCCTGGGGGGCACCAGTCATCTTTGTCAAAAATAAAGACGGAACTATGCGATTATGCATAGACTACTGTTAGCTAAACAAGATGACTATTAAAAACAAATATCTGTTGCCCTGCATAGATGATCTGTTTGATCAAATACGTGGAGCCACGGTGTTCTCAAAGATAGACTTGAGGTCAAGATATCATCAAGTAAGAATTAAGGATGAAGATATCTTCAAGACAGCCTTTAGAACAAGATATGGACACTACGAGTTTGTCGTAATGTCATTTGGGCTTACTAATGCCCCAGCTGTCTTTATGTTCTTAATGAATAATATAATGCATAAGTACTTAGATAAATTTGTGGTCTTGTTTATCGACAACATCTTAATTTACTCGAAAACGGAAGAAGAACATAAAGAACACCTAAAGATAGTTTTACAAGAGTTGCGAGAACAACAACTCTTCACGAAATTTAGTAAGTGTGATTTCTTTAAGGATGAAATTCAGTACTTAGGTCATGTAGTGACTAAGGAAGAAATTTCAGTAGATCCAGAGAAGATTCGGGTAATCGAAGATTGGCCGGTTCCTAAAGATGTAACAAATGTTAGGTTGTTCATGGGAATTACCGGTTATTACTGGCGATTCATTGAAGGATTTTCAAAAATAGAAAATCTGATCACTTCCTTGCAAAAGAAATGCAAGAAATTTGATTGGAACTCAAAATGTGAAGAAAGTTTTAAGAAATTAAAAACCTTATTGACTAGTTCACCTTTTAGAAGAATATCATATCCTAATAAGGACTTCGTAGTATGCACTGATGCCTGTAATGATGGCTTAGGCGGTGTTCTAACTCAAGATGGGCATGTCATTGCCTATGAGTCTAGGAAGTTAAAAATTCATGAAAAGAATTACTCAACTTATGATCTAGAACTTGCGGCTGTTATACACGCCTTAAAAATGTGGCGACATCATTTAATATGTAGGAAATTTATTTTAATGACTGATAATAAAGAACTGAAATATCTTATAGATTAGCCTAATTTAAACGCTAGACAAGCAAGGTGGTTAGCCTTCTTGAGTGAATATGATTTTGAAATCTAGCACATAAAGGGTAAGGAAAATAAGGTGGTTGATGCATTAAGCAGAAACGTAAAGCTGAATTTTACAGTAGCAATCAGCACTTATGCTTTTGATTTAAATCAACAACTTAAAGAAGGGGTAAAACAAGATGAAATTTATCAGAAATTGCAAATTACAGCTAAGGAAGAACCTACAAAAAGCTTAATAAAAGGTTATAGTTTAAATGAAAATGGATTTTTATTATTTAAAGATAAACTGTATGTGCCTAATGTGCCTAAGATTAAGTTGTTAATTATGGACGAAGTCCATAAAACACCATATTCAGGACACCCAGGTTATCAAAAGACTGTAACCATGCTAAGAAAAGAATATTTTTGGCCAAACATGAAATCTGAGGTAGCTGAATACAATGCTAGGTGTTTAGATTGTCAACAGGTGAAAATCGAACATCAACATCTAGCTGGTTTGCTACAACCTTTACCTATTCCTAGCTAGAAATGGGAAGTGATTAGCTTAGATTTTATTACTGGACTGCCCAGAAATCAGAATCAAAATGACTCTATTATGGTGGTAGTTGACAAGTTAAGCAAGGAGGCACATTTTATTCCTGTCAAAACTACTTACAAGGTTGCCAATATAGCTGATATCTTCTTAAAGCATATTTTTCAGTTACATGGAGTACCGAAGGTTATAATATCAGACAGGGATCCTAAATTCATAGGAAATTTTTGGAAGTCGTTGTTTAAAGGATTAAATACAACATTGAATTTCAGTACCTCCTTCCATCCTCAAATAGATGGATAGACTAAAAGAGTGAATCAGGTGCTGGAGGATTTATTAAGGATGTATGTGAAAGGTCAGCCAGGTAAGTGGGAAGACTACTTACATCTAGCAGAGTTTGCATATAATAATAACTATCAGTCATCAGCTAAATTTATTCCATTTGAAATTTTGTATGGACGTAAATACAACACTCCTATCTCTTGGAATAATCCAATAGATAGATTGGTGTTAGGACCCGAATTATTGAAGGAAATGGAGGAAATAGTGAAACAGGTGCAGGAAAATTTGAAGGTGGCACAAGATTGGCAAAAGAGCCAAGTAGACTTGAAAAGAACTCCCAAGGAGTTCCAAGTAGGTGAGCATGTGTTTATAAAGGTAAGGCCAAAGAAAAGCTCTCTAAGACTAGGGAGTTGTGCAAAGCTAGCACCACGTTACTGTGGTCCATTCGAAATTTTGTCTAAGATTGGTCAAGTTACATACCAGCTAGCATTACCACCTAACTTGAAAGTACATAATGTTTTTCATATCTCTGTTTTGAAGAAGTATGTTCATGATGCTACTCATGTGGTTGATTGGAATGTTGTATAGGTGGATTCAGAAGGATAAATTCTTGTGGGACCGGACTGTATCCTCGGGAGGAGGGAAATTACACTACGGAGCCGCACCATTGGACAGGTGAAGGTGCAATGGAAGCACCTTAGTCCTGAAGAGGCCACCTCGAAACTGGAAAGTAAGATGAGGGAAGCATACCCAAATCTGTTCCAGGGGACTGCAGAGGATGAAGAATAAGTAAAATCGAGGATGATGTTACATTTTAGGGGGGTATGTATGTCACATACCCCAATTTTGTAAAATAATGTTAATTGTTTTAATTTGATTTCCTAAGACATTATGTTAAATTTAATGCTAAGTAGGAACTGATGACTCAGCATAGTCAAAAGATGTGGAATGTAATTCTGAATATTTTATTTTTAATAAATAAAAAGTGGAGACAACAGCTTGGGAGAGATGTTAATAAGAGTGTTACTGGTCAAACTAGTGGAAGGAACTAGGTGGAGAGAAAAATACAAGTGGCAGCATCCTCAAACAATTCCTATGTTGCAGGTGGCAACTTCCCTACATTTGGGGTCATGATCCCCCAAGAAAGTGGGATCAGAGCAGGTGGCTCAATAAATGACAACTAACCCAAAAAGACCTAGGCAATCTTTTAAAAGTACCCAATGTAGAGAGCTGAGGCTGCTCAGATATTTTCCAAGAGAAGAATCGTTCAAGAGGAATGCACTTCAAGGAATTCATTGGGAAAAAGGGAAAACTATAAGGAAGGTGTTTTGAGAGATAAGCTGCAATAACTTGGTCTGATACAACTTGCTAGCTGAGATATTTGACTGACAAGATCAGGACTGGTATTGATTCTCAGGACTAATACTTAATTATTGCTGCACCTAGTTCCAGCCAGGGAGACCAGAGCAAGCTTGGGGGTTCTGAGGAGTCGCTCTTTGAGCACTCTCCAGGAGTTGGTAGGGAGGAACGGCCTCCCATTTTTGTTGTCGTCCAAGCTCTAAGAACAGGTTCTGTTATTATTTAATTTCTGTGTTATTATCTGTGTATGATTGAATGATGCATTTACAGTTTATGATGAAGAAGCTTAGAGGATAGGATAACTCAGTTTGTTTAGTAATGAAATTATGTTTAATAAAAGACAAACCCTACTTGTGTTTTTCCTCATTTGGAGTGATCCAGATCGTACTCCAGCACAGGTGGTGAAATTATATGAAGGGAGTATGGTGCAATGTTAGTTCGATTAAGGGAATGTTTACTTTTATTCTACTATCAGAAGAAACAACATTCTTTGTATGGAGAAGGATTAGGGTTAGACACTTAGACTATGAAAGACGGATTTTAAAAACAAAGAAAGAAGTTATATCTTTTTATTGTCAGTAGTATGTTTGGTAAATGAACAGTTCTTTTTTTCAGTATTCATTTTCGAAACCTTTTTATCTACTTGAAACAAAGGAAGAGTATATATATAAAAGTTAAAATATGTAGTATCAGGTTAATTTAGAATGCCATTTATTTCTACAGGTTATTTCTTTTTTGTAGAGAATTAAATAATTATTGTATTCTCCTTTTATAACATTCGAACTGAGAGGAAGGATAGACTGTTTTTCTTTAGAATTATTTTTCTAGAGCTAAAACTAATAGATGTAAGATTTTTAATTACACGGCATTGTAAATAAATTTCCATTTATCTAACAGAATTTACATAAGATATATATCTACTAACCTATCTTCTAGAAATTTAAACAAATACTATCATATAGTTTACAGGTCAGAACATAGATAGTGCCATTCTTGCTTTTATATTTACTAGTATTATAACCTAACTAGAATAATATTGAATACTGAAGGAACCTCATATAAGATATTTAGTACAGATGGTATAAGATTAAAATGACAAAGCACTTTATTATTTTATATTTATAAACAAACTAAATACATAGATAATGTGTATACTTATAGTAACAGTATTAATATGAAAATAAAGTAATGTTCTCATTCTATAATAGTAAACATTAAATAAAATAGAAATTCTGTACTCAATGAATGTAACTGACAGTTACACGAGTACATCAGAAAGATACAAAGATATGAAGTTCTTATATTCCAAAGGTTAAATTTATATAACAACATTTACAGATTTTATAATAAAACAAACTAATATACAAAACATGTACAGAAACCCTAGCATTTGAAAATTAAATAATATTACGGGGTAAAAATCTAGTGCATTAACGCGCAGGAAAGTAAACCAATAGAGTAACAGTATGCTCTATTTACCGAGTTAACCAAAAAATATACAACATAAGTAATAACCCAATAATTTACAGAAGCACAATTAGAAATAAAGATAATTTTTAAGGAAACTGAAAACACTTCTTTTATGGCCGAGTTCGAGTAAAACCCTATGAATATCAAAATATACAACAGAGATAATAAACAGAAAGAGTCTAACTCTTTAATTCCTCTCGGTCTTAAACAAAATCCACAGAGTGAGGCTTTTACAACCTTTCCATCATTTACATTTATATATACACAGTAATCAAAACAAAACTAAATTTTACAGTCACGGCCTAAGCCGAAGACCCTGCATCAAGCAAGGGGTTTGACATCAACAAATAAACAACGAACAGGTCAACCCAAATAAACCAAAACCACCAGGGTTTTGTAGGCCACGGCGGCCAACTATTAAAGGAACCATAAGGGACCAAACAAGGAGGAAGTGCCATGGATAACCCAAGGCTTACCCGTGAACCAACAAGTAGTTGCCACAGCTTCGTACCAAACCGCGCAGAGGGAGACAGGCCAACACCTACGAACAAGGAGAACAAAAACGTTAAAAAATGTTTACAAACTAAATAACTGTGTATTTAAAACAAAAATGCAATGATAATGCTTTTTGAAATAAAGAATTCTTACCTAAAATTTTACCGAAGCACGACCACCCACGAGCAGTAAAACAACCACCAGCGCGAGGAGAAGGAAACCCTTCATCTGCTGCAAGAGAGAAGGAGTTTACTATCACCATAAACAATCAACAGCGACTGAGTATAGCAGCAGCAAGCACAGCAAGTAAATACGCTCGGGTCGTCACTTTACATCTAGCCAAAAGAAAACTATTTTGTCGGTGAAACCCTATGCCTAGCAACACTGAAACGCAAGACCACTACTCTTAGTACCAGGCCAAGGAGGAAGAAAACCCCTTTACATTCGAAAGATTTGGAATGGAACTATCTACGAAGCTGAAACCCTAGAGAAATTATCACAAACGTAAACCCAAGTAACAAACAGTTTCGTGACAACACTTCTCTGTTAAGCTTTCAAGGTGATCTTATGAGGAGAAACAGCGAGTAGGGAGACTACTGACAACAAAGGAAAGTGAAAGTGCAGATGAGAACATGGTAGTAGATCAGTCAGAGGCCCGAAGATGACGATGGAAATTTCAATCTAGGGTTTGAGATTGTCCTTATAATCATACAATGCTTGGCCACAGTGTTGCCACGTCCCATGCAAATTATTTGCATGCAGTGGGTATAGTTGCATAGTCCCGACAAGCCTTAAAAACCAAGAGTATCATTTCTGATTATTGACAAATCGAAGGTTCCAATATAATCATCGTTCCCTTTGTCAACCTAGCATGCAAGATACATGGTAATTTACAAATCATTACTATAAATACTTGCCATAACAATCATCAAAATCGTGGGAAGTATTATGACCCTTGCTTTATAAATTATGGTGTTCATATAACTTAAATCAAGTTTAACCTTATGTTCATCATGGCGTGGTCCTTTTTATGACCTTTCTCTCTATGCTATGCAAACAATCTTTCTTCAAGCAATTATAAGCATGGTAGTAACCAAATCTTGTAATTTTGTTATAAAAAGGAATTACTAACATTTTATTTTGGTGAGATTATTGCATACAACAAATACTCATTCAACCAAATATTTGCAACACAGCAAGGGTAGAAACAATACTTACCCTAGCTCATAAAAGCAAGTAAAGGAGGCATTTTATAAAAGCTTATAGAACTTTAAAACAAAGTTAAACTATAAACTGATCGTGAAACATGGTTTATTCTTTGCCCTATTGTTTTCACACTTTGCACCTTCTTTATGCATTGTAAAGTAGTAGTTCAACCAATAACTATAATTCTAACCTGAATGTATACTATAGGATGTTATAAAGGAAGTTATAGAATCATTCTATGATAAATATCCTTTTGTTAAAGTTAATCTCAATTGCTTGATTGTATAATTATTAAACTAGTAAAGTTTGTAATTGAGTATAGTAAGTCTTAAAATGTTAAAGAAGCTTGGAATTAAACTTTTAATGATATATTGGCCTTAAAATAGATAATAGTTCCCAAGCAAATTATGTGCAGATAAATTCAAATCATTAAATACTAATGTAATCCTTTTCAAAGGCAGCTTGTCATAAAGTTGTAAACCCCTTAAAAACTTCAAAACTTGGAAGTGGGAACAGGAGTACATAAAATTTGTATCAAGGTACATTATGTTCTTATCACAAGCAGTAACCAATACCATCGTGACGTAAATGGTACTTGTGCATAAATTAAATTAGACCCTTGACTTAATAACTCTGTCATTTTTAAAACTGCTTGTGAAGAAAAATTTGAGGCATTTTTACACTTGACGACTATGATAGACATTGAATAGTTCAGTAAGAATTAAGGACTATAAATTTACATCTACTAGAACGAAGGCAGCTATAGCCATTACTGATAGAACTGAATCTTATTCCTTAGAGTCTTAAAAAGAAGGACAGTTTAATGATTTTACCTCGATAAGCTTTGGAAACTGATTAGCATTTATATTCTTTACTAAGTTATTTTTGTGCGACGAACTTTTATCTGAATGCTTTAGAATTAATGACAAGCAACACCTGAACTTCTTTCCTGTAAGTTTGTAAGAACAAGAAAACTTTATGCGTTAGCTCGAAATCTAAGTAAGCCCAGAATATCCTGACAGTTCTGCCTTGTGGTCGCAAAAAAAAAAAAAGTTATTAAACTGCAAAAGAATTATTCTATAAGCTAAACATAATAAAATAGATAATTCAGATCACAAATTCAATAACATATAACTAATTAAACAATTAGTTGACTGCATTTATGAAAATTATCTGTATTTTAAAAAATTTAAATTTTTTGGAAAATTTGGGGTTTTGACAGATTATGTGTTATTTTAGTCTCTCCTATGTAGAACCACTTAGACCATATACCTAATTCTAGAAGAGAAAATAGCAAAAAACTATGGTTTCACGAACTAGAAACCATAAACCTAAAAATTAGAGTTTATAAATTTACACATATAACTACAAACTAGGGTTTTATGAAGTAGAAATTCACATACATAGAGAAAATGTGCTATGTTATTCTCACTTATGTAGAAATATTTAAACCATATTCCTAAGCTACATGCAGAAATAGAAAAAAAATGAGGGTTTCATGATCTACAAACCACAAACCTAA
Source organism: Pseudotsuga menziesii (assembly GCA_001517045.1). Classification (NCBI taxonomy): domain Eukaryota; kingdom Viridiplantae; phylum Streptophyta; class Pinopsida; order Pinales; family Pinaceae; genus Pseudotsuga; species Pseudotsuga menziesii. Next base: position 445,289 of record LPNX010261988.1, read on the forward strand.
AAAATAAGGATTACAAATTTACACATACATCTAGAAACTAGGACCGTATACTTATGTAAATAAACTTAGACCATATACCTAATATAAAAGAACAAATGTCAATAAATCTAGGGTTTCCTAAACTATAAACCACAAACTTAAAATCTAGGGTTCACAAATTTAGACATAGAACTACAAACTAGGGTTTATGAACTCATTAGGTTTATATCATTATATTTGTTAGTCTCACTCAACTAGAAACTAGCAGACCATATACCTAGAAGATATGTACATGTACTACAACATATATAGGGTTTCATCAACTACAAACCACAAACCTTTTCACACTTTTTAGACATAAAACTAAAAACCAAGGTCCCAAACTATTACTTCCATTCAAAGTAAAGATGCAATAGCTATGTCAATTTCAAGTTTGTAATTAGGAAGAAAATTGTTAGGTAAATCCAAGTGGACTACATGTATTGTCAGTTACAACTTGGTCAATGTGTTGGAGTTTCGATACAACCTCCACATGGTATAACCACCACACCTCTGGGAATATAAAACAAGTGGACTAACCGCCACTCCTAGTGATAGGGCCTTGTGTTGGGTTTCAAATGTTCAACAACATCTGCAGGTTTTGGTGTAACGACAAATCTTACATGGTATCAAAGCATAGGTCTCATGTTCAATTCCCCAGAGCTCTATTGGAGTATTGGTATAATCTCCACATGGTATAACCGTCGCACCTCTAGGAATATAAAACAAGTGGACTAACTGCCACTCTTGGTGATAGGGCCTTGTGTTGGGTTTCAAATGTTCATCAACATCTGCAGGTTTTGGTGTAATGACAAACCTTACATAATGAATGGGACTATCAAACTAAAATTATTTTGCATCCAATACAGATTTTACTATTATTGTCCCAAATAGTAATTTCCAGTCAAGCCAAGAATTCCAACAAGTACCTATATGATAGTCCTCAACAAAGATGGTATCTTGTACATGTTTTTTCGATGTCTTTTTGGTATTTTAGTAGTGTAAATGAACTTGTAGATCACTGTCAAAACTTCCTATGTATGGCTGTAAATGTCAATGATATACACAGTCCTCTAGGACTATGTATCTATCACAAAGGAAGGTAACGTTGAGGAGGAAGAGGGTAGGTGCTAGTATGTTGGTTCAATATGAGTTAGGGTTAAACAAAAGGCTAGATGAAATTATTCATGAAATTCACCTTGAGGAGCAAAGAAAGTATTTAAATTTGTAGCTTTTGTGAGAGAAGAAGCCTAGGGATTGTGGAATTTGAGAAACCCTAAGGTTACTTGGTGTGATTATTGTGGAGGAGAGAGAAGGAAACAATCTTACACACTCATGGAATCAATGACCAACTTTATTTAGAATTGATTCTTATATAGGATTTGTTGGTAGATAGGGTTTCAAAGAGCTTGACTTGTAGAGTCCTAGGAAGGATGCTAAGGCTAAAGAAGGTGTTTTGTAATGTCCTCATCTAATTAGTCAACAAAACACCCACTAACCTACTTAATCCCCATAGGTTTGAGCAGGTACTGCATAATAGGGGATTGACTGAGGACATTTGGTACTTAGAACAACTTGGGACACACATTCAGTACTAAAGTCAGTAGTAGGATAAAAGAATCCTTTTTCTCTTTAGGTTTAAAAGTCAACATCAAATTAGAATCGCATGCATGCAAAATTAAAAGAACAAACCCTAAAAGTGACATTGAACCCTAAAAGAGAATAAGGATCTATTTAAGAAGGATGAGGGAGCCCAAAGAGACACCTATGTTTATTATTGATTGATTTGGATATTTAAGCAGGAGCACAACATGCAGCTACAACAATTGGGTTTGAGGATGGAGTCTTCAACTAATGAGGGTTCGGTAGTGCAATATCTGCCCTAGTCTCCTTCAGGATAAACCATGCAGGTTTGTCACTGCATTTATCATATTCAAAATTATTCAGTGTTTCAGTGTATGCCAGAAGATTATTTACAGGCTCATCTATACAGCTAAGGGGGGATTTAGCTGGGAAACCCCAATTCATTCACTAGGAGTCTGTATCACGATATTTATTCCACATGTGGCTTGCATCCTCACCAACAATATCACTCTACTGCTTTGAGTGATTATCAGCCACCGGTTTTCTCACCTGGAGCAGAACAGAGAAGATGGAGGGCGTGAACACTAGTCAGGTGAACCAATTCACTAGGGTACCTGGAGAGTTCAAATATTATGCATGCTCTAATCATTCTCTCTGGCATGGGCACATCTACACCGACAAATTTGCAGCTCCAACACACCACGCCTCCACCAAAAACATCATCCTTAACTGATCCAGACTGTTGGGGGAACTACGCTGGAAAAAAGGGTTATTACTTCATCATATCGGTTTATCTTGCATGCGTATTTTCTCAGGAGAATGTTCGACCAGATTATCAGTGGTAAGTGTTACAATATTTCCTACAAACCCTAACCCTAAATTCAGCTACAATTTAGGGCAATTTTGCATGCACGTCTATTCCAAAATTTTGCATAGAATTAGAAAATATCAGTATTTGGGACATTATAGTGGTATCAGAGTATGTTCCTTGCCAACTGTGGGATTGAACATGAGAAGTAGATGAATACAAATGAGGACACTATTTTAACCTATAGGAAAATAAGGATTAGGTACATAGAGGACTTTGAGGATATCCAACTAGAAGATACCAACTCAGACATGGACCCAACATGTATACACTTTGACAGGGAAAAATAAACAAGAGAAGATGAGGATAGGATGGAGTTTCTCAACCTAGTAAGTGCATTGCAAAACTTATCCAAAGGGAAAAAGGACGTACTTAATGAAATCAACATATTATCACCAAAACTAGAACTAGTTACACCTTTCTCATCGGCAGATAGAGGGTCTACAAGCAGTAGTGGGAAACCTGCATACACCAATATGTAGAACACACCCAACATATATAACAGACCTTCCAGCAGGCCTACTATGACTCACTTCTTGTCAGATGCAGTAGCAGGTCCAGTCATGTAGGTAGATCCTAGAAAACCCTTTGGGGCTTATTTTCAGGAATACAGGGACTTAGGGGATGAGTTTCATGCATCCATGTATTTTTCATATTTTTGTAACATGAAGAGTAGGAACATGAACAAGAATTTCAATAAGGGGTATAATCATAACTATGAACTGCATAAAACTTTAGGAAGGTTGACCATTCCGAACTTTGATGGGACCCTTGGAGGTTCAACGAGGATATGGGCTCAAAACTTGGATACCTACTTCCAACTCAATCCCATGATAGAGAAAGATGCCCAATTAGAGTAAATTTCAACTCAAAATGGGCCTCCTAAAAAAAATTAATAAAATAATATTTATTAATTTTGGAGGAAGAAAAGAAAAAAACTACTTTGTTGTTTGTATTTTCAACATATCTCCCTGTGTTTTTACTCAAATTTCAATCAGGAGAGATCGTTGGATGCGGAATTAAATTCCGCATCCAACGAGTACCCACTCAGCATACTTTTGATAGATGTCGCTACCCCAAAAATAAGAAATACCTAAAAAAATGTGATGATGACATCATCATCACATTTTTTCAGGTATTTCTTGTTTTTTAGGTAGCGAGGTACGCCAAAAGTATGCCAAGTGGGTACTCGTTGGATGCAGAATTTAATTCCGCATCCAAGGAGCTCTCTCGATCGAAATTTGAGTAAAAACACAGGGAGATATGTCGAAAATATAGACAAAAAAAGTAATTTTTTTAATAATAGCTATCCCCAAATTTATATTAAAAAGGTGTTTAAGACCTATACGGTATTTCAAATTTAAAGCAATTTTATTGGATAACACATGATGACATGGAATTTGAGTTAAATTTAAAAGGCCCATTTTGAGTTGAAATTTCCTCTAATTGATTAAATTGGCTACACTCCACCTAGTTGGAGAGGCTCATGAGTGGTGGTACCACAGATTAGTGACAAGGGCTCACAACACCATCTGATTTCACTCAGAAAATCATGGAGAGGTTTGACAGGAAAGATACAGAGATACATTTCATAGAGTTGGCTCAACTCAAGTAGACAGGTAGCGTCGAGGCCTTCATCTCAAAATTCCAAAGGATGGTTGTCATGGTAATAGGTGTGTTAAAGAGCATATTGACGATGTTGTTTACTGAGGCCATAATAGAGCCACTACAGGGATGGGTGAAAAACTACAAGCCCCCCACTCTATAGGATTCCATTATCCGAGCTAGAGATCTCCAAGATTCTGTTCTAAAGAATAGGTTCCCTCTCAAAACCAAATTTCCAGTTAGGGACAAGGAAAAAAAACCTTTCTAGCAGGATTTTCCAAAGAAAACATGGTTAGACGAGGACACCAGGAAAGACTTGAGGTGAAAGAAATTATGTTTTACTTGTCAAGAACCATGGGTTCTAGGACACAAGTGTGTAGGGAAGGACAAGTCTCACTAAATCGAAGTATATTTGGAGAGTGACAAGGAGGACTATGAGCAGGAGGCAATAGAGGAAGAGTCACTCCAAGGTGATACACCAGAGGGAGTTATTGCTACGTTATTTGGAGTACCTAGATTCCATACTCTCAGGGTCAAAGCAGTAGTGCAGGGACAGAGTGGGAGTATTTATTGATGGGGGAGCAACCCACAATTTCATTGATTCATCTTGGGTGGCCAAGAGGGGTATTTAGACAGAGAATTTTGAGGGATTTACTATAGCTATATCCAGAAAATTTAGCATTGAGTGCAACTATTGGATTCCAAAATTGAATGTCACAATAGGAAACTACTAGATGACCGATTCATTTTATGTAGTAGATGTGGCGGATACACATGTAGTATTAGGTGTTCAATGGATTTATTCAATAGGGAAATATACTACAGACTACCGAGTAATGGAAATGGAATTCCAGGGGTAATATGGAAAACGGGTAGTTTTGAGGAGCATGAACACTTATCCCCCAAAACCAATATTTTCATAGAGAATGGAGGTAATACTTAGACAAGATGACATAGAATGGGCTATAGAATGTTTGGTCACCTTTAGGAAACCCCTAGAGAACAACACACAACACCCAGATGATATCCAAGCTTTATTATAGAAAAATGAAAAGGTATTGTGGGACCTTTTAGAAGGTAGACCACCAGACAGGGGCTTTGAGCACATCATTGAGCTAGAGGAAGGGACACAGGTAGTCATCACCACTCCTTATTGGCATCCTAAAATATATAAGGATGAGATCAAGAAGACAATCAAAGAATTAATGGATCTTGGATACATTTGGCCTAGCTATAGCCCCTTTGTATTGTAAGTGGTATTACTCAAGAATAAGGATGGCACACTGTGAATGTGCATCGATTACAGAGCACTCAACAAAAAAACCATCAAAAATAGATATCCCATCCCTAGGATTGATGAACTCATGGACGAGTTGCGTGGCGCCAAATAATTTTTGAATATTGATCTTTGCTCGAAGTACCATCAAATCTGAGTAAGGGGTCACTATGGTCACTATGAATTCATTGTCATGCCTTTTGGAGTTACCAATTCTCTCGCCACTTTTTATTCATGCATGAACCATACTTTCAAAGCTTAGTCACGTAAGTTTTTGCTAGTATTCTTTGATGACATCTTGATTTACAACAAGACATGGGAGGAACATCTGAAACATCCAGACGAAGTATTGACCATTCTAAAAGAACACTCACTTTACACGAATATGTCTAAGTGTGAATTTGGCATGAAGGAAATGTTGTATCTAGGGCACATAATCAGTGCATAAGGGGTAAAGTTTGATATGGAGAAGATACGAGCTATCAGGGATTGGCCCACGCCAAAAATAGTCACATAATTGAGAGGCTTCTTAGGCCTTTGCACATATTAACAGAGGTATGTTATGGGGTTCTCCCAATTCTCCACACCCCTCACAGATCTCACAAAGAAGGAAGCCTTCACCTGGATAGAATTAGCACAAAAAAAATTTGAGGAGATGAAAGTCATCATGAGTTCTTTCCCAGTTTTAGCATTACTAGACTTCTCATAGCCATTTGTAGTAGAATACGATGCTTCAGGTGAAGGGTTAGGAGTAGTATTGATGCAAAACCATCACCCCATTGCATTTGAGATCAAGAAACTAAAGAACTATGAGTGCCACTACTCCATATATGAAAAGGATATTCTAGCCATCTTACATGCTCTCACTAAATTCAGATAGTACCTGGTGGGCAACAAGCCCAAAATCGAGACAGCTCATAACAGCCTCAAGTGATTTTTGGAGAAAAAGGAGCTAAATGAGAGTGAACATAAATGGATCATCAAAGCGCAAGCCTATGATTTCAAGATAGAGTATGTGAAGGGTAAGAAAAATATAGTAGGTGATGCATTATCCAGATGACTCGCTTCATTATCTCTCATGAGTATATCTGCAAAGTTGGAGGGCTCTTCTCTTAGTAGATTACTCCAAAAATAAATCTTCTTGAGAATTATTGGATGGGAAGGTTAAGGATGACAGGTACAGAATCATCGATGACATCATGTATTACAAAAGAAGGATATACCTCATCCCAGAATCAGCTTTAAGAAAGAAAATCATACAGGCGTCACATGACTCTCCACTTTTAGGACATCAGGGTTTCTTGAAGACCTATAAGCAGATCTAAGAGAGGTTCTCATGGAAGGGACTCAAGGGGTAGGTTATGCAGCACGTACAGGAATGTAGCATTTGTCAGTAGAACAAGATTGAGCACATCCATCCAGTAGGGTTGCTTCATCCACTATCAATTCTAGAACAAAAGTGGGAAAGTATCTCCATGGATTTCATTATAGGTTTTCTCCAGGTCTAAGGGCAGTATTTCTTATATGTCGTGGTTGATCGACTAACCAAATTCACCCATTTATTTTCTATGTCATCCTATTACTCCGCAGCCCAGGTAGATGAGTTATTTTTCAAAGAGGTCTTCAGGTTACATGGGTTACCCAAGACCATTGTTAGTGATCGGGACAGTAGATTCATCGGCGCCTTCTGGCAAGAGCTATTCAGGTTAGTGGGAACCGAGCTTGCTACCAGCATGAGTTATCATCCACAGACTGATGGACAGACCGAGATTGTCAACAAGTGGATTGAAGGATATCTAAGGAACTATGTAACATGATAGTAGAGAACCTATATTAAATGGCTAAACTTAGGGGAATACTGCTGCAATACTACCTACCACATGTTTATTAGGATGACACCTTTTAAGGTATTATATGGCTATGAGGCCTTGGAATTTGTAGATTTAGCATTCATAGATAGCATGGCTCCTAAGGAAAAGGATTAAATACAGGACAGTCAGGATATCCTTAAAATCCCGAAAGAGAACTTATAGACAACCTAGAATCAGTAGAAGCTGTATGCAGATAGACATAGGGTTGAGCGGAGCTTTGAGGTAGGAGATCTGGTATACTTATGGCTGCAACCCTAGAGACAGTCTTCCCTTAAGAATAAAGGAGCGAAAAACTTAAAACCTTGCTTCTATGGACCCTACACAATAATTAGAAATGTGGGAAAGGTGGCATATGAACTAGAACTTCCATAGGAGAGTGAATTTCACAATGTATTCCATGTGTCCAACTTGAAAAATACCATTGGACAACACATTGCTCCATCAACAGGGTTGCCTCCCTTAGATGATGAGGGACTATTGGTACTGATTCTAGAATGGATTGTGCAAAATCGAGAAAGAAAACTTCAAAAGTAGGTGATTAGAGAATACTTGGTCCAATGGAAAGAATTATCTATGGAGGATGCCACATGGGAAGGAGAACAGGTATTACAACATCCCAGTTTGCATTTGCTTAAGGAAAATCAATATCAAGTGGGGAGGACTGTAATGTCCTCGTCCAATTAGGCAAAAAAACACCTGCTAACCTACTTTATCCCCATAGGTTTGAGCGAGTACGTCATAAGAGGGGAATGACTGAGCAAATTTGGTACTTAGAACAACTTGGGACACACATTTAGTACTAAAGTCAGCAGTGGGCTAAAAGAATCCTTTTTCTCTTTAGGCTTAAAATTCAAAATCAAATTAGAATCTCATGCATGCAAAAGTAAAATCAAAAACCCTCAAAGTGACATGAAAACCCTAAAAGCACATAAGGATTTATTTAAGAAGGATGAGGGAGCCTAAAGAGAAACCTATGTTTATTATTGATTGATTTGGATATTTGAGCAGCAGCACAGCATGTGACTATGACAATTGGGGTTGAGAATGGAGTCTTCAACTAACGAGGGTTTGGAAGTGCAATATTTTCCCTAGTCTCCTTCGGGATAAACCATCCAGGTTTGTCACTACATCTCTCGTATTCATCATTATTCAATGTTTCAATGTATGCCAGAAGATTATTTACAGGTTCATCTATACAGCTGGGGGGGTGATTTAGCTAGAAAAACCCAATTCATTCACCAGGACTCCAGATCACCTTATTTCTTCCACATGTGTCCCACATTCTCACCGACAAGATCACTCTACTACTTTGAGTGATTACCGTCCACTGGTTTTCTCACCTGGAGTAGCTAGAAGTAGAACAAACAAGAGGGAGGGAATGAACACCAGTTAGGTGAACCAATTTGCAAGGGTACCTAAAGAAGTCAAATATTCTGCATGCTCCAACCATTCTCTTCTACATGGGCACATCTACACTCCGACAAATTTGGAGCTCCAATAAACCACACTCCAATAAACTACCCCTCCACCAAAAACATCATACTTAACTGATCCAGACTACTGGGGGCCATTAGAGGAAATTTCAACTCAAGATGGGCCTCCTAAGGAAAATTAATAAAATAATAGTTAAACCAATAAAACAATATTTATTAATTTGGAGGAAGAAAAGAAAAAAATACTTTTTTTGTTCATATTTTTGACATATATCCTTGTGTTTTTACTCAAATTTCGATCGAGAGATCTTGTTGGATGCGGAATTAAATTCCGCATCCAACGAGTACCCACTCGACATACTTTTGACAAGCCCCACTACCGCAAAAACAAGAAATACATGAACAATGTGATGATGACATCATCAGCACATTTTTTCAGGTATTTCTTATTTTTAGGGTAGTGTGGCCCATCAAAAGTATGCCGAGTATTTTTTTGTCTCCTAATCGAAATTTGAGTAAAGAGACATGGAGATATGTCGAAAATACGAGCAAAAAAAGCAGTTTTTTTATGACACCTATCCCCAAATTTATATTAAAAAATTGTTGAATAGGTGCTCCCTTTTTGAATTTTAAACCATTTTGATTGGCTAATATGTGATGACATGAAATTTGATTTATTTTTGGAAGGCCCATTTTAAATTGAAATTTCCTCTAATGACTACAGTGGAAAAAGGGGTTATTACTTCATCAGCTCGGTTTATCTTGCATGTTTATTTTCTTAGGAGCATCATCGACCAGATTATCAGTGGTAAGTGTTACAATATTTCCTACAAACGCTAACCCTAAATTCAGATATAATTTAGGGCAATTTTGCATGGCAGTTTTGCATGCCTAGCTATTCAGAAATTTTGCATAGAATTAGAAAATATCAGTATTTGGGATATTATAGGTTTTGAAAGGGAGACAAGGTTTGATCCTATAGGCCGAGGATAGGAGTATGAGATTCCAAGATTAGGGGTAGGAAATGAGAGAGGAGAGGTGGAAAGGTAAGTGAGTAGGTTAGGAGATGGAGAAGGGAGGAAATGTTTGAAAGGGTATAAATCTAGGGTTTTAGGATAGGTGTCTAGTTAGGTCTAGGTCCTTAGGGCTTAGGTCTACAATAACAAGGCCGAATCTAGATATGATAAGCCAAGAAAACAAATGAAAGGGCTGAGGGATGAAGAAAGGCTTGGAAAACTAGAAAAATATCTTGATAAAATTATTTGGTAGAAAGAGGAATACTTCATGGGAAAATTTGCTAGATTGAAAAATTATTTGCACTATGATTTAGAAGATCAGGTATTTGGTATTTAAAATTATCATTTTTATTGTACACATTTATGGAGTTGTGTATTTTTTTTTTGTTAACTAACCTATAGTGTTAAAAATTTTATGCATTTTATTTTGAACATACATACTTTATTGCTTCGTCAACATCAAGTATTGCAAGCGCATCAACTACAATCTACTATTGAATTCGACATAATGTATGCAAATATGTAATCAGAGGAAAAGTGATATAAATAAGTGAAAGATCATATATTCATACACACAAATTTTCAATCATATACAGTAGAAGTGAAAAATGGAACATCGTTCCCAATGTCTATACAATGGCAACTCGTGCCCTATACAAAATATGGCAATTCATTCCAAAATTCCACATCATGGCTAGTGTACATAGGAGGTTCTCTCAATCCTCCTGCCCACCCTCAGAGCTCCCACGTGCACCTCCAAAATCGATCTTTCCCTTCTACAAGCTAGAGAAATATCGGTCCTTCTGGCTGCTTTGACCACTTCCCCTTGGGCTCTAAAATCACAACAATCAAATTTCAACTCCTACAAGAAATTATACAAGTATAAAACAAAATTTGAAAATAAAACTTAAGTTTTCAAATCTTAAATAGCTCACCTCAGATGAGACTGTAAGTGGTGAGGGGGTTTCCCTCCTTTGTGATCCAAGTCTCTCGGCAATGCCACCCTGCAACATTTAAATAGTAAGATAACTCATACAAATTACTGCCTATGTTAATTTTCGTTAATATTGCATGATATTTTCATAAACTGATCAATCTCACAGTGAACACAATAGGCTGGTCCTTGGGGCTGGAAGATGAGCAGTTAGCTGGTCCTTCGGGTTGGCAGGTGGAGCAGTGGGCTAGAAAACCTACTCCAATGCTAGGGTGGATGGAATAGTAGTTGATGTATCCACATTGATGTTGGATACAAAAATAGGGGGAATAGTGAGAGAAGGTGTGCACTAGAGTGGAATAAGTGGTGATGTAGGGAGATAAACCCCAACTAGCTGTAGAATGGAATGGGCCACCCTGGAAGGGTAAACAAAGGGTGGTGGGAGAATATGGGGTGGGGGGCTGCGGTCTGGGAATCCCAGACTAGGATGGGGTGGAGGGATGGGTGAATGTGGATGTATGGTGTATCATGGTTGGACGGGGGAGGGTGGAAACATGGGAAATTTCAAGGGAAGGGGTGGNGGTGGGGAGGGATGTAGTGAAACGAACATCTATGCTTGGGGCTACACATGGCATATATGGTGGGAAAAAGCAAATCGATGGAGAGATAATGACACCGACGTGACTATGTCCTTAGACCTACATACATATTCATTTCCTTGTATATTAGTACATAAAAAATATAACTATAAAAATATAAGCCCTAAAAATTGAAATTAAATTTATACTTTATTATTCGATACCTGCACACGAGGGGATCTGTTGATTCCCGATAGGGATGGATGGTCACTCATTCCTATGGACACCTGTGCAAGCAAAAAAATATTTAGATTCAATTACTAAATATTAACTACATTGGACAACAAGATTAACTACTAACATTACATTTAATTATTGAAAGAAAACTACCTGTGTGTATGGTGTCGCGATGTCCTCTGCAGCTGCCATGGCTCCATCTAGATTGAAGGAACCAATGTCCTCCCACCTGGGTGCTGGAGACTCAACATTGAATAGTTGTACATTAAAACAAATAAATTCATGAACATATGATTCTAAGTTTAATTTATTATAAATTATGAGATTGCATAACGTATAATCAATACTTGAACATTAAATAAAACAATAATTAACTTGTCATAGGTGGCTCTTTGTGGCACGCTCCAACGTGGGAACATGGCATTGATGTCTACAACAAGAACAACGATGTGGAATTGGTCCCATTGAGCTTATTGGATCATCCTAGCTACCACATGTAGTTGATCTCCCTCACCCACCACCATTAGACCATGCATAAGTGTGTCTCTTGGGGTGGTCTTTCTCACTCTGTGAGGACATAGCCACAAATGTGGTATTCATGAGAAGGTGTCATGTGGCAAGTCTAACAGAATCATGGATCTCATCTAGCTTGCTACCTAACCCAGGGGTTTTAGGAAGTGGGTTTGGATCTCACATAGGTCAAGTAGGTCCTCTAAGTGGGTTCTGGTGGGCATGAGGTTGATCTTGGGTTGAGCCAAGACTGAATCCCTAGAACTCGGTGATGTCAAAGTAGTTCACATGGAACCCTAACACAAATTAGGCCCACATTTTCCTAAGAAAATATTGTGGGACCTCGACATTGTTGCATGGAGGCTTGTCAAAAACCATGAACCATCTCTTCCTCCAGTTTTCTCTCTATGGCTGGTAATTACACCAGTCCGTTAAAACTCGCTCTTCCTCACATCTAGAGGATGTTATGTTCTCAGATCTATAAATTTGATCCACAGTTGGGATTATTTGATATCCAGGTCTTTTATATCTTCATTTGATATACTAGTGGCATAATGTTCTCTCATTAGAGACCTATATTGGATAAAATTGGCTATCTCACTATGGGCAATGCCGATTGACTCGATTATTTTTTGTAGTGATGTGGCGAGGGAAACCCGAAAGGGTTCCCTGGTTTTCTTCAGTTCATCAATCAATATCCTTAACTAGTTTAAATACCTGTGTAATTCATCTTCGGGGTTTTCTGGTGGTTCACCAAATTCATCTTTGGGTTTTTCTAATGGTTCATCTTTGGGGTTTTCTAATGGTTCACCATTGAGTTCTTCATTTAATTCACAGTTTATTGGGTCCTCTGATTGGTTCGTTTCACTGCTTTGTTGGGATGGTTTATTTGTATTTTTCATTATGGTAGAGGTAATGTATCTGCAATATCAAATTTGTTCAATTTCAATTCATTCGCAATTTTTTTTTAATTTTATATTTTATTTGAAAAACAATTAAAACCATTAAAAAACAAAAAAAAACAACAAAATGAAAATATTAATGCACCTACCTTATTCCAATGGTTGTGGGTGTCGTTTTGGGGTGCTTGGACGCTTGGTTTGGGCTCCTAGGAAACTCCAACTATATATTTTCAATGCCATTGCACACACACAAGTTTGTGAGTGGAAATGAACTATTCATTGTCGATTTCCTTTAAAAAAACAATAGGTACACACATGCGTGTTTAAAACACACGCACTAAACACGTGTGCGTGTCCCTGCTAAGGTGGCCTTACAAACACGTGTGTGTGTGCCTAGGTGCGTGTACGTGCTCCTAATTTCCACATCAGTAGGCCGATGTGGAGGTTTGGCATAGCTTAAGCAGGAATGTGTGTGCACATCCAAGTGTTCCTATTTTTTCGCTCGCACGGGTCCCTGTTTTTTTTTGCTCGCATGCTCCCATTGCATCATAATTGGGTATAATATTCTTGCAGGAACCCATCATGTATTCTAATATGATACAACTTATTTTAAGGAAACAACTTGTTCACCAGGTACTTTGACTGATATAAAATCCCTAATGTAGCACATATATTTTTGCATTATCTACTCCAAATATATTTAACAAGACCAAATATGATAAGAAAATTTGAATTCATTCTTTTATCCTTCCTTTCTATCTTATCCCAAGCATCTTTCATCATACCCATAGGTTGCATTCCTTGATTCACAACAACCCACCCTTGTTGATATACAAGGAGATATTCCATACTAATATTTCATAGCTCAAATCCCAACCATTAAATTTTTCAATGTTGATTCTAAGATGTCTTCCCATTCTCTTTAAGGACACAAATAACCATTGAAAATATCCCATTGCACCAAGCTTGATCACATACCTGAGATAAAAAAAATAAATATGAATTGAGTTGAACCCTTAGAAACAAAGGAATCTCTCTTAATCTAGAAATCGATCTACGATGCCACATGTAATTTTAAAACATGTAAGTGAAACAATGGATATATATTATTGAACAAAATAGATATTTAACAATGTCACTCACACAATACAAATATATTTAGCTTGGAAATCCTTAATTAAGAAAACTAGCAAAATAAAGAGTTTCACCTCTCATTTTCTCATCATACTGCTTAACCATTCACAATACAATATTTGAATGCATTCCTCAACATACAAAACCATAATCCATTAACTTGGATTAGATTGCAATCTAAATCCATTAATAAATATTAAATTACAAATTTGGCTAGAAAACATAAAATCAACCAAAAGATGTTCAGGACACTCCTTTCAACCTTGCAACTTAGGGATAGCATCCCTCACCACAATTCAAGTTATGAAATAATAGGGTGACATAAACCACATGCAAACAATATAACACATAAGAATCACAACTACAAATTTTCAGATGCTCAAGAGAGGGTATTTTTCCAGTCCATGCCTCATGTGGAGTTTTTATAACTTGTGTTGATGTAAATGAATACTTTACTAAGTAACATGTAGTTTTTATTGCTCCTTCCTAGTATTCCTATGATAACCCTACACAACTAAAAATAATATTTTCCCTTTCCATCATTGTCCTATTTCATACTTTTACCTTACTACTTCAAACTTCTTACATAATTCCTCAAACTCATTTCCATAAAACTCTCCACCATAAAATTCCCTCAACACATTTATTTTCTTCTTTGCGTGGTATTCTATATGTAAGAAACTTAAATAATAACAACTATATATAT
>LPNX010261988.1:460288-488114 GCA_001517045.1 Pseudotsuga menziesii
TCATCTTTTGTGGTGTCACAGCTGATGAAACATGTCGATACAAACTAATAAGAGTTGAGCAAAACTTTTGATATGTGGATGAATCAATCCATCCCAAATTGATTTGTTGTGGACTGTTGGCATTCCATACTGATCTATCATTAGGAGATTTGATCACATTGGTACTGCTATCTTTTGACATTTGCCACTTTTTAGAGTATCTATTTTTATGGTTGGGGTGTCGATATGGAATTTTCACAATGTCATTGTCTTTTACGAGTGTCATATTTTTAGCATTGATCTGAGTAGAAAGTTGTGTTTTCGTCTCTTGAGGTTTTAAGGTTTCATTCTGTATCTTTTCCAACTTGTTTTCTAACTGCATGTTATCATTTTGAAACTTCTTAATCACTTCTACATGTGATTTTCTGTCATCTTCAAACTTCCTAAGTTGTTCCTTAAGATCTTCATTATTCCTTCTGATACAACGATTTTTTTCCTGTTTGTCTAGAAGTTTTCCTTCAATGTATTCCGTAGATTGTTTTGTCTTCTGACTACTTTTCAACTTCTTAATTTTTGTGACTAGTGTCTTGTTATGATTACCTAATCTAAAAATTTCTTCAGAATGGCTTGATAAAACCTTGTTGACTTTTGTCAGTTCTAACTTATGTTTCTTCTTACTGTCGTCATACTGCTGCTGGAGTTTTTCTTTTTGTTGTTTATGATGACATAACTTTGCTCCTTGATTTTCTAACCTCATCCAGGCTTGCACCAATTCAACATCTTTTTTCAAAATGACGCATCCTTTCATGGATGGTATCCAAAGTGCCTTTCCAATTTATATATATATATATGGCACTAACTTTGTAATCTATAATCATATCTATTCTATCATCAATTTATATATTATTATGGCTTATTTAATATTCCAAGTATTTTGGTAATATTATTTGTGTAAGCGAATAATTATTTGCTTCTTAAATAATATTACCAAAATACTTGGAATATTAAATAAGCCATAATAATATATAAATTGATGATAGAATAGATATGATTATAGATTACAAAGTTAGTGCCATNAATTCTTTGCTTCACTATAAGAGATTTAAACTCTTTAATTTGACCAAAAATATTATATTTCTTATGGAGGAAATACAACTATGTTTTCCTGAAGACATCATCAATGAATGAAATGTAATACGTAGATTTACCTAGTGACGGAATAGGAATAGGTCCAAACATTTCACTATGTATTAAATCCAATAATAAATTTTCTTTTGTAGCATTATATTGGAATGTTATCTCTTATTCAATTTACCATTATATAATTTTGATAAAATTCAAGATTTGACGACAAATTAGACATACCTTCTACTATACATTTATTAAGTAATGATTGAAGGACCTCCTCTCCAATATGTCCTAGTAATTGATGTCATAACATTGTCTGGTACAATATGAGTAATGCATTATTTATGTCTCCTTAAGAACAATAGAACTATTACACCCATCATTAAAATTTCTTCCCAATAGCTTGTCCAAATTTCCAATCCAGACTCCCTGCTCCAACACCATTTCTCCTAAAACCATCTTACATGTGTCAAGTTTTGAAAAATAGTATGCACACTTGTTCCACCCATATTACTTATATATGTTAGGTTTTTGGTCAAATCCAAAATGTGAAAAACCATAAGAAGATTTCTAATCCTTCCATGTTTTATATGAAACTTAAACTTCTACACAATCCTATGATTTTAGTCATCGAGACATATGCTAGGAAAACATAAAAGATATTGAGCTTCTCATAGTAATCAAACCATTCCCTTTGAGGATTCATATGAAAATAAGTGATTGTGTTTATCAACCATACATCATGATTTTTTCATAGATGTCAAGTAAACACCACCTACTTATTCTACAAAGGGTTTCATTTCTCTAGAAGGGGAAACATAATATCCCTTACCTTTATCAACACTCTTAGATCTATAATTTTTCTTATAACCCAAATATTTATCACATTTAAAACATTTCTTTTCATTTTTTCCTAGAGTCTTAAATTTACCTCTAGACTTAGATATGCCCTTAGAAGACCTATTTTTCCTCTCATGGGAAAAAATATCATAGATAAAACATCCTTGGTCACACCTTCCATATATTTTCTCATCATTTCTTATGATAACACAAAAATAATTACATCCTCAAACTTTGATCTTGATTGAGTTGTACTACAAATGACTACAACTAGATTATCTCAATAATTCGTAAAATAACTTAACGAAGTAATACATCTACCTTATTCCTCCATAATAATATAAATCAAGTTTAGTTGAATTACCAGAGTGTTAAAGAGATTTAAATGATCTCCATAGTGTAACCATCCTCCATCCTAAGATGAAACACCTTCTTTTGAATAAATAAGTTGTTTACTATAGGCTTTGATTGATACAAATTCCTGATATTATAACACAAATTCTTTGTGCTTCCTCTCTAGATATATTTAATAATAAATATAAGTGATAAATTTGAACTATGATTTTTCCTTTTCTCTCCATCTTTTCCCAATTTTCTTTCAACATAATAGTCGTATTTGTACGTAGATCCAGTACAATAACCCACTGATCTTTTCCTACAAGAATATATTCCATCTCCAACTTCCATAAATCAAAGATATGGTTGTTAAAATTCTCAATTGATATTATTAAACTACTCAACATTTTCCTTTGATTAGATTCATTGTGCAAAGCTCCCACTTCAACACAGGTTTATTAAAAACTCACGATACCCTTTCTCTTCCTCGGATGAACTAAACCTTACCAATGAATTAATCACCTTGGAGCCAATAACCTTGTTTCTATGATACTAGATGAATCTCTTTCATAAACATGTGCAAGAAAAATAAAAAAATAAAAACAAAATCTAAAACATGATTATTATCAATGGCTCACACACACATTACACAAATATTTTTCCTTGAAATACAGAACCAAGAAAAAAAACATTCCTAAGAGTTTCTTCACTCTTTTTCTTATTGTATTATCTTTTATATTTAAAATACAATATTATGTTAGATTTTTAACATTAAGCTAGCATAACATTAGGATCTTTAACTGAGAGAATAACAAGCACAACAATCAAACACAAGAGACAATGAACACGGTGTTTTTCCTCGGGGAAACCATAAATGGAGAAAACCCCGGAACTTCCTCAGAGATAAAATCAACACCAAAAGTAAGACCCCAAAACATTAAGATGATCTCTCGACAGTAGTGACTTCTTTCATCCTTGCCCCAGTGTCTTTCTCTTCCTCAGTTATGTGCTACAACTGAGTGTGAGTGAGTGTGTGATAAATAGAGAGGCCATCTCTCTATTTATACCAATTCCCAACTTGACTAAACCCAACTAGGGCCAACTTCACTAGGTGAGTCTAATAACCCTAGTGCCCTAGAACTGCGAGGACTTTAACCCTTGACCAATAGGAGGGTTACCCACAATGACTTGATATGACTTGTTTACATTATAGAACCTCCCGATAGGAACATCGGGGCATGACATGACTCAAGTACATCCTAGAATAAAAATCAGGTTACAATACATAAGAAATACAAGTGAATACATTCCAAAGTGACATATACATCAACACTCACTCTTAACTAGGGAGGTATTCTCTAGACACAATTTATCAGCACAAGTCTTCTTCTCTATATCATCTAGATCATCATTGATCCCTCATCATCTTCAAGTCATCTTCATCTTCATGTTATATTCATCTTCAAGTCATCTTCTTCTTCAGATCTAGATCATCACTCGATCTAGATCATCATCACTGGATCTGGATCATCACTCGATTTGGATCATCACTGGACATCATCACTAGATCTGGATCATTACTGGATCTGGATCATCACTGTTAGATCATCATCACTGGATCATCACGGGTGCTATCTCATGATTCTTCTCGTCACAGGAAGTTCTACAAATCCATCCCTTTTTCATGTTGGTTGTAGGCCTAGCCACCAAGTAGGTCTTCTTCAACACTTATATCTGACATCAAGTCAGAATGGCCCCCCAAGCACTTACATGTGACCTTGACTCGTCAGAAAGGCATGCCCAGCACTCACATCTGATCATGTAGGAACTAATCCTATAATCACATCAGAAAGGCTCAGCACTCACATTCACCAGCATGATAGGACACAACTACTATCATCCGTGAAAAGGCTCAGCACTTACATCTTACCATGAAAGGAACTTAATCCTCTAACCATGTCAGAAGGGCACTCAGTCCCAGACTGAGGGTTCCTGGTACCTCACCAGGTAGCTCCATTCAAAGAATGGAAATAGCCCTTATATATAATCAAGTGGGAACACATCCCTCAATCACATCAGAATGGTCATGCAATCATATCTAATCATGTGAGAACACATCACATAGTCATATCGGAACGACCCTTAGTCCCAGACTAAGTTTTCCTGGTACCTCACCATGTCAAAATGGCTCACAAACTCATCACTTCCCCTTGGAAGGAACCTCAATCTGGAGAACACTAAGCTTCTCCCTGAAGTACTCAAACTTCACTTTGGCTAATGGCTTCATCAACACATTAGCTATCTGTTTGTCCATCGCAACATACTGGAGCTTCACTGCTCCCCTCTGCACCATATCCCTGATATAGTGATACTTGATTTCGATATACTTCGACTTGTCATCGAACACCGGGTTCTCTGACAACTTCACACAACTCTGGTTGTCACAATGTATATAAGTAGCATCAAACTGGAGATCAAATAAATCAGACAGTAGCTTCCTCAGGCATACTTCCTCACAACTAGTTGAACAAGCTGTGACATACTCTGCTTCAGCTGTGCTCAGTGCCACATAGGATTGCTTCTTGCTAAACTAAGAGATCACACCTGATCCCATATTGAAGCAACACCCTGAAGTGCTCTTCATATCGATGGCACTGCCTGCCCAATCTAAATCAACATAACCCTCCAGGTTAATCTTCTGAGTCACCTCATACTTGAGCCCATAATCAACTATACCCCTCAGGTACCTCAGAATATGCTTTGTAGCAATCAAGTGAACATGTCTCGGATCTATCAAGAACTGGCTCAAGGTGTTCACAACAAAGCAAATATCTAGTCTTGTGTTCATCAGGTACATCAAGGACCTAATCATCTGACTATACATCGTAGCATCAACCACTTCTGATGAAGCATCACTCAATAGTTTCATGTTCAATGCCATAGGTTTGGCCATAGCCTTGTATTCCATCATCCCAAACCTATTCAGGATCTCTACTGTATATTTCCCTTGTCCTAGAGAAATCTCATCTGCACTCTGCCACACCTCCATGCCTAGAAAATAATGCATCATACCCAAGTCCTTCATTTCGAACTTGGAAGCAAGATTTCTCTTTGTATCAACAATCAACCCATCCATACATGTTACAAACAGATCATCTAGATATAGTAGGAGCATTACTGGGTTGTCATCTTCAACCTTGTAGTAAAGGTTGGAATCCACTTTACTCTTGGTAAAGCCCAAACTGGATAGAAAGCTGTCGATTCTACCATACCAAGTTCTAGGTGCATGTTTCAAACCGTACAGGGCTTTCTTTAATCTGCACACATGAGACTCCATGTCATGTGTCTCAAAACCAAGTGGCTGCTCCACATACACTTGAGTCTTCTACTACACCATTCAAGCAGGTAGTCCTGACATCCATCTGGTGGATCTTCCACTTCATCACCGTAGCCAGAGAAAGTACTGATCTGATGGAAGTGTATCTGGATACAGGTGGAAATGTTTCTTCATAATCTATTCCTTTTTTATGGGAGAAACCACAAGCAACAAATCTTGCTTTATATTTCTCTATGCTACCATCTACGGCATGCTTGATCTTGTCAATCCATTTGGAAGTCACAACAGACTTTCCTTCTGGTCTTGGGACAACATCCCAAACATCATTCTTCATGATTGATTGATACTCTTCGATCATATCATCCTTCCATTCTTTCTTTTCTGTCACTTCTTCGTAGTCAGAAGGTTCTTTATCAATGAAATCACATAATAAGGCTACATATCCGGAGCAGGATTTGGTCCTCTTTCTTTCTTTGTGATTCTCTTCTGGATCCCCATATCTTTCCGCATCTTGGATAGATTCGCGTACCCAAGCAGGTTTCCTCTTATGAGGATTCTTCTCTGGAGGTGGATCTATAGGTTCTTGAGGTTCTTCAAATTCTCGATCTTCTTCTTGAGTTTCTCCGTTCATGGTTGTATCATGAATTCTGGGTGCTTCTACTTCTTCAGGTACTTCAGTAGGTCTCTTTCTGGATTTGATGTAAGCTGTGTCTTCATCAAATGCCACATCCCTGTTGATGTAGATCTTCTTGAATCCTGGGAAGTATATTTTGTAAGCCTTTGAGCTTTCAGAGTATCCCACAAATATACCCTTCTTTCTTGAAGGATCTAATTTTGTCCTCTTCCCTTTTATGATGTTTATGTACATAGGATAGACAAATATTTTGAGATGGTTGAATTATGATTTCTTGTCGGAAAATACTTCTTCAGGTGTCTTGTTCTCGAGTACTCTATGTGGATTATGGTTATGTACATACACCGTTGTTCTGGTAGCTTCGGCCCAAAGATGCACAGGAAGATCTTGATCATGAAGCATAGCTCTTGCAGCTTCCATGATAGTTATGTTCTTTTGTTCTGTAATCCCATTTTTTTGTGGATTATAAGGAGTGGACAACTCCCTCTTAATCCCTGAGTCTTTACATAACTCTTTGAATTCATTTGATGTGAATTCTCCTCCATTATCTGATCGAAAGGTCTTGATATTCTTTTCTGTGTGATACTCGATCAAGGCTTTGAATTCTTTCAATTTGCTAAAAACTTCATCTTTGTTCTTCATGAAGTAAATCCATGTCTTCCTAGAAAAGTCATCAATGAAAGAAACATAATATACATACTTTCTTAGTGAGCTTGATGACATTGGTTCGCATACATCAGAGTGGATGATTTCCAAGATTCCTTTTACTTTCCTCTCACTACTTGGAAATGTCTTATTTGTGTTCTTTCCTTTTGCACATATTTTGCAAACCCCATCATGTTTTGCTTGAATTTCTGGAAGACCTTCAATAGCTTTGCTTGCAAGTGGTAGTGCCTTGTAATGCACATGTGTATGCCTTCTATGCCAAAGTTTATTTGGCTCTACTATGTCATGGACCAAGGCTTGTTCTGGATGGCCCTTCAATTTGTACAAACCTCCTTCTTGTTCTCCAATCACTACTGCATCATCAATGGTATTTCCCTTTGGCCACATGATGACTTGTCCATATATAAATGAAACCTTCATTCCTTTTGCATCTAATGCAGATATGGAGAGGAGATTCTTCTTTAGTCCAGGTACAAACAAAACTTCCTTCATTGTCATAGAATTTCTAGAGTCTAGCTTATAGGAGGATTCCCCACTACCTTTTATTGGATACTGGTAGTCATCTCCAAGTTTCACCTTGTGAGGTGAGTCATGTTCAAATAGCCTCATAAAGGATTCCTTGAATCTTGTCATATGTTTAGAAGCACCACTGTCTATAAGCCAGTCATTGCTTCCATGAGTAATATTTCTCGTGAGAGCAGAAATCAAAACATATTCTTCATCACTTGAAGAATATTCACTTTCATATTTGGTTCTCTTTGTAGAAGGTTCATCATCCTCTATAGCATGAGCATGATGTCTTCTCTTGTTTCCCTTATTCTTGTGAGAGAAATTTTTGTTTCTAGGACATTCTCTAGCATAGTGTCCTTTCTCATCACATGTATACCATCTGATTCTAGACAAATATTTTCTAGTGTTATCTTTGTGAGAGTGCTTACCTATGGGGTGATGAGAACTTCTTCTAGTTTTCTTGGAGTGTATAGTGAGAGCTTGATCTTCACTTCCCATCTTTTTCTTCTCGAGCTGCTATTCGAGCTTCTTCTTGAGAGCACTCTTCTCATAGTTTGGTGAACTTGACTAACTTCTTTCTAGCATAGATTCCTTGAATAAATGAGTCCCATGATCTAGGGATACCATTCAAGGTGGTCCGTACAATCTCTGCATTTTCCACTTCTTCATCTATTGCTTCCAGTTGTTCCTTGATCTGAGAGACCCTTGTAAAGTAAGACTGGATGGTCTCTGCATTCTAGATCTTTACATTCTTCAGTTGGTTTCTCAGAGTCATCTTCCAGTTTATGTTCTTCCCTTCAAACAATTTGGTTAGGGCATCAAACATAGATTTAGGTGTCTTTAGGGAGGAAACCTGTGGTATGAGGTGATCCTGGATAGAATCAACAGTGATTCTCTTTTCCATAACCATCTTCTTCTTATGCACTTCTTATGTAAGGCCTTAGCCTCATCTCCCTCTAGAACTATAACCTCCTCATGGATGGAGGAATCCATTTCATTCTCTTCCAAGACCAAGGAAATCCTATACTTCCAAGCTCGGAAGTTATCAGCTCCCTCAAGCTTTTCATCAAGCTTGGTATGATGAGACATCTTAACAAAGAACCTTAAATCGAAATACAAAAGATTTAGATCTTACCAGGTCAAGATGTCGGATCTGGATTTGGAGCTGAAATCCTATAGTGCTGGTTCAGGAACAAATTAGGGTTTTGCTTTTTTGGAGGTTTGTCCAACCAAATGCTTTGAATTTGATCCCTAACTTCGATTTTGAGGAGGAGATCAATCCAGGCCTAGGCTCACTGAAAATTTCCACTTCTGTGGAAAGCCCTAATTTTCGGCACCAGTGTCGGGTCCAAAATTGAAAAACCTCAGAATTGGATTCTGCTTCAATAGAAAGATGCGCCCTAGGGAGGAGAGTTATTCCAACCTTCTTTTGCTGAAAATCTGTGGAGAGAAATCCACAAAGTAGGAAGCCCTAGTTCCCTGCACAGTGTCTTCTTCTCAGGTTAGCTCTGATACCATGTTATATTTTTAACATTAAGCTAGCATAACATTAGGATCTTTAACTGAGAGAATAAAAAGCACAACAATCAAACACAAGAGACAATGAACACAATGTTTTTCCTCGGGGAAACCATAAATGGAGAAAACCCCGCAAATTCCTCAGAGATAAAATCAACACCAAAAGTAAGACCCCAAAATAGTAAGATGATCTCCCAACACCAGTGACTTCTTTCTTCCTTACCCCAGTGTCTTTCTCTTCCTCAGCTATGTGCTACAACTGAGTGTGAGTGAGTGTGTGATAAATAGAGAGGCCAGCTCTCTATTTATACTAATTCTCGACTTGACTAAACCCAACTAGGGCTGACTTCACTAGGTGAGTCTAATAACCCTAGTGCCCCGAAACTATGACGAATTTAACCCTTGACCAATAGGAGGGTTACCCACAATGACTTGACACCACTTGTTTACATTATAGAACCTCCCGATAGGAACATTAGGGCATGACACGACTCAAGTACATCCTGGAATAAACATCGGGTTACAATACATAAGAAATACAAGTGAATACATTCCGAAGTTACATATACATCAACATATTATAGCATCCAAAATTATCCCCATAAAAATACTATGTATGCCCACGAACTAAAACTATACATTATAGATACACTAGTTGTATATCCTATTTTTCATCCTTTATTCAATATTTCAAAATTTATCTATTTCTTTTGAAGCCATCAAAACATAGTGCTAGAAATATTCTATATATTTAACAACTTTTACTAATATATTCAATATGGTTATTAGATCCCACACTCTATATGACCTTGAGAATAGACTTCCTTTTCTCCTGAAATATTTGATGTTATTTTCAAAGACGAGTATAGGTATTGATGCTAAGTTAAATGAAATTTCTTGTATTTTTGGTTGTATATGATAATTTCCCATATCAAACCATTTGTTGTACTAGTTTTCTTTGATACGACTTAGAACAATAGCGTCAAAATTTGTGAATTTGCCTCTATGACTAGCTTTGTCAAGTTGCCCCTATGACTAGCTTTAGGTTATGCATTTCTAACCATCCATTGACGAGATTGTTGGAATCTCCTACCCTTTTTACTATAAGAAACTTACCAAGTGTTATTTAATGATTACGAAGGAATTTCCCATCATCGGGGTCTCTAAGGTAGAGGAAAGGAAAGGTGCTCTCCTCAAATTATTAATTTTATGGAGTTAAATATTTTAAAGAGAAGAATATTATGGATTATTTCCCTTCATAAAATCATTACTCAACCCCTCTCAAGAAAAAAGTTGTAGAAATCATAAAGCTAATAAGTATGCATATATTAATGTAATTTATACCCTTTCATTCCAAATCCACACCAAAATCCATAATGGAGGCCTTAATAACCTCATAACCATCATCATGCAACTTGTGAATAAGATAAATAATGGAATTAGTACCCACTAGAGATTGGTTGTGCTTCAATATTCACTATTGTATTTTTTATTAGATTATTGTGTATACCGAGCAGCTAAAACTATCTATTATAGATGCACTTTTATTTATCCTATTTTTTTCTCTTGGTTCAAAATTTAAAAATTTGGCATCTTTCCTCTACAACTATCAAAACATATTGATAGAGATATTCTTTACATGTCCTAGTAAACTATTCAATCCCCTTATTGGAGTCCACACCCTATATTCCCTAAAGAATAGATTAACTTTTCTTTTAAAAGGCATGCTTTTATTTTCAAATAGGAATGTATAGGTTGTGGCGCATTGCATTATTAGTCCCTCTCGAAGATAAGGGTACTATTGCTTTCGATACTCTTTAACTTCTTATTAATTTTTATTTTACAGGTATTATTGTTTTCGATATTCTTTAACTTCTTATTAATTTTTATTTTACAGGTATTATTGTTTTCGATATTCTTTAATTTCTTATTAATTTTTATTTTACTTTATATATTTTACTTTATATATTTGTATATATATTTTAAACCTTTTACACCTCTTCAATTTTATCTATTAATTAATTTATTACATTTTATTTTCCTCAAATCTTATTGGATGAAAGATTGAACCTGCTATTGCTGGCCTCCTGCTTTCTTTCTTACTAGTACAAAAGGAAAAATCTAGATAACTGAAAATTTTAACATAGGAAAATATATAAAATAAATCGTCATTAATGGTATCACTTATCGAGGATTTCCCACATCTATTTAAATGTACCATAAATTCTGTCAAGCCACCGCTTGGTTCAAGCGATGGTATGGGTGGCATTGTTCAAGCGATGGCATGATTCCCTTTGTTGTTGTTATTTTCCTTCTTTGTGGCTTTCAAAGTCTTCCATATTCATCAATTTGATGGATCTTCTGTCTTGGGTAGTTTGCGGTAGTTTACAATGGAGCAGGTAACCTTGCAGTTTACAGTGGTGCATTTTGCAATGGAGCAGCACTGCGAGACACTATCATACCATATTCTTTTAACCTTAGGATAGTGTACAATGGAGCAGCTAACCTTGCAGTTTAGATTCTTATAGTTTGCAATGGAGCAGCTCTGTGCAGCATTCAATGTACCAGCAGGCATGGTAACTTTTTTATTAAAACTATTACTAATTCAAGGGTTAGCATGCTTGCTGCAGACGCATTGAATGCAGGCTGAGTATTTATCGCCATCTACATAAGCCCAATAGCCATGTGAGTTGTGCGCATCCATGATTTCTCCACAAAGCCTACCCTCAATTAATTTCCAAGGTCCACCATGCTAAATGAGACTCAATACAACACAATACACATAACTACTCCGCATATAATAGGGCCTTTGTCTTTTGATAATGGATTTTATTATGTGCACATATTTTGCAACTCCAAAAGATTGTTAACAACGATAATGATACTAAAACACAATTTATTACTATGGAATTTGTCTCACTCAGTTCAAAGAATAATGATATCACAGTTTATGCATAATAAACAACAATCCTAAAATAACTGTTGAAGCATATAAAATATTTACGCATATGCAACATAGTTTGGAACAAATTTGATTTCTTATATCGTTCTCTTATATTTCATTGTCATCTATAACAATAGAAGAATGAGATGATGCAACTTCAAAGATTTTATAGCGATAGTTCTCTTTTTTTAATGCAGGTTGTTTATGAAAAATGGTAAATGAAGGTAAAAATAATGAGGTCGAAGAAGTTATTACTAACAAATCCAGATAAATCGGCGAAGGGAGTGCCTACAGTCTGCCACTGCAACAAATGATAATCTGAACGCACATTCCATTTCTGACAAATGAGTTATTAGGAGGAACACCTTCACTGTAATGCCTTCATTGCAATATCAAGCTCCCTGTCGCACATACTTACCAATTTTATAATCGGTGCTCTTATGTTTAGGATGGGTTCCCTGAAATCAGGTGAGAACTCTTTGATTGGACTCTCAAATCTTCTTCCATGATCAATTCCATGCTAGAGAAAACTGTCTTCATGTCTCTGAACAAAGACATGTTCTTAGTATTTTGGCTTCTCTGCAATGGAGAAAGTTTTTTCCATATAATTAGGCTTTACTATAGTGTAAACCACTGGGACATAGTGAAGCCTATACACTCAACGGACCAACAGCGAAGTCAACCAACAGCTATTGGTTGACTTCGCTGTGTTGGATGGACCAAACGTACATAGTAACCATTAAAGGTTCATCGATTATATCATATTTGAATACTTTTAGGGGACACCGTATATTGCAATGGTGAGAACATAGAGAACTTTGTATAGAAATATTTGCAATTTCGTCCGACTAGCGATTTGGCTGGAAGAAATAGTTATGGTATATATTCTCTGTTGTATTTCTGATTTCAAATGAACACAAAAAAAACTAAATTGACAGGCATGGTGAGATTATTTAATTCCTATCTGTCTTGTTACCATAATATTAATGGAGTGAGCTAGCTATGGAGCAATCCTCCCTCCATCGGACGGAGGAGAAGCAAAGTCAACGTTAACTTTGCTCCTCCTCCGTCCGATGAGGGAGGATTGCTCCATAACTAGCTTACTCCAATATTATTGTGTGCATGCATATGCTTGGTTAATTTCATATTCAAACTTATTTGTTAATGCAATTCTCAAAAAGCAAAAAAACAAAATATTAAACAATATGAGCTTAAACTTACACCAGGGACTTCGCCACAATGTGGCACTGTTTATAGTAGAGGTTGTATGAATTGTTTTTTTGGGCATTGATTCATTATCCTTCGTTGTGTTTGGCACTATAAAGTACCATGATATTTTCTTTGGTAAGAAAACTACATTATAAAAAATAGCCACCACATTTACAAATAATATTAGTTTAATATCTATGGTATTGTCGTATGCAAGCATTTTATAGACCCAAATTGGATAATATTTCGTAGACATTGTGTGAAAACAAGTTCAAAATGACTAGGAATTAGATTTATCATAGTCAAGTTATTTTACAAAAAGTTTCTTCTGTATCCTTTTGATTAATATTAAGGCTTATAAAATTGTCATTTGTTTCTAATATTCACCATATTCACATTGTTTTCCCTAGAGGTTAATGAATTGTTTGTTGCATCAAATCGCTTGTTATATAACAAGACTCCAATTGGTTGACCTTTTTATACTAGATTGGTGATTTTGGGGGAATTTTCAATATATTAAAAGGTTATATATAATGGTTGTGTTGCAAAAAAAAGAGATGATATTGAACTTGATTATTTTCCACCAGTTACTTATTATTCTCTTGAGGATCTTAGAGTTGCTACAAATTTCTTTAATATTGATAATACTATGTCCGAAAATTGAGAGAGGGATACAGGGATGGATGAAAATCGATAAATTGTGATAAAAATGATTTCGTTCAAATTCCATTGGCTTGATCCTAAGTAGTCTGTGGTATATTACATTTCTTGTGATATATAATCCTATCTTGATTTTCAAATAGCTTAATGTATTACGTAGTTGTGTATGATTTTTCATGTAGATGTGAAAAATGCACCTCCTAAGGGGGTGTGAAATCCTTACTAGAAGATCAAATGGAAAAGAAGATAATATAAACTAAAATAAATTAAATGAACCAATTCTTAAACATGCATGCAAGATTATCCAAAAACTAGCCATAAAATAGAAATGCAACATGTAAAAGTATAATATTTTTACTAGTAAATAAATAATATGTTGCATTAGAGGAAATTTTAACTCAAAATGCGCATTTCAACCTTAATTCAAATTCCATGTCATCATGTGTTAGACAATGAAATTGATTTAAATTTGAAATACCGTATAGGTCTTAAATAATTTTTCAATATAAATTTGGGGATAGGTATCATTAAAAAAAACTATTTTTTTAGTCCGTATTTTCGACATATCTCCTTGTGTTTTTATTCATATTTCAAGCGGGAGAGATCCCTAGATGCAGAATTAAATTCCGCATCCAACGAGTACCGACTCTGCATACTTTTGACTAACCTTGCTATCCCAAAACCAAGAAATCAAATATTTCTTGTTTTTGGGGTAGCAGGGTCCATCAAAAGTATACAGTGTCATCATCACATTTTTTCAGGTATTTCTTGTTTTTGGGGTAGCAAGGTCTGTCAAAAGTATACAGTGTGGGTACTCGTTGGATGTAGAATTTAATTCCGCATCCAACAAGCTCTCCCGATCAAAATTTGTTTAAAATCAAAGGGAGAGATGTCGAAAATACAAACAAAAAGTAGTTTTTTTCTTTTCTTCCTCCAAAATTAATCAATATGATTTTATTATTTTAACTATTATTTTATTATTTTCCTTAGGAGGCCCATTTTGAATTGGAATTTCCTCTAATTAGTAACAATCACACTTTGATATCAGTTGTGGATGATGGAAATTCTCTGCTACTAATCCAAAGAATGGTTCATCAATATCCTTTGTAGCCTAATCTTCTCCCAGATGAGTAATGGAATATCTCACAATGGTGAAAGTATAAACGAAGGTGTGGCTTCTTTCATTCTTTTTGGTGTAATTTCGGTAGCATAAAGTTACTTTGAGAACAATATAGAGATATATGAAAATGGTGACCATGAAGACTACTTTTATAGGAGAAACAGTGGTAAGAAATGAGATCTGGTTCTAATGTGGAGACTCTCTATTCCATTTATGATTCAGTGGAGTGGTTAGGTTTGGAAGGCCAAATCAATAGTTAGTTTCGACCTTGATAGTCATGTTTGTCAACTTTCAAACCATGAATTCCTTTGGGTGGTGTTAGTACAAGGAGTTTTTGAATTCCTGGAGCCCTTGAAATTCTTGTTATTCGATCCAGGGACCATCCCAGAGGGCACCAATTATGAATATCATGTGTTAACAAGCCAGAGTAGGTGACCAAGGGATGAATGTTAAGAATTAGATTAAAAGCAATAGAGAGCGGTAGATTTGAAAAGATCTAGTGGCCAAGATGAATAGTATTTGGAGTAATTGCACCATAGATGCGAACAAAAGGAGAAGAAGTAGATCTGCGAGCCGATGGATATGATCAAGGGCTGATATTAAAAGCACATAAACACATTAAGATTCAGAGGTAGTGAGATGGTTTGGAAAATTTAGATCTAATCTAGCAGTGCATATGTAACTTCCATGAAAAAAGAATGGCCCTGAGCATGTGTAATAAAGAAAATTTCCCGAGACATGTGGCTTATTTTTATTTGTCACACGTCCTTGGGGACCTTTTTATAAACCGCCCAGCGAGTGAGCATTACCACCCTAAGAAACCAGGGTGGTTTTCACTCAAGATAAAGATGTGGTCCCACCGTCAATCTGAGTCACCCCTACCCAATCATGTCATTCAATCGGTGCCCAGTGTCATAGGTCTCATCACACACCCCCTTAACAATTAATACCCTTCCAAATGTCAAATTCAAATATACCAAAGCCATTGAAAGGCTGTTTTTTCCATTATCAAGGTCATTATCACCCTAAGTCATGTGAAGCTCTAGATGAGAAGATACCTTGCACTCTCGTACTCCTAGCAACCTATCCAGTCACATATCTAGGCGTCTGGTCAACATCCATGTCAGTTAACTAGGTAATTCGTCTTTCACTCGACTATGTTTAGTAATTACCTCCGTGAACCCAAATTTTTACCCTAACTTGTAAATTGATCTAATTCAACCTTGAACCAGTAATTTTGGCCATAAAAATGTCTCAATCAACCTATCAAGTTTCCCCCATCACTGAACTAATAAGAGAAGTATATGACTTAAAAGGAAGGGTTACATCATTACAAATGGATGCTTAAGGAGAAGAATTGTTAAGGAGAACAAATATGGAGATATGGGATAGAAAATATTAGTTGTTCAATGAAACGTGGGACTTCCTAGATTTGAAGACTATTGTGCTACTGAATTATAAGTAAACAATGGAAGAAATGAAGTAAGTGGAAGCCACATAGGGGGGAAAACCCAGAGAAGAAACATAGACAATATTTTATTTGAATAGCATGACTGACAAGCAGTTATAAGAATTGTAATTGAATAATAGAACACAGTTCATTAAATTACTTAAAGAATGATGTTGAAATAGACTTCGTATAGAGTATTGGAAAATAGTACAAATAATATAAAAGATGATATCTCATCTTTCAAGACCATTTTCAATGGAGTGACCAAACTTGGATTACCTTTTTTATGGGATGGGAATGGAAATTTTTACTCCAAAGTAGAATATCAGAATATCGAAACAAGATAAAAGAAAAGAGAAATGAAGATCCTTAAGAAGTCGGAGAAGGGGCGATAATTGGGAACCAAGCCTTTAAGAGGATTCAAAATTCCTTTCATATTTGCAAAAAGGATAGAAACAATTTTAAATGATTTAACTCCTCTGTATTATGAAAGACATTATGAATTTGAGTTATCTTTGGAGAATATTAAGTCCCACAACATACCAATGAGAAAAGAATGGCAACTTGTTACCAAATATCATAAGTTTTCCTTGATACCAGAGACACAGGACACAGTGCAAGTAGTTGGGTCATCTTCTCAACAACCACAGACAACATAGCAAACTCCTTCATCTCCACAATTTGCACAAGCACCTCCTATAGAACAACCATATGCAAGACAAACTACTTTGTAGGAATTCATGCCACCTGGAGGCTCAGTATATCCTGGAAGTTGAGCCAAATTGGTATTCCACCTGGATATGCACCAGTGATAGGGAAACAAAGAATGCATGAACAACAGTCACCCACTCAAGGAAAGAAAAGAGGTGGTAGGGCAAAAGAAGAACTGAAACACAGTTTATGTAAAATGTAATATTTAAATATAAAAAGTAAATAGTAAAAAAATATTACCTTTCTCTTGAGAGTCAAATCAGACATAAATTGATTTCAGGTGCCCCAAAGGCATTTATAATGTAGCTCGATAGATGACCAAAAGGGATAGCATTTTTATAATTATACGCCATTCTCTTTAGATATGTTGAGTTGGGTATTTATTCCTGTCATGTAAAGTTTTTTACATAGATTAAGGAAATGAAGTCTTGCAGATTGTACCTTCTACTGTTTATCTTCTGTGTTTTCCCTTACATGTATGTGAATATTCATGAGATAAATAATACAGTGAGTGTAATAGATTTTAATCTGAATTGAGTCTCAGTGATGCTCCATTCATGGTTAAATGTTAAATTTCATTGCAGAAGTTCAAAGTTCATTTGATTGTGTCGTGATCCTTAACATACCTTGTGATTTCTCTTTAAATGGAAGTCCTGTGCCTATCTTTCATTCACAAATTGTTTGTTGTTCAAGAATCATAAAGATCTCATCTTAATGTTTCCAAATTGTAAAGCATTACTGAATTGTATTCATTACAGATCAATACGTTGAAATCCTGTATTTCTTTAGGAAATTCACCCGTCAGTGTTCCCTAATTTTCAATATTTGTTTTTATTTCATGTATTTCCATTTTCCTATTTGTTTTGTGAGACTCCATCAAAGTCCTCTGTTCAATTTTCCTTTGCATTCACAATTTTATTCACAAGAACTGGTTAAAGATTCATAGCATTTAAATAATGACTCAAAATACAATTTATACTCTAATATAGCTCTATTATCGTTAAAAGTTGAGCTTCAACATGCCTTGACTTTCTCTATTTCAACCTAGTTCAACTTTGGGAACTAACAGGTGGTATGAAATGATGAATGGAAACCACTAATTTTTTTGTGTTAGTTTGTTGTGTTTGGGGGAATATGATGCAACTAAATTTATACAATGGACCATTAATAGGATATTGGGTGCCACTCCAAATGTGGATTTGGAATCCTTGGGTGCAGTAACAATCACCCCCATGAGTTTTGGATTAAGATATCTAATGAAGTTGTAGTTATTAGATGAGTTGATATGGATCATGGTATTGGATTCACCCTATCATAGGCTACCTATCGGAAGAAATGGAAAAATGCTATAGAAGGAAAAATTTGATAGAGAAGTCTTGATATATTGGAGTACGATGTACCAAAGGTATGTCATTAGGATATGTTGCAAGGATGAATATGAGAAAGGTTGATGGCCAAAACATGACAATGTATTAACAAGTGTTATATTGGAACATGACATAAGAGGTTGACATATTGTTAGTTCATCATCAGAGGCAAGGCATCAAGATTGAATGCTAAAGGAATAGGTTGGAAATTCTTATGAGGTATCAATATGGTGTCAATATGACGGTTATTGGAAGCGCAATATTGGGGTATTCTCCACTAGAATCAAGTGGAAAGGTCAATGGGATGAAAGTTGATAGTGTATTAGGAACATTCTATCTGACAGTTTGCATCAAGAGAGCCATATTGAAAGATGGAAGTAGAGATGGATGTAGAGAGACTTTCTAGGGAGATGCTTGGCAGTGTACTGAAAAAATTGTTTTGGGAGTGCTTCATAAAAGGTTAGGAATTAGAGAATGTGAAAGAAGGAGTTGAATATAGGAGAGATTGTGGAAAATTTCTAATTGGTATATTGAACTATATATTTCAATAAACAAACCAAAAGGAAGATTGTTGAATCCAAACGAGAAGGATCTAAATGGAGGAGATCCAATTGTGTGGAGGAGACGCAAATAAAAATTGCCAATAAATAATGATTGTGAATTGATGAGGAGGTGATGCATTGGATCAAATGGAGCGGTTGACAAGTGGAAGAAAGGTTCCCGATAAATCTTAGAAATCCAAAGTAAGGAGGATTAATGAAGCAATAAGACTCTGGAAGAGGGAATTTAATGTTTTTCATATAGGATTTAATGTAGATCAAGATGAGATTCCACTTTTATGTTAGAGTTCAATTCTAGGTGAATATCAAGGATCTCACCATGAATGCATAGTTAATGAAAGAGGAACATTTTCAAGGATCCAAGGATATAGCATGCTACATGAAGCATTTAGAGAAAGAGAATATAGGACAATTCAAGAAACCACTACAAGATGAAGAAGCCTCAACGAGGTAAAGAGAAGTCTGGATATGAGAGAGATGAGAAAGGAGGAATAAAAGAAGAATGAGTTCATTGACATCGAGATAGAGGATAAATTGTTGGATCATGGAATACAACTGAAGAAATAAGAGAGTCATGGAAGAGGAAGTAGTAAGAAAGACTGCAGAGAGGTAGAGAGATCTCTACGAAGAGAAGATGTTGAGTAGAGAGGAACAAAAAACCCAAGTGCACGTTGAAAGTACATAGATAAATAGAGTCTATAGAGATTGC
Organism: Pseudotsuga menziesii; assembly: GCA_001517045.1. NCBI lineage: Eukaryota > Viridiplantae > Streptophyta > Pinopsida > Pinales > Pinaceae > Pseudotsuga > Pseudotsuga menziesii. Next base: position 479,967 of record LPNX010261988.1, read on the forward strand.
AAAACCTAGTTGGTATTTAGAATTATAGGTTAAGAGATTGAGTGGAGTAAGGAATTAAAGGTTCTTGAACCCCTACGTAAAGATTGTTGAGAAATTTGTTGACACAGATCTGTCGACGGGGGTTCACACTCTATCAACACCCCTAAACATTGCGATCTCCTTGAGCACTGACCCAGACATATTTTACCTTGTCCAGAAACACCTACAAAGTAGGTGAAGTATCACCTGATATGTTCGAGGGAGAGATGTCAGAACCACATTTCCCTAGTAAGGAGGAGGATTTGCGCACCTAGTTTTTCACTATTCTCTTACTGTCATGATATCAACTAGAGATTTAGGTCAGGGTCTTATTATCATTTATTCATATTCAACTGCATCATAAACCATCCATAACATATTTAATCACATTGTCTTCAAAAATAGATTGAAAAACACAGAGTCATTCATTATGCAAAACCGTTGCATCATTCAAGAATGTAAACCGTGTCACAACAATTACTCATTTAGATCGCATCCTTAAAACAATAAAAGAAACAAACAAAAAATTATAGATCAAGACACAATGGTTCCAACATCATCATATTATTTCTGCAACTAAAAACATGATCCCAACATACATTCTTAAAATGGCAATACATAACTAAAAAAATAGATACAGGGATCAATCTTCCGCAAATATTCAACAGATAATATGAGACAAAATCATTGCCTTGCTTGATTCAGTAACCGACTCCTTGACTTACTGATTGATATCTTCCCCTTCTCCTACTACATTCCTAATTATATATATAGGATTGTGACTTTACAAAATGGTCCACTTATAACTACTTTCTAACTACTTGGACAAAAAACTACAAAATAATGACCAAACCGACTCTTTGTCGACTTCTCTGCCTTGCACACTATCCTTCGACTTGCGCATCCATATTTTCTCTTCTGCACTATGCACATCTATACCAACTTCCAACAGGCGCCCAACACAAACTTATGGCTCATCCTCGAGCCACATCAGCAAGAAATGGTGTGCGCGATGATCTTTTCGTTGAATTCGTCATATTCTTTCTGGAACTGATTGGTTGCTTCTTTCACTTGGGTAGCTATCACTACACAATATTCCACGTTAGGTTTGGATAGATGATCTACAATCTTCTCCATAACCTAAGTGCGAGCTTCTTGAATGCGACCAAGCACATCCCTTAGCTTTGAGATCCAACGCCTCGCCGATGTCCTTAAATGTGTCGAGCTGGGTTGTGCGACGTCGATGCCTTTATGACATGGATCACCTTCAGTTCTGCTACCTTTAGTTCCACTGCCTTTATGACATGGATCACCAGGGGTATATACTTCAATGAATATTTCATGGTGGCTAACTATTTGTCTGCTTTATTTAGCTATGCACCAACTTGTTGTAGTTGCTTATCCAAAAGGATGTTGTATTCTCCATCATGACCTCAGTCGCTCGCTTGCATTATTTTGACTGTGCACCTGCCTCCTCAATATTTCTCTTTCATTCCTATACCTTCTCGGGTGGTGTATTAGGCACTACTCATTCCTACAACTCTTCATTATCTCTGTGCGTATCTGCAATAACCTTCCCTAGTCGTAAAACTTTAGCTTCTACGAACATTTCGTCTGTGATGTGAGGGATTTCCTGACATGCAAATGTGATGGATTTTTCAATCCACATTCGATCATCCAAATATTTTTCCTTTTTTGTTCTCTCTACATAAGGAATTCCCAAGCCCAAAATGTATCCTAAATAACAAAAAGGTAGAGAGAGATAGGAAAAAATGAGAGACAAAAAAATAATATTACGGTAATTTTGTGATAACTTTTGATCTCGAGGTTGGATTGGGGCTCTCTTGGTACCATTAGAAAGGTCTCATCGAGGGATACAACGTTTTTGTTTCAAGATTGATGTGATTCCTCACATTTTTCCTGGGGAATGCGTTTTTGTAAATATAGGCATGAGGAATCTCAAAAAGCATATTTTCAAAGATGCTTTATGAAAAGCATCTTTGATAAGATGCCTTAAAAGATCATTTTTAAAAATCATCTTTGAAAAGATGCTTTTTGAGATTCCTCATGCCTAGATCTACAAAAACGCACAACCTGAAAAAACTGTGAGGAATCTCGCACATCTCAAAATACAAAAGTTGTATCCCTCGACAAGACCTATCCAATGGTACCAAGAGCACCCCAATCCGACTTTAGGATCAAATGTTATAGAAAAAATACCATAATATTCTTTTTTTCTCTCTCATTTTTTTCTATGTTTCTCTACCTTTTTCTTATTTTGGATACATTGTAAAAGAGGGTAATTCCTTATGTTCCTCCTACTCCTTCTTGAAGCGGTCATGTTCTTCCTGTACATTCTGGACATTTTCTTGGGACTTCAAAAAGTGGTCTCCTATGATTGCTTCACGGTCCACAAACTCCTAACTTGCTGTCTTTTGTAACTGCACCATAATGTCGGTTGGAAATTTATTGAGATCCACAAAAAGTGTGTGGCATTGGTGCATCGCAACATCAACTTCCTCGCTTCTAGAATCTAGCACCTATAGTGGAATCTGTACAATTCTCACGCGTTTCCCTATACTCAATTTGACTTCCCCCTACAACACATTTTCTTGTGGAACCCTCTCTACAATAAAATTGTTCAAAGACGACATTAATTTTTTGACCTAGTGAAAGAACCCTACCGAGTGTTCTTTCAACTGTGCCTCACTAGGACTTGTCAAAGTGGTGATTGTCGTTATGATGTGATTTACTTGCTCATCAGTCATTTGTGCAGTGCTGCTACCTTCTCCCTGCTATTGTCTTCACTTTGTCCTTGTCTCATCAAATTGTATCTTAGCCTCGAAATCTGTTGGGATCCTAGAAGACTCCTCATGTGATTCCTTCTCACTCACATGGTCATGCATGTGATCTACTGGTGCATTGGTGGGTTGACCTGCTTCAGTATCTGATAGTTCATCACTACTTAATGGGACTTTCCATTCGTCTGGCCATTCTGTAACGATGGAATCAATTTATTCATTGGTCAACTTGTACATGGTGGTGAACCATTTCCTCTCACTATCACGTTGTGCGTTGATATGAATGGCATGCAGCCCCATCGCAAATCTTGTGATCCACTGATATTTTGTGCTCCTGCCTCTAAGAGGCACGGGACCTTCTTTGTTGCTTCTTGTAACTCAGAAAAATATAGATAAAATTGGATTGCATAGTCATTCTGGTGACTCTTCTTGGTGAGATACCATAATTTTTGATACCTTGCGCCTCTGCATACTTGCACAAATTTCACATCTATTCCCATATGTTCCTCGGGCTCCATCTATCCTACTAATGCAATGAAAATTAGAAACCAAGAGTAAGTAAATGGTCGCTTACCCTCATGACTAAGCATCACATCCTCCATAAGTTGGTTCAATAGAAATAGTGACCAGTTCATCTGCATTCCCTCTATGCCCTTATCTGCGCATGATATTACTCCAAATGGGCATTGATTAGGGCAGTTCTTTCTTACCACCTTGACAGCCAAAATATTAGCCGCAACATGAATTGCATGATCATTGATTATGTCAACAATGTAAGCCCTTTTATCATGGTCCACTCCATATTTCTTCTTCAATTTAGTGGCTAACCGCTTGTCATTATCCTTTCCACAAAAAATATTGTGAAGGGTCAGCACCTGTCGTCAGAAATATAGTTATCAAGGAAATGAATTTGATTGTGATGAGTACCTTCATATCCATCCATAAGTACCATCCATTAAATAAAACCAACAACTACTTTATGCAAGCGTTGGTCTCCACCAACTGACCAAAATGTGGCATGTGAGTGAGGTCCAACAGCCCCGACCGCTGCAACCCCGCAACCCATTCTTCTAGTAATCTAACAATTGGTCCACCATATCCCAAAGATTGCTTCACAAATGGCTCCTTCATACATTCTGTATAGGCCAACAAGTCATGGTCTCTATATGCAATCCTCATCAATTTGGGTGCAATTTCCATCATAATGTGAACTCCCTTCAATGTCGCCAGCATTTGAAGCAGATACCATTGGTTCTTTGTTAGTTTAATATGAGTTGCATTGGCCTTTAATGGGGGAATATAGCCATGGGTATCAGCTGCCGTCATCCCCCTCCTTGTGGTTGACTCTTCCATACTAGTTGTTGATGGGCCTGCCTCTACCTCTTCCTCTATCTAGTGAGACAAACTTCTAGTTGTTCGCTTCTTCGGTTGTAGTGACTTGGGTCGATTGGCCCCCCTATTCTTTCACGGAATCCATGGAGATTCCACCTGTAGCTTAGAAATTTCCTCCATAATTGGTGTCATGAACGGTGGAGGTTCATGAATGCTTCCACTCGATATTACCTACGCAATTGCTAAAGTTCAATCACTCACAACCTCATAACTCTTCTTTTCTATCTCTTGATGCTCTACTCAACTCAATAGGAACAATGGTTCATCCAACTCACACCCCACCAATTCTTATAGCGCAAGAGAAACTATGCGAAATATTTCCAATCATCACGACCAAATATTCCACTTATCACCTGAATCCATCGTCGATTCACTCGATCTAATGGTCAAATTATCCATAAATGCACATCTCATCTATCAGCGTCACCACCTGAATAGTTTTATTGCTGCATTAACTGCTTGATTTGACCGTATCATGTCCCCGCAATCATCACCAAACTCTTTCCTACTACGAATAAATCCATTTTCTCTTGCGCTTCCACCAGTTTATAGCGCGCCAACCTCCTCTATACCACCTATTACATTTTTTTTTAATTGTGTAATTCCTTAAGCATCGTCCCATAGCTAGCTATCCTGGTAGGGTTTTAGTCAGCTTCCATTCACTAACTTAGGCATCATCGTGCCATCTAGCTACTACAACTGTACTGCACCTCTGTCGGTAATGAAATTGACTACATAAGGACTGAACCAATTCATTTTCAACTTACCTGGTTGTTTCGCAAACTTACTTTCATAGAGTAGCACCATATTGCCTTACTAGAATTGATTGGTTTTGATGTGTCGATCAAGCTATGCCTTCTAGCGATCATTTTCAACTAGCTGGTGAAATCCTGCGACAAACCAATCTTCTTCAAGATGCAGCAACTGCATCAAGTGTTCTTCAAGAACTCCTTTGTCATCCATCCATGTTGTTGCTATGATGCACAGACTTGGAACAATATATTCCATTGGAATTACTACTTCCTGGCCATATACCAACTTGAACGACATATTCCCTGTCAACCGTTTGTAGGTAGTTTGATAGGCCCATAAGATCACCAGAATATTCAAGTCCCAATAATCGCGGCTTTCATTGCAGACCTTGGTGAGTGCATGCTCCAATACCTCATTGAACACTACAACTGTCCTGTTAGCATGTGGATGATAGGGAGTTCTCTTCTTATGTTGAATCTGGAACTGCTCTATCAACGTGCTGATGATGCGATTGATGAAATGAATCCCCTGATCGCTCATCAAAATATTCAGACAACCAAATTAAGTGATGACATGGTTGAATAGGAACTTTGCTGCAGTTGGAGCGGTGCAATCTGTCACTAGTGTTGCTTCTTCCCATCTCGTGATATCATTTTTCGTTGTAATAATATGCCGCACACCCGCCCTTTTTCTTGGTGGGTTGATGATTCCATTTTATAAAGGCCCAAGCCTATATATATAATTAGGAACGTAGTAGGAGAAAGGGAAGATACCAATCAATAGTCAAGGAGTCAATTATTGAACAAAGCAACACAATGATTTTTCCTGAGATTATCTATTGAATATCTGTCGAATATCGATCTTTGTATCTGATGTTTTGGTTCTCTCTTATGAACCTAAGAATGTATGTTGGGATCATATTTTGACTTGCAGAAGTAATATGATGATCTTGGAACCATTGCGTCTTGATATATGATTTTATGTTTGCTACTTTTACTTTTTTAATGGTGCGATTTGAATGTGTAATTGTTGTGATATAGTTTATATTCTTGGATTATGTGACCATTCTGCATAATGAATGACTCAGTTTTTCTCGATCTCTTTCTATAGACAATTTGATTAAATCTGTTATGAATGGTTTATGATGTGGTTGCATATGAATAAATGATGATAAAACCCTCACCTAAATTTCTGGTTGATATCGCGACAGTAAGAGAATAGTGAAAAACTAGGTGCGCAAATCCTCCTCCTTACTGCAAAAATGTGGTTCTGATAGCTCTCCCTCAAACTTATCGAGTGAGAATTCATGTTCTTCGTAGGTGTTGTTGAATAAGGTAAAACTTGTTTGGGTCGATGCTCGAGGAGATTGCAGAGTTTATGGGTGCCGACAGAGTGTGAACCTTTGTCGACATATTTGCTTCAAAACTCTTGAATGTGGATCATGAATATGTGTGTTTTCATTTGTTCCCCTATACTTTTCAGAGTAAATTGTCCACATAGTATTTCATCCTCCCATCTCGATCAAAAACCAATTGGGATGATTTGAAAAGTATCTATTGAGCAAATTTGCTGAAGAAAGAACCTTATCCTCCTTAATGAGTGAATTAGTGTCTTTAAAAATGGATAAGGAAAATGTTAAGGATTTCAATCAACAGTTCACAACAATTTAACATAACTTCATCATTGCTACATGTCTCTACATGCATCCTTGGTCATGTTTTTTAAGAGATATTATACCACATTGAAAGAAAACTTTGGAGAGGCCAATAATTGAACTTGAGATGTCAAGTATTGTTAAAAACTCAGTGGAATAAAATACTAAGGCCACCTCATCCAAGAAACCACTATTATTAACTAAACCTACTAATGAAAACCCATTGATCTAGGCGGTTTTGTTAAATTGGTTCAAAAGTTATCTAATGAACTAGTTTATTTTAAAAAGGATAAAGGAGCAAGTTATTTTTTGGAAGAATCCATTTAAACCCTTTTTCAATTCAACTATTTTATTAATCAAACCATTGAGGTCCACCTTATCTCCTGTCAAAACCCCAAAATTTTCAAAAATTTAAAAACTTTTAAATAGCATAAATGTATGTTAACACAATCGTTAAATACTGATTAGTTAATGTTATTTATTTTGTAACTGTAAGATCTTTACTTGGTTGGAATGTTAGTTGAGTTTTTTTCTTCAGTTTTCTGATTGTTCTCTGTTTGCAACAGCAAGTGGATATACTACGTTAGACTGGGCTTACTTAGCTGTAAAGCTAACACACACAGTTTTCCTTTATCTTACAGATCGACAGGTGAAGTTTTTGGGATTGCTGCTAACAGATCATTCTAGAGTAAATAAATCATATGCTGTTATCAAGTGCTTTCAGTAGAGAACTAAATAAATAGAACGCATGTTAAACGGACTATTCAGCTTCTACAGGTATAGCCTCCTTTATTTCACTTTTGATCTAAAGCAAAATATGATGAGAAAGGTTAAAACACACTAAAGAAAAATATTGTCATTTCCAGTTATATCTATGAACTTTTCAGTTGAATGAACATTCAGAGATGGCAGTTTACATAGATTTCTTTTCCAATATTGCCTATAAAAATTATTGAAATTACTAGCACTAGTAAAAGCTACAAAAGTAATGTTCATTAGCGAATTTAAAGGTTGACAAGAGGCTACTACATCTTTTAAATGTCGCCCTTTTTGAATGGTTATTATCACCAGCTCAATTCATGTAAATAAACAGTTCTTTGAATAATTATGGACATAGACATTTATAATAATATATTTCATGATAAAAGAACTACTTCCCACGTTGTACATGGTCACTCCTTGAGAAAATAATTCATAAAAATAATAACACTTGACAAGTAAAAAAATATGGGTTAGACTCCTTGTTAACATTATTACATTAAGGTAATAGGTCGCAAGGTAAATGCTGTATAAATTATACGACCATAACACTACACTTTAAATTTCATTAGTCTTGTAATTTAAGTTCATTGATTATACTATAATCAAATGAACTAACCTCAAGTGAGGTCTCCCAAAGTAACTTTTACACTCCAACTACTGAACTAGACTTAACAATAGCAAGTCATCTTTGTAGTTCATGGTTTTAGTATGAAGATCAGTATTACTGGCTTTAACATTACAATGCCAATATTCCAAAGTTATAATGCT
>LPNX010261997.1:0-24881 GCA_001517045.1 Pseudotsuga menziesii
AATCATGAATTATATTGACTTACCAATGGATGATATTCATGCCCCCCTCAACATGTCCATGTTCTCTACAATGTCTTTTAGCTGTTTTGATCAGTAACCTTCTCTTATTAAAGCCCCTACATCGACTGCAAGGATAATAACATTTTCCATCACCCCTTCTTTCCACTCCCTCCCACAACCTAGCAAGCAATTGTCGATTTTGTTCTGCCGGATCTTGATGACCTGTAACATCATTGTTACGTGACATTTTATTACTCAAACCCTAAGAACAAAGTACGAGCAAACCCAAGTATATGATGAGTCTTCTTTTCCACAAGGGTTAGAACCAAATCCAAAGAGCAAGACCAAAATCCAAGACCAAGTGGGAAGATCCCCACAAAAGAGCAAGGCCAAAATCGGCCAAGACCAAGTGGGAAGATCCCCACAAAAGACCAACCCCAAAATCCAAGACCAAGTGGGAAGATCCCCACAAAATAGCAACGCCAAAATCCAATACCAAGTGGGAAGATCCCCACAAAAGAGCAACGCCAAAATCCAAGACCAAGTGGGAAGATCCCCACAAAAGAGCAACGCCAAAAAAAAACCCTTAGGAATTTCGCACTTCTTAACCAAGAGATAAGTGCGAGACTCAGTGTGTGAGATAATGAACCTAGCCGTACATCTATTTATATGAAAAATGAACCTAGGCTTTCCATTTTAATGTGTGTGGGATAATGTCTTAAGCGTCGCTTTCCATTTTAAATAATTAACCAATTACGACAAATTATTAAATGATTGATAAGACATCATTAAATGAATGAGTAATTTAAGCGTCGTCGCTTAAGCGACGCTTAGGAGTATATCCATCGCTTAAGCGACGCTTGCAAGCCTAGCCGTATCTTAAGCGACGCTTATCAAGCCTAGCCGTCGCTTAAGCGACGCTTATCACCACCATTTCAAAAAAAAATTTATCTTCCTGATTTTTGGCACGGTTAAAAGAAAAAATCCACGCGTCGTTGGAAAAAACCGTCGGATTTTGGATCGAAATGTACTAGTGTTTGTCCCTCTCTCTCTCTCTCTCCCTACAACTTCTTTTCCATATTGATGGCTTAAGATGCCCTAATGAAGTGTGGATCAAAATTGAATCCCTCTTCAGAAAGAAAAATGAACTTAGAGTACATCAATTTGAGAATGATTTGATCTCATTGAGACCAACTGAATTCGAAACCATTGAGGGATTCATCACCAAGTTTAAGTCACTAGTGATTTTTATCAAGCAGTTCAGTATTAATAGCAATTAATCCTCTCCATCCTATCAAACATTGGTCCATAACACTCATTTGTTGTGTCATCATTCCATGCTACTAACCTTGCAATTTGAAATTGGAGGATGCCATCCCTGAATGCATTCATAGATTCTCTCACTCAAGAGAAGGTCAAGCTTATTCAAAAGGAGAAACTCAAAATATCAAAGGATCATGCGCTTGAAGCTATTGAAAGAAATAATTTCAATAACAAAGGAAATATTAAAGTGAAGGACAATAATCCAAATTCATACTCCGAAGATGAAGGTTCTTACTCTACTGATGAAGGCTAGAATTCCAAGAAGAAGGGAAACAAGAAAGGAAGATCAAAGTGTACATATTTCAGCAAAAATTCTCTCAATGAAAAATATTGTTTTAAAAATAATATGTACATCATGACTCATTTTCTTGAAAGGAACAACATTGATGTTCCATATTTTGCAAGAAAAGAAGGAAGGGGAAATTTTGTTGATCCCCAAGGGCATTGTCACACTATGAAATTCAAAGGTAATGATTGTTATGATTTGGTTGATACAGTAAATTATTTTCATGATTTCTCTGATTTTTATACTCATTATGATATATCATAATCAGAAATATAATTTCCTCCCTTGGAAAAGATACCTATCAGTCTCCCAGAGCCATCTCCTCTCAATACTAGTTTTTTATCATTAGTTTATGACTTGCCTTCATCAAACTCTTTAAAAATCCATTCATATTCTTCTTTATATGATTTAGAGTATGATTTACAGGATTATATTTAGGTTATGACACCCATATCCCATCCATTTTATGGTCAGAAGACCCTACAACTCCCAAATTATTCAATCCGTAAACTAGACAATTTCATGGTTTCATATATTGTACCACTTGTGAAAGTTGTCATTGTGTCTTTGTTTTCTGGAATTGATTGGTTTTACCTATAATTGTATATATGTGGTATGTTTTTAAAAAAATTTGTATCTGATATAACCTTTATTAGGTCCAATTTTACATCCTTATACTCTCCATATTTGCCCAATTGGCAATGTAGACTAGTTGCACCTAGTTTTCCTACTGTGACTCAACCGGGTTTTGGAGCCACTATACCTTGGTTTTTTTCTGATACATATGAATTAATTTATGATATTTCAGAGCCTCATAATATCTATTACAGAATTATAAATTTTTCACGTCATTTTGGAAAGAAGGTTCATGATCAGGATTACCATTATGCAGCTACACTAGAAATTGAGCCTATTGATCTCATTGATGTTCTTTGGTTAGGAGATGATTGAAAAGGTCTCTTTTCCATATATGTTTTTATGTTCATATCTTATATTTTATGTTTTCACATCAATAATAATTCATATGATTCTTCTTCATCACCAGAATATGAGATTCAAGGGGTTTCTCCTCATGTTTTTTGTCTACACAGAATTGGAAAACTGATACATGATCAAGGCATCTACAACAACGCCACAAAGTTTTTCACCAAGAAGAAGTACATTCAGATTATTCAAGTGAAAAACAAGATAGAGTGAAGATATTCATTTAAATTATGCACATGTCCATTTTTTATGAAGGATTTTCCCCATGCAGTTTTTCCTCTTTCCTCATTTTACATGGATAAATAATTTTTACATTTAGATTGTAATGGGTGACATTTGGTCTTAGTTACCAGGGCCCAGGTTGTCAAAAGTTAGGATTAAATGGGGGTGTTAGGATTATTATGAATCCTCCCTTTGACCACATTAGTCTATTTGTTATTTCCCTATCTTAGGAGGTTTTCATCACTTCAGCAATGCATGGGGGACACATCTACTAGACACATACGAGTTATTACACCTACCTGCATGCATTTTGGTGATCGAGGGATCTATTTTTTTAATTTAGGAACCCACTCAAAGTTTCACCAGGAGCATTCAGTAGTTGACTCTAGTAGGTGTTCAATCATGTCCAGGTGTGCTCTGATCCCCATCAATTAGATCACCTCCAGTGTCTCTAGCACCAATTTCCATGATTCAAGGGAATATAGGTTCCTTTGTTCACCTACCCTCTTTATTTAATTGGTTGTGAGTGTTTGTTAACCTACCCTCTTCAGTTAACTGGTTATTAACTATATTAGTGATATGGAGTTGCACTAGTTAGATCTAGTGGTGATTTTCCCACACTGAGTTAGATCCTAAGTTAGTCTAGGTTGGTATATTTAACTACGTCTTCAAGTATTCAAATTATTCCTTGATGTTGTATTATATATTCACCCATAATGTGAATATTATTGTATCGAATATTTCTAATATTGTTCTTCAACTCATTGTGTAATAGCAATTACTCTTCTCTATATTTTTCTTGTGCAATCTATGCGAAGACTATTTATGTCTCAAGATAATACTGTTTGAATATAAATATGGTAGGATTATTATTAATCCTACATTTGACCACATTAGTATATTTTTATCTCCCTAGATTAGGAGGTCTTCATCACTTTACCAATGCATCGAGTACACATCTACTATACATTCATGACTTAATGCGCTTGTCTGCATGCATTTTGGTGCTCCAGGGCTCAATCACCAACAGTTCTTTCTAGTAGGTAAGGATCCATGTCTATTTGTGCTCCAATCCCCATCAATTATATCACTTCCAATGTCTCTAACATCAGTTTTCATGAATCAAGGGAACATAGGCACATTTTTTCACCTACCCTCTTCAGTTAATTTTTTGTGAGCCTTTGTTCACCTACCCTCTTTAGTTAACTGGTTATTAACTATTTTAGTGATATGGAGTTGCACTAGATAGCTCTAGTGGTTATTTTTCCAAACTGAGTTAGATCCTAATTCAGTCTAGATTGGTAGATTCAACTACATCTTCAGGTATTCGAATTATTCCTTGATGTTGTATTATATATCCACCCATAATGTAAATATTATTGTATGGAATATTTCTCATATTGTTCTTCAACTCATTGTGTAATAGAAATTATTTTTCTATGTATTTTTTTTGTGCAGTCTATGTGAATACTAATTCTGTCCCAAGATCTTCCTTCCAGAATCTAATACACACTCTACAAGGTTAAAAAAATAGTGTTGATATTGCACACAATCAAGTAGGGAGATATTCTCTTAAATAACATTCCTCTAAATAAAATCATCATAGTTGCATCAAGAATGCAGGTTGATTTCCAAAGGTGGACAAGAGAAGCAATTGATATTGAAAAACATGATAATAACCTTAACATAGATGATTGGCTCAATCTTAATTAATCCTGAAAGATGCATTAGAAAAGGTCATCTCTTTGAGTTAAAGTAATATAAATATGGTTGATTTTTCAATCACTTTCCTCAAAAACATCAAGTGGCCCAATCCCTAAGGATGGACTGTGAATCATAGTTCGAAATTTTGGATATAAAATACTTACACAAGAATTCCAAACTTTAACATGTATATGGTCTTTCTCACGTCATGTTAATTTTTAATTTGTGAATGCCTTGCAAAGTGATGCAAACCATTGTGTACAGACCATAAACAATCATCTTCATGTCTTCCAACAATCAGGTAGTCTTCACTCTTCAATTCATTCCTGACCCTGGGGAATGTCTCCCTTCCATGAATGTCAATGTTCTCAATGTTTTTATTTTTTTATGGGATTTGGGTAGCTCCAAGCTAAAACAAGATTGTATTAACGTGAATCTTATCCATATACAAGAAAATATGACATTTGCTTCCCACATCCATGATTTCTATTCTTATACTCTAATAATGTTCATATTATCTGTAACTCAAATAATCTAATAATCTACCATGTACAAGGAAACATAAACCATAGGGATTATGTATCTAAAATTCCCACCCTTAATCCAAAGGAGTGTTTGTAAGTCCAAGCATATTCTTGAATTTCCAAGCTTTTATCTTCTAAGCACTTTGTGAAGATGTCTACAATATACTCACTTGTGGAACAATGTCTCAAATGAATGGTCTTGACCTCTAGATGATATTGAATCAGATAATACTTTGTGTTGATGTGCTTAATTTGATCATGGAATCTAGTATTCTTGGCCAACTTAATTGCAAAAGTATTGTCTCCAGCAAATCTTTAAGTATCTTTATGATCCACACGATATCCTTTGTTGCTTCTGCAACAGCCACATGCTATGGCTTTGTTGTGTAATTTGTTGAAACGAACTTTGCGTGATCTCAAAGAGATATATGTTGATCCAAGACTCATGAGGTATCATGAAGAAGACACTCCCTTTGTTAAATATAATGCAACTGTGAGAGCCATTATCTGGGAGGATAACACCCTAGTCACTTAACTAGGGTTCCTAGTTAGTTAACCAGGAAATGTAAGTACCTAGAAGGTATATAGGTCCCCTAGCAGTTATCTAGGGATCTTGGTCTAGGGCCAAGCAATATGAGCCATGGAAAAATCCCCTAGCTTGGCACTAGGGACTCCTAGTCAGTTAACCAAAGAGATTCTTAGCTTGGGACCAAGCAATGCATACCCCTAGTATTTATCTATGGTACTTGATCTGAGACCAAGTCAGATAAGTCCCTAGCAATTATCTAGGGACCCTATCTAATCCTAGGGAAACTGGTCAGCTAACCAAGTGGATATTGGTCTATTAACCAAGATGATGATGTGTGATTCCCTCCGCTCCTAGGTCTTCAAGATGGTTGATCTAGATTGTTTCCTCAAGGGACTGGCCACCCCTTTCTGGAGTCATTAGCATTGACCTTAGGAGTAGTCAAGAGGACTATAGGATCACATCATCCAATGTGAACCTTCCCTATATGGTGATTATAAACTTCTAGTTATTGCATGCAACACTTGTGGACCACATAAATTGAGAGAGAGAGAGACAAAAGATCGTTTTCCCTAGATTGTGGTTAGAAGGGTTGTCTTCCCACCTTGTCTTGTGTTTAGAAGGGTTGTATTCCCACCTAGTTTTTACACATTTTTTCTTGTGGGTAGAAGGTTTGTCTTCCCACCTTGTTGTGATGCCTCTTGTTGACTTGTGGTTAGCCTTATGATTGGCTTAGTATTATGTTAAACCCTCCCTTACATGTCCTATGTGATAGAAACCCTCTTAAGTGTGGTAAATTACCCATCATTATGTATTATGTGTAACACTCACCGTAAGACATTCTAATATTAAATTATGTTATATGTGGAACCTTTATAAAAGGGGTGATGTCTTGACTTTATTTGGGTAACCCTAACCTCAATGACCAAATAGAAGGTGGAACCTTATAGGAGTCCTTGAGAGGCTATAAATTTGATCCCAGCCTTCATTATGAGAGAATATTGAAGAGGTAACTCAACTTTGAGTATTATGTGACTAATCTATGGTTTCAACAATCTTGTTTGGGTGACATTTAAGGTTCTCTTGCTCCTTTTGCTCGGGCACTCTCTTGTTCTTTTGGTCTACTACTCCGGACTGTCATTTTGAAGGTTGTTTACCCTTATTCTCTCCCACATGTAATATTCCTTTTTGGATAAAATAGGCACACTATCCAAAACATTTCAAAGAGGCTTCAAAACATCGACATTGAAAGCATTCTATCTCAACACCCTCATTTACAAAGGATTTCACACTGACTCCATAGTTATGAGACAACTAGGGAAGCTTGAGGGAAGTGATATTAGGTTATGATAGGCTTTAAAAACTGATATGTTCAGCTTCTTAATACAGTGTGTTTGAGGAATTTATACAAACGCTTTACATACATCCTTCTTCAATACTTTGTCTAGTTTCAAAACTAGGAAAAAGTAGCAAACTAGTATTTCTTGGTTTGGTTCCAAACACCACTGAACCTTTCCAAATTTATTATGGAAGGAATATATGATATTTAAAACATACTAAAATACCTCATACACTCAATCATTGAATCATAAAACTCATTTTGACATGGTATTCAAGTTTGCACAATTTTGGCCAATTTCGAGTTTTGGACTAGTGAAACCCAAGATGATCCAAATGCACCCAAATGAATTAAAATTATGTATGGAAGGGATTGAAGGATATTAGGACATCCTAATGCATAATATTAATTCTCATACACTTTTCAAATACTTTGGGGAGTTTATTTTGTCCCTAGGGAAAGAAGGACAAATCCACTAGGAAAATCGATGTTAAAACCCCCAAGGGTAGATGACACTTTTGGCTCTCCAAATGCAGTATGAACCTCTGAAAATTAAGAAAACTGAATTGTATTGGTTATGGGACATAAATGGACACCAAAATACAATATTTTACAGGTCCTCCAACTTTCTATTGATCCCACAAATCAGTAAGTTTGATACAAGTTTATTACATTGATGGAATTGAGCAAAAGACAATGAAACTTGCTATGAAAATTTGAGCAAATTCCCCAAGGTCCTGCATAAAATGTATGGTCCAATTTAAATACATAAATGGATTCTCAAACATATGAAAAATAACATATTAATAATTATACAAATCTGATACAAATCCACTTCAATATCGAGTACCAAATGCATAGGGAAAATGGCTCTATTATATAAAAGTTTTAGCATTTTACAAATAAAACTCCTTGGGATTTGAGATTGATTTCACATGTGCAGAAATATACAAATCCATACATAATATACAACATCAATGGAAATACAATATGCTCCTTCAAAAAATATCACACTCCTCTAAGTGCGCCACCAACATGAGACATTGAGAATGAAGAGGAGAAGATGAGAGAGATGGAATGAATAGGAATGGAAGAATATCTCGAACTATGGGAGAAATTCATCCTAAAAACAAACACCTTCATTCATATCCAATGAGATATCTGAGTGGCCTCTCCATCAACCAAATTTGACAAGGATCTTGCACCTTTGAAATTGGTTCACAAGCAGACAAAGTAAACACCCACCATGTAATGGAAAAGTAAAGCTCTCCAAAAATGTCAAAGGAAAAATCACAAATGAACAAAATATGCCCCATTTCGAATTCCTCATATTTTAATAACCGCCTTGGCCTCATTTTCCTCCAATAAACTCTAATTACCTTCCATTGGTTGATCAACTTGATTTAGATTTAATCTAGGTCATTACATTAACCCAAGTGACACTTGCCTTGACTTTGCTTCCTCTCCCTTCATGAAATTCAGCTTGGAACCTTTCATGAAGCTTCCTTGGGCCCCACACACACCCCATGTTCCCTATTGGGTCTATTTTTATCTCCTACATGTCATAGATGTCATATAATATGTCATAGTTGTAAGAGAATTTTTCATAAGTGTCATAATGTGTCATAGAGTTGTCATAACTGTAATAATAACTGTCATAGTTTTCATAGAATATTGTTATTGCCTAAATTTAGCCTATGACTCTTTATCCACCACCTTGGAATTAACGCCTTCCTCCAAATTTGAACCTCGCTAAGAATAACACCTAAAACGTCATCAAATTTCAAAGTGCATATGACTTAGTTCACAAGGTACATATTAACATGAAATAACACACATGAATTAAAAAGAGAAACAACAAGGTTAGACTAAGCAGAAGCAATAGTTTAAGTATATGAGTCACCATGAAAGTATAAATGTAATATCTTGTGCTAACATACTATCATTCCAAAAACAATTTAAGTAAATATGAGGGTTAGAGATGTCACAACACTAGGGGGTGATGCTCTGTCTCTGGTTAGACATATCAAGGACCATGGACCATCTAGTGTAGCTAGGAAAAAAATACTCTAACCATTGATCCATAGTGCAACCACAGATATTATCTAAGGACAATTGATCAACATTTAACCCTTGTTAAATGAAGGGTAATATAATGAATCTATAGTATTGACAATAGTTCTTACATGGTTTGCTTGGCCTTCTATTATGCCAACAATTGCTAGTCTTATAACCTATTTTATTGCAATAGAATCAAACAAAAGATACCATGCCATGCCTTTCCAATTTGTGATGATGCTTTACAAGTTGATTTCTTTGTACCCCAAGTGTTAGAGCATATTTGGGTCGAAAAAAATTCCCTTTTCTACCCTTTTCCAAGGCTCTATAAGCATGTTTGAGTGTCTTGATACCCATTATTTTCTAGCTGCATTTGCCTTCATGGGAATTGATTATTTTTCAGCTCCTCTTGCCTTGAAAAATGTGGTTTGAGTTGAACTTGTGTTTGCTTCTTGTCCATCGAATGATAGGCCTTCATATTTGGGAATTTCTTAAGCTACAAGGGATATCACTATCCCTTGGCATTTATTACATAACCTTTGGCCCTTATATCCCATTTGCCTCAAAAATTTTGAATCGATGCATTTGTGAGCCTTTCAAAATCATCACAAGGATATTTAGAAAGGCTCTTGGAAGATGAGTTTACCATGCTTGACTCCGTCATGGCACTAGCTTCTGTAGTGTCAATGGAAGTGAATTTCTTGGTCTTTTGGATAGCATATTGTATCTTCCTCAATGCCTCTGCCTTCACTGCCAAATCTTGGTAAAACTAAGCAATGATTTCAATGAACCTCGCATCTTTCCAATTATCCAATTGAGTGAATTTTTCCCTCAATTGCAAGAGTTGCAATATGTTTTTGTCTAATTCTACCCTCATGGTGGTGAATGAGGCTTGTAATTTCACAATTTATTTTCCACCTCCTCTACTTTATGCCTAAATAATGACTTTCCTCTTAGATATGTTTATTGATTTCTCTTAGCTCTTCCAGCTTCTCCCTCTTCAAATATCTCCCCATGGTAGTTTCTTCAAGGTCTTTAACAAACCTGCTATGATACTAGTATGATCCATATATAGTATATCTATGGCTTATCCATTTCATCAACATGGATACTCTGCAAGATAACAATAAAAAAAAAATTGAAATATTTGCTCAAAATTGATTAAAAGGCTTGTTTATTGATGCCACGTCAATTGAATAAATACTATGTTTATCTGCTTACATGTTTGTACTTAAAAGTATTACATATTTTGTTGGGTTTTATTGTAACATCCCCGGTTTTGACCCCAATGCACTAAATATACATGATAAATATATATTGTAATTAATCATGGTGTGGAGCTAAAGGCAAAAGCCCCACCATCGATTTGGTTTTGTTATGATTCAGCGATTGGAATCATTGCCGATAGTATATCGAGATATACAACGCATATTAACATTGTGGCATCATGTAACTATGCATTTTAATTAAATAACCCCAACCAGCTATGTTCACTGTAACCAAATTGAGAAGGGGCATGATTTCCTAAGGTTAAGGGTGGGGATGTTAAACCTTGAACCCATGGGGGGAAAATCCATGTGTCACCACCCTGTTTGATTTGATCACCTTCCCTTGCCTCATCCAACCACCACCTTATTTGTTATGTTGTTAGTTGGGGCATCTATTTGCTGGTAGGAAAACCACTACACCCACGATCCCATTCTCCCCATGACTGCACTCTCTCAAGTGCGACGATTCAGTTTCCTCACGCTAGCTGAGATAAAAGGATCCACAATCCATTGTTTGGGGGTTCGGTTGGTTCTCCCTTTTCTTGGGGATTGCTAATCTGTGAGATTTTCTTCCTCCTATTCACGCAGAAAGATTGTTCCCTTTTTCCTATTTTGCACTTCTGATCGGACAAGGTAATGTCTTGGGTGTTCATCATTGAACTATGACTGTTAGCTGCATCTTTTCCCTCACGAACAGAGTGGGAGTATATTCCTTCCCCATTTTTCTTCCTGTGCAAGTTCTCTAGCGATTGCTTTGAGGATCGGGTGATGTGGGTTCATGGTTGTTTGTGGGCCGTTGTTTTCCCACGTTTGCTTGGCTATGTTTTTCCTTGTGATTTGGCTGTTGTGGAATCGTTTTGGCCACAATAGGGCCAAGAACGATTCAGGGAGTTGTTTTACCCATGTTAAAGCTTTAATAGCTGGTTTGCTGCATGCACGCAGTAGTTTGTCCTCGGACTGAATTGGAGTGGTGAATGAGGGCCTGAAGTGCTTGATAAACCTGGTGGGTTGAGAACCAAATAGACAGAGCTAGTTGGTTTTCTTCTCCACAACCCCTGAATAGCACTAGAAGGGAGATCAGGGTCTGAGGGACTGCATTGCAGAGAAAGGACTGATTTCCTTGTGTTGGGTGTGTCTGGGTGTCCTAGAAGCCAGGCTGGTCCTGGTGTAGGTGTCTTTAGCTCTTCAATGATCTCACCAGCTTAGCATTTAGCCTTTCCCAGCTATTGGATGGCCTGATAAACCCAACTTTGTTGGCTTGGCAGAACTGTTATTCGCACAATAAACCCAACTGTGTTGGCTTGGTTGAACTGTGTTTTCCTTGTGGTGTTGTTATCCTTGGCTATGTGTAAGCCTGCTAGTTCCTTATTCCTTGGGGAATCATGCCCGGCTCAAGGGTGGCAGCGTTGCTGAGAGATTAAGGAGCATGGTGGCCTATGGTTGGCTGGAATGTTCCAGCGATGTAGCTGGTTGCGGGACATTTCTCATAAGATAAGTATTCTTGACTAATCTGTTTTGCAATCATATTTATTGTTAATGAATTATGATGATGGACATGTTGTATGCTGAATCGTATATGAATGAATGTTGTTTTGCTTCTGCTATGTATATAAACAATTATGCATCATAGTATGTTTTATGTTTTAAGTAGCTTGCCTCAGCATTATAGGTATGATCATGTTCATGGGGATAGATGCCCGTATGTTTGGTGTTTAGTAGCATCCTCTTGCCCGGTCGGAGGGTCAGGGACGTTACAGTATGGCATCAGAGCAAAGGTTGCAGCATGGGCCTGAATGGGCTGTGAAGATGTAGTGACAAAGCTTATGTTGTAGCATTTGGGCCTTAGAGGGCCATGAAAGATCAGTTAGTAGAGGCAGGTTGCCTACTACCCATAAGAAATCAGGAAAACTCTAAACTTCAAAAAGAAGAAATTTTTGCTTAAGTGCTGGAAACATTGGCTAAATCAAAAAACTTGGTGAGAAGTTCTTCCAATGCAGCAGTAGGGTTAGTTTGAAGACCACTCGATGGGGATAGCAAGCAGAGAATATTACAAAAATTTTGCTAAGGTTCGTCGACCGTTGGCGGAGGATAGAGGATGAGGGAGCCGCAGTTTCAGCAGAGATCAGCTGAAGACCACCGAAACACCGGCTCCACTTAGAGAAAATAACCTCTGATGCTTGATTATCAACGATCGGTGAAGAATAGGAGATAGTTGAGCCGATGAAGCAGTGGAAAAGTTAAAGAAAGATTTTGGAAATTTTTCTAAGTCATAAAATCGTTAGCGATTCACAATAATTAGTTGATCGCATCGTCGATGCTTAGATGATCAAGTTGCCGATGCGGCAAGAAGTTCAGCGACTACATCGAAAGAGATTAGTTGATTGTGCACTACCATTGTGGCTGGCTAGAGGAATATCCTTCCGACAGATAGAGTCCCTGACCGCCGATGCCGCAAAGGATAGTTGTTCCTACAGCCGATACGGCAGAAGACAGAGGAGAAAAATTTTCAAAAATTTTCTAAGTCACGAAAACGTCATCACCATTGGTGATAATTAGAGGATGAGGGTGCCAATGATGAAGGGTTTCAGCAAAAAATAGATGAAGCCAGAGCCCCAGTTTCGGTAGAGATCTTCCGAAGATCGTCAAAACGTCGGCGAAAAATAGATGACGCAGGTGCTGATGCGTCGGCGGAAGAAAGTAAAAAGAGAAAAAAACTTTGAAAATTTCTCTAAGTATGGGAATCATTGGCGAAATTTAGATGACGGAACCGCCAATACAGTGGTAGACATCGGAAGAAATTAGTTATTCAGACTACCGATGCCATCGATAGAAAATAGTTGTTGGGATTACTGACACCATGGAAGCTTTGACGACTAGCCACCCAATACACAGAGCACCTGACCGTCGATGCAATGGTCAGTCTATTTTCTCGTCGATGCAGATCGAAAGTTTAGACGATTTGACCACCGAAACACTGGAAAGTTAGTGGGGAAGAGACCCGATGAGAAGAAAATGTTGGAAGATTTTGGTTGAGTATAAGGTCATCAGAAAAATATTAAGGATCAGGCCGTCGATCGGAAGAATTCAAAGGTTTGTAAAACTCTCATTGCATCAATCTATGACACTATCCACCCAAGGGATAGTAGGTCCAATAGCTGATTAATCTCCGCAGAACCCGCAGTGAGATCGCTTTCCGCCATTGCAGCTGCCCAAGGGACTGCGTACCCAATGAATAACGCATTTGATCGTCGATACAGCAGAAAACCTTAGCTGACAAAACCGCCGATGGATAGACCTTGACATTGCCATTACATTTTGGAGGGTTAGATCACTACGGACCTGACACGCCGAAGAGAAATAAACGAACAGACCACTGATGAGCTAGGTGTTTTGACCACCAAAGTGTTTGAAAGATAGTTGGGAGGAGGTCCGATTGGACCAAAGGAGATTTGGGTTTTTCAAGGGAACTTCTCAGTGATTTCTCAAGCAATTTTCAACTGTATTTCATTGGAATTTCAGTAGACTGTCAATGGATTACCAGGCTAAACATGAGAGAAAGAGAAAAAATTTGTGTTTTAGCAAAATTGTTGTTTTATGAATTTCTAGAAAAAGGAAGGTAAGTAGTTCTGAATTACATTAATGATATGCATCTAACAGTTTGCTACTAACACGTTTGCATAATTATAGACACCTCCAAGAGCAGTATTCCAGGAAGAACAGTGTGGTAAAGTAAGAGGTGGTTCAGTCATGATAACCCATGATGGATATGATGCTTGATATTCTTACGAGCATGCAGGAGATGCCATGGGAGAAAATGTCCGTAATGGAAATGCTGACATAGAGTCTAATGGAAGGAGATTCCAAGAGACACCATCTGAGGTTGCAGCCACCATGAGAAGCTTGATTAAAGCCCAGGAAGAGCAGCATCAGTTGAATGCTTCCATGTTGCAGAGTTTGACAGACTTGCAGAAGAAGATAGATTCTGGACGAGGTACATCAAGACCAGAAGGTAGTAAGAGTAGCACTAGGAGGAGGAGAAGGAATTCCAGTGGATCATCTGACTCTAAAGAATCTAGTGGAGATATAGGTTCATCTTCTCATAAAAGGAAAAGAAGAAGACACCATAGGGATCACTCTCAGGATGAATTTAAGAAAGCTAAACCTCCTACATTTGATGGTGAGATAAAGACTGGACAAGAGGCTGAAGCTTGGCTTCGTGGGATAAAGAAGTACTTCCAAGTGCAAGATTATTCCAGAAACATGAAGGCCAGAGTTGTCATGTTCAATCTGAATGGAAGAGCATCCATTTGGTGGGAACACTTCAAGCAAGTAAAGAGGATCAGTGAAAGGAGATTGAAGTGGAAATAGTTCAAGAAGTATTTTAAGTAGAAATACCTCTCTGACAGGTATTATGATGATAAGATTAAGGAGTTCCATGAGCTAAGATTGGGAAAGCAGACCATGGATGAATATGCAAATAAGTTCTTGGAATTATTGAGGTATGTCTGGTACATCAGAGATGAAAAAGTGAAGGTCCAGCGGTTTCTGAGTGGATTGCCTCAATCTTACAAAGATATAATTGAGTTTTATGAACCGAGAACTCTTGAAGAAGCCATAAGGAAGGCTAAGTATTGCTATGAGCAAAGCAAGGGTAAACCTGACTACCAGAAGGCCTGGAAGGACAAGAAGAATGAGAAGTTTGACCAAAGAAAGAAAGCTTTCAAACCTTCTAGATTCAGGAATCAGCAAAAGCAGCCATCCCAAGCTGCAAGTAATCTAGTTGGAGTGACAAGTGGAAAGCCTAAAGATCCACAATAGAATAAAGGTCTACTCAAATGTTGGAAATGTGAAGGACCCCACTTACGCAGATATTGTCCACTTGAGAATGGAAGTGCAAGGCCAACTTATAACAGTCAGGAAGCAGAAACAGTGGGTCAAGTAGCAAGAGCAGTCCCTAGAATTTATGCAGCACTGGAGGACAGCCAGGCAGATCACCAGTCAATTATGGTTGAAGTTGCAGGTAAGATTGTTGAACAATCTGTTTCTATTTTGATTGACCCTGGTTCTACTCACAATTACATCACTCCTAGAATGGTGGATATTTGTGATTTTAAGAAGGTGAAGCATAGAAAATCTTGGTTAGTTTAGCTAGCCACTAGAAATAAGAGAAAGGTCAGTGAAGTGGTAGAGAAACGTCCATTGGTCATGAATGGATTGGTCACTTGTGTAGATCTGAATGTTCTACCACTTGGTTCCTATGATGTTCTCATTGGAATGGACTGGTTAGAAGCTCAGAGAGTGAAGATTGACTATTATAACAATACTTTTGAATGCATGGATGAAGAAGGAAACCCAGTAGTTGTGAAAGGTATTCCAAAGGTAATTTCAGTAAGACAGGTTTCAGCAATGCAGTTAAAGAAGTTCCGTAGGAAAGGTTGCCAGTTGTATGCAGCTCATATTTTGGAGTCAACACGAGATGAAACTCCTAGGTTGGAGGACTATCGGGTGTTACAGGAATTCAAGGATGTGTTTCCTGATGAGATCATGGGGCTTCCTTCAAAGAGGGACATTGATTTCACAATTGAACTTGTGCCAGGAGCAGCACCAGTGCCCAAGACACCCTACAGGATGAGTACACCAGAGATGCTAGAGTTGAAGATGCAGCTACAAGAGTTGTTGGAAAAGAAGTATATTCGGCCAAGTGTGTCTCCTTGGGGAGCACCGGTTCTATTCGTAAAGAATAAAGATGGTACACTCAGGTTATGTATTGATTACAGATAGTTGAACAAGTTTACTATGAAGAATAAATATCCTTTGCCCAAGATTGATGACCCCTTTGATCAAATGAGAGGAGCAAAGGTATTTTCCAAGATTGACTTGAGGTCTGGTTACCATCAGGTGAGAGTTAAGGATGAATAAATTCATAAGACAACCTTCATAACAAGGTATGGACATTACGAATTTGTAGTGGTTCCATTTGGCCTCACAAATGCACCAACTACATTTATGTGCCTTATGAATAGTGTCTTCAGCAGATATTTGGACAAGTTTGTTCTTGTATTCCTTGATGACATTCTTGTGTATTCTAAGAATGAGGAAGAGCATGAAGAGAATTTGAGATTGACATTGCAATTACTCAGGGAGTATCAGCTGTATGCAAAACTGAGCAAGTGTGACTTCTACAGAGATAGAATTCAGTATTTGGGTCACATTATCTCAGAAGAGGGTATATCTATGGACCCTGAAAATATTGAAGCCATTATGAATTGGCCTACTCCAAGAAATGTGACAGATGTAAGATCTTTTATGGGACTTGCAAGATACTACCGGAGATTCATTGAAGGATTTTCCAAAGTTGCACATGCCATCACGTCTTTGCAAAAGAAGGGGGTAAAATTCGAATGGACTCCGAAGTGTGAAGAAAGCTTCCAGCGGTTGAAGAATATTCTCACCAGTGCACCCATTTTGAAGGTTACAGATCCGGAGAAATAATTTTTGGTATGTACCGATGCATGCGGACAAGGGCTTGGAGGAGTCCTTATGCAGGACAACCACGTGATATGTTATGAGTCAAGAAAGCTAAAGGAGCATGAGAAGAACTATGCCACTCATGATCTTGAGCTTGCAACCATAGTACATGCTCTCAAGATGTGGAGGCATTACTTGATTGGTAGAAGATTTGAACTTAGAACAGACCACTATGGACTGGAGTATTTGTTTGATCAGCCTACTCTGAATGCTAGGCAAGCGAGATGGCTGGAATTTTTATGTGAGTTTGATTTCGAAATCAAGCACATAAAAGCAAAGGAGAATAAGGTAGTTGATGCGCTCAGCAGGAAGGTACATGAAATGCATGTGGCATCTCTTAGTATTTTCCAATCAGATTTGAGGCAGCAGATTGTTAATTGTGCTGCTGGAGATGAATTGTATGATCTAGTGATAGACAAATTGCAACAGCAAAATCTTGAGAAGAGGTATGAGGGATATAAATTGGAAGAAGATGGACTTCTCACTTATAAAGGTAGAATTTATATTCCAAATGTAGCAGATTTAAGGAGAGTTGTTATGGATGAAATCCGTCAAACTCCATATTTTGGTCACCTAGGATACCACAAGACAATTGCTACCGCCAGAAAGCAGTACTTTTGGCCAGGAATGAAAAAGGACATGGTTGAGTACATTTCAAGGTGCATGAAATGTCAACAGGTAAAGGTTGAGCATCAACATCCAGCAGGCTTGTTGCAGCCTTTTCCAGTTCCAGAATGGAAATGGGAAGTTATTTCCATGGATTTTATTACAGGATTGCTGATGACTTGGAGACAACATGATTCCATCATGGTTGTAGTAGACAAGTTGACAAAGGCAACACATTTTATACCGGTGAATTCTATGCATAAGACTGATGACATTGCCAAGATCTTCATGACGGAGATTTTCAAATTGCATGGATTGCCAAAGGAAATAATTTATGACCGAGATGTCAAGTTCACCTCCAATTTTTGGAAGGGTTTGTTTGTATATTTGGGTACAAAGCTAAATTTCAGCACTGCATACCATCCCCAGGCAGATGGGCAGATAGAGAAAGTTAACCGAGTACTGGAATATATGCTTCACATATATGTGATGGACAAACCAAACAAGTGGGAAGATTACTTACACTTGGTATAGTTTGCTTATAACAATGAACAATAGGCATCCTTGGGGATGAGTCCGTATGAAGCCTTGTATGGAAGAAGGTGCAGGACACCAATGACTTGGGATAACCCAGTGAACAGAGTTGTGATTGGACCAGAATTGCTCAAGGAAATGGAGCAAGAGGTTGTAAAGATCAGACAAAATCTAAAAGTAGCACAGGACAAACAGAAAAGCTATGCAGATAAGCATAGGGTGAACAAGGAGTTCAACTTTGGGGATCATTTTTACCTGATCAGAGTGAGGGCAAGGAAGAGTTCCTTGAATCTTGGAAGTTGTGCTAAGCTGTCGCAAAGATATTGTGGCCCGTTTGAAGTGCTTGAAATAATAGGGCCAGTTGCATATAGACTTGTATTTCCTGCTAGCACTAGAGCTCATAATGTTTTTCATGTTTCTTTGCTTAAGAGATATGTATATGATCCTAACCATGTGATAAATTGGGATGTGATTCAGGTATAACCCGAGGGAGAGTTCCAAATCGAGCCAATGCACATCCTCGACAGGAAGGTCACAATGCTCCGGAATTGAGCCTCGGGGCAGGTAAAGGTGCAATGGGAGTACTACAGACCTAAAGAGGCTACTTGGGAGCTGGAGGATGCCATGCGATTGGCACATCCATTTTTTTTCAATTCTGTGGAACACTGAGGCGATACCAGTGTAGCAATTTGTTCAATTTTGTAAAAGCACCGACGACAGTGCTATTGAAGGGGGAGGGGAATGTAACATCCTTGGTTTTGACCCTGATGCACTAAATATACATGATAAATATATATTGTAATTAATCGTGGTGTGGAGCTAAAGGAAAA
The DNA here is from genome assembly GCA_001517045.1 of Pseudotsuga menziesii. Classification (NCBI taxonomy): domain Eukaryota; kingdom Viridiplantae; phylum Streptophyta; class Pinopsida; order Pinales; family Pinaceae; genus Pseudotsuga; species Pseudotsuga menziesii. Next base: position 18,733 of record LPNX010261997.1, read on the forward strand.
ATCCCCACCATCGATTTGGTTTTGTTATGATTCGACGATTGGAATCATTGCCGATAGTATATAGGGATACACTGCGCATATTAACATTGTGGCATCATGTAACTATGAATTTTAATTAAATAACCCCAACCAGCTATGTTCACTGCAATGAAATTGATAAGGGGCATGATTTCCTAAAGTTAAGGGTGGGGATGTTAAACCTTGAACCCATGGGGGGGAAATCCATGTGTCACCACCCTGTTTGATTTTCTCACCTTCCCTTGCCTCATCCAACCACCACCTTAATTGTTCTGTTGTTATTTGGGGCATCTATTTGCAGGCAGGAAAACCACTATGCCCATGATCCCATTCTCCCCACAACTGCACTCTCTCCAGCACGACAGTTCAGTTTCCTCACGTGGGCTGAGATAAAAGGATCCACGATCCATTGTTTGGGGGTTCGGTTGGTTCTCCCTTTTCTTGGGGATTGCTAATCTGTGAGATTTTATTCCTCCCATTCACGTAGAAATATTGTTCCCTTTTTCCTATTTTGTGCTCCTAATCGGATAGGGTAATGTCTTGGGTGTTCATCACTAAACTATGACTGTTAGCTGCGTCTTTTCCCTCATGAATAGAGTGGGAGACTATTCCTTCCCCATTTTTCTTCCTATGAAAGTTCTCCAGTGATTTCTTTGAGGATCGGGTGTTGTGGGTTCATGGTTGTTTGTGGGCCGTTATTTGCTCGCATTTGCTTGGCTGTGTTTTTCCTTGTGATTTGGCTGTTGTAGGTTGTCGTGGAATCATTTTGGCCATGATAGGGCCAAGAGTGATTCAGGGAGTTATTTTACCCCTGTTAAAGCTTTAATAGTTGGTTTGTTGCATGCACGCAGTAGTTTGTCCTTGGACTGCATTGGAGTGGTGAATGAGGGCCTGAAGTGCTTGATTAACCTAGTGGGTTGAGAACCACACAGACAGAGCTAGTTGGATTTTTTCTCCACAACCCCTGAATAGCACTGGAAGGGAGATCAGGGTCTAAGGGACTGCGTTGTAGAGAAAGGATTGATTTCCTTGTGTTGGGTGTGTGTGGGTGTCCTAAAAGCCAGGTTTGTTCTAGTGTAGGTGTCTTTAGCTCTTCAATGAGCTCACCAGCTTAGCATTTATCCTTTCCTAGCTCCTGGATATCCTGATAAACCCAACTTTGTTGGCTTGGTAGATTCGTTGTTTTCCTGATAAACCCAACTGTGTTGGCTTTGCTGAACTGTGTTTTCCTTATGGTGTTGTTATCCTTGGCTATGTTTAATCCTTCTAGTTCCTTATTCCTTGGGGAATCATGCCTGGCTCTGGCGTGGCAGCCTTGCTAAGAGATTAAGGAGCACACTGGCCTATGGTTGGGTGGAACGTTACAGCGACGTAGCTAGTTGTGGGACAATTCTCAAAATATAAGTATTCTTGATTAATATGTTTTGCAATCATATTTACTATTAATGAATTATGATGATGGACATGTTGAATGTTGAATCGTATGTGAATGAATGTTGTTTTACTTCTGCTATGTATATGAACAATTATGCATCGTAGTATGTTTTATGTTTTAAGTAGCTTGCCTCAGCATTACAGGTATGATCATGTTCATGGGGCTAGATGCCCGGATGTTTGGTGTTTAGTAGCGTCCTCTTGCCCAGTCGAAGGGTCGGGGACGTTACATTTATGTTCTATTTATGTAAAGGAACACGTCCAAAATTTGTACCAATATTTATAATTTTGGAAACTTTGAGTTTGAAGGCTTTAAGACTAAAATATTTGCCCCTCTAAATGCCATTTCTTCATCCCATACAGATTTTGTAGGAAGTCAAATCATACAGTCTAGGAGGTTGTTTTCATTGACTAAATAAATGTAAGTTTATTGGTTGTAGGTATCACACAACCCACCATGTTTCAAACAAGATCCACACTAATCAATGATTCACAAACCAACCACTTAGCTGATAAAATAATTGTAGCACACCTTTTTAATCGTTGCATTTATAATTTGATTGTGGGTAAATGTCTCACAGCCATAGGTTAATATATCATAAAAATAAATCAATCCATCCATAACAATATCGGTCAGAGGCCCAAAATTATTGGTCGATTTGGTCGAATCCTTTACTACATGGTATCGGAATCAACATTATTCAATAACCAAAATGATACAAAATAAATAATCCATTCCCACACTAAAATGATTTCAATGAGTGGCCAAATCAATTTCTCAATGGATTGGAATTGAAATTATTGAAAGAACAAAATGTCTAGTCAAATTATGCTTGGAGAAATCGCTTCTACCCCCAATCAAATTATTTTCATGCAACACAATTATGTGGAAATCAGAACCTCTTGGGATGAGCATAGGAATTTCCATCATCCAACATAACACTCATGTATACAATTATGTATGCCCAAGCAATTTAAAATAATATATTTGTATGGTTGAATAAATAGACTACAACACTTCTAATACTAAAAATTTACTCAAGCCAATTAGTTGTATGCTAGAGAGAGTATGTGAATGTTTTTCATGGTGCACACATAGAACCACAAAATTGAAAAAAATATACAATAGTGAAACTCACAAAAGATAGGATATTTAACCTGGAGACTCAAATGGGAAAAACAACATTCGATGGGTTTTTTTTGCTCAATAAATTTTTGCAACGATGAGCTACGCACTCTTAATTGTTATTATGATGCATTATTACTCACTGGAACATTTTGTATATGACATTGGCTCAAAGAAAGCCTTCATTATTCAAACATGCTTCTTCTTCTTAGTCCCTCCTGCCATGTTATTTCCATGCTTATTTATTTTCTCTCAAGCTCTCATTTTCTCCTCCCCTAAATTAATGTCCTTCTCCACAACCTTCATATTTAATGGGTTTCCTTAGAATTCCAACCATCAAATGATTATTTTCATCTTCCATGCATTTTGGTTCTTTGACAAATCTATAATTTTTTTAATCACAAAGTTGAAAATAGAAACTATTTGGAGGATCAATTTCAAATAATAATCACACAAGAATGACCTCCAAGGCAAGGAATGTCATATTTTTCTTGTCTTCAATATGTACAACCAAGTTTTTAACCTCAAAATACTAATCTCCAAAGATCCAACATATGAAACCCTAACCCTAACATTTAAGACAGTATAGAATCTCCAAGAAACCTTATCGAATCCAAGACAATAGAGGTAAATTATAATTGAATATGGACAACAAAGAGGAATCCTTAGTTTGCTACTCTTAGTCACACCTATAACACAAGATACTGAACAAACATGATAATGATAAAAATGGATCATTCCTTCCTTTATATGTATGAGATTCAAGGGAGGCCAACAAAACATATGCGGGCCTAAACCCTTACAAGCAACCTACAAAGCCACATGTAGGCTCACACATCTAGAGAGACACTCCAATGTTACACATGTAAAGATCCAATATGATGTCATAAATAATAAAATATCCAATGCAATGGCTCTCTATGAGTTGTGTCAAATATTCCTCCAAGCCTCCAATGACTCCAACAATCCTCCTAAGGCATGTGATCCACTAAGTCCACTCCCCTTGTATGAACATTGCCCCAAACCAATAATCTCTTTTAAACTCCATGACTCCATAAAGAATCCAATATACCCCATGTTGTATAGGGCTCAACACCCTCCTCCTAAATGCCAAACACTCCTCCTCCAATGCAAGGTGTTATCCAAGAAAGAAACCTCCTCCATGTGGCCAAATTGTAGAATGTCACCAAGATGTATAAAGATATCCAACACTCTAAGGATCATTGTCGTGCAATCACTCAATTGAGGTAAAAAAATCATTGAGTAAGTCATCTCCAATATGAAAATTCATGAAGGACCATCCAGGGGCTAATCATATAGCATGTACTCTAAATCTCTTGAAGCGCCCCAAACACGGTGTAAACACTTTTATCAGAATCCTGAAAGCTAACATCATGACATGGAGTGAAATAATTTTGGCCTATGATGTTGAATTGAGGGATGTTGGAGTTTGGTAGGTTGTTAATTATCTATAGTTATGTTCCTTCAAGTTCACATGTGGTTAATGTTTGTTGGAGTTCCAAGATGTAGTGATAGCATCTTGTGTCAATGAATAAATTCATACTTCCAAGGATTATATGATCTGCATTTCACCATACTGAAACATATTAATGAGAAACAATGTGAACTTTGATGAGGACATGAGGTTGTATAGTTCAAACGGCTCTCCCTTGAAGATTGAGGAGAAAGAGAAGATTGTTGTTCCAGTGATTAATTTGAAGACTCGAGATGAATAAAATTCAAGAGTGGATAAGGTGAGAATGGAGATGGATATGTCCTCACCTTAACCTCCATAACATAGAAAACCAATATATCTTACCCAAACATTAAAGGAGGAACAAGCACAAGTAGAGTTTCCCAAATCTTCGGTGAGGGTGTGTATACCACCTAGGAGGTATTCTAGCTATGTTGTATTGGCTTCTTCCACTTGTGAGTCTACTAGTTTTTTTTAGGATGTTTAGTGTGATGCCTTGGTGGAGGAGTGTGATGGTTGGGGGATAATTCATCTTCAAAATATAGTGGTTGATTAGGATATGCAACAAGTTCAAATTTGCAAAATATAGGTTTGGTTGAGTTGCATAGGGAGAAGATATGTGTCGTTGAAAAAAATTTCCTTGTAAATAGGGAGTGTTAGCTTTTAGATTTAGTCTGAAAGTGTTTACACCATATTTGGGAGTGCTTCATAATATGCAAAGTGCATGGTTTATGGTGTATGCTTCTTCATGAGATGTGGGATGCTTCTTTATGAGCTTGCACATTAGAGGTGGCTTACGCTTGAGTTGCTAGGAATTGTATGGTTACTTGTATGGCATTCTTCCTTGGAGATTTTAATGCCTATCGAGCTTGGGGTCTAAAATGGGCCTCCTAAGGATAATCATAAAATAATACTTAAAATAATAAAATAATATTTATGAATTTTTGAGGTAGAGATAAAAAAAACTACTTTTTTCTTCGTATTTTCAACATATCTCCATATGGTTTTACTCAAATTTCAAGCGCGACCACTTGCTCGGTGTGAAATTAAATTATGTATCCAATCAGTACCTACACTGCATACTTTTAATGGAACACACCCCACAAAAAAAATGGAAATACAGGTAAAAAACAATTAATAAATTAAAAAACGTGCTACATGGACCCCACGAAGTAACACATTTTTTCAATGTTTTTCTAACTTTTTGTGGTGTGGAGTCCATCAAAAGTATGAATTGTGGGTATTCATTGGATGCATAATTGAATTATACATCCAACAAGTTCTCCTACTTGAAATATGAGTAAAACCACAAGGATATAAGCTAAATATACGAATTAAAAACAATTTTTTATAACACAACCATTATGGTTGACTATTTTTCTTAAAATTATATTGGTTATTGAATTCCAACTCATTAATGGATATTTTTCTTATGAGAACCATTTTATACCCCAAATTTACTCTAATGGTGACTTCACCATATACTCAACACACAAAGGGAGTTTATTTGCTTAGAGAACACCTTGCATTGGAGGAGGTGCGTTGGGAATTCTAGAGGGGGCCTTGAGCCCTAAATAGCATGGGGTTTCTTAGTTGCTTTGATGAAGGCTTACACTTTACTTGAGAATTCTTTGGTTGAAAGATTGAACATGTAAGTGTGGTGGTCTCTAAGGAGGCACATGACCTTGAATATACACTGGAGCTTCAAATCCTTAAAGGAGAATTGGACCTTTAAGAGTAGCACTCATGCATTGGAGCATTAATCGTTAATCATTGTCACCTTGGAGATTGAAATGTGTCACTTGGAGTAGAGTGTTTCACATGTGTGGACCTACTTGTGTCTTTTATGTTTCTTGTAGTAATCTAGGTCCACTTGTCGTTATAGACGTCCCTTACCTCTTATATAAATAGAGGAGAAGAGATCTATTATCATAATAAATCACACACTAGTGACTATTATTATTATTTACACTTGCAGTAGAGATGTGTAACAAACATAAAATATATAAATATTAAAAATAATATTAATAGATAATTAATAATTATCAAAGAGTCATGACTGTAGGTTGGAAAGTCACGAATGGACGTATATAAGTC